>CM041781.1:50842237-50983344 GCA_023374045.1 Limonium bicolor
GGTTTTTGATTTGGTTAATGGAGCTAGGAAATATAAGCTATGGAAGTTGAGAAATGGTGAAGTTGCTGTAGCATAACCGATGGAGAAGGAAGAAGAAGATTGGAGACCGTGGGAAATGAAGAGGGAAAGAGAGAATGAGAAGGAAGCTTGCTTTTTGGAGATATTTAAGCTAAAAGCAAATAGTAACTTTTGCTTTATCATTTACTTAACTTATTTATTTGTTTAGGTGTGGTGAGTCACCCATGAAAACCGGCCCCCTTAGTGTTTTAGGCTAAGTCATGGTCTTTGTTGACCAACAAGACAACTTATATTGACTTATATTGTAAACTAGCTTATTTTTGTTACTATTCACAAACTAAGGCACTTAATTGTGAAATTTTTGATTTCGCATTGATTTAGACTTCCTAATGTGATACTAAGTAGTAATGTTAATTAAAGAGTAATGATGCACATTTAGCCACTCAAAACTCATTTACAAGACAATTTTTCAAAAATGTGCTTTAAGACTCCTTAAAGCACATTTTGTGTTTTAACTTGTTTTCAAGCTTGGTTTTCTTTAGTAATTGATTTAATATGTTATTAACATGTAAATAAGGTATAGGTATGACCTTTAGGTCCTATACAAACTTATCCCAAGCTTAGAGCACATTTTCGCCCATATTGGCTTTAAGGTATTTATTTATGTTTTGTTTAGTTTAATTGTCTACCAAAGTCTCCTAAGGACTTAATTAGCCTTATTAAATCATAATTGCATGTTATAAAGTCTTGGTAGGCTCTTTGGGTCCTAACCAAGTTCCCTCCAAGCTTAGAGCATGTTTTGCTCAAACTGTGTCTTATGTTTTATTGTGTTTTTACAATGGTTTAAATTGTTCACTAATGTTTCTAAGGCACTTTTTAGCCTTAATATACCATAGTATAATTTTTAAACAACATATCAAGGTTTGGGGTATTTCAATCTACCCCCCTTAAAAGAACTTCGCCCTCGAAGTTCACACTTCCCACGCATCATTTGGATTAGAACACAGGGACTACTTGCACAATAAAACTTTCGTAACCAAACATACTTTACATCACACCCTCGGACTTAACGGTCCGGGTAACATGTACACATCCATACATAACATAGCACACTTACATGATAACCTCGGACTTAACGGTCAGGGTACCTTAACAACATTTACACTTACATAACAACCCTTAGACTCTCAGGTCTGGGTAACATATCAACTTTCGGAACTCCACCACATTAGGACTCAAGGTCAAGATAATATTTATTACACATACCACACAACATGTCTTAGCATGTATCAACCAAAAATACTTTTATATACATTGTGATCCCGCAGAACCCGGTCGCGATGGACACCTTCTGTCCCCGTTCCTTGGGAGATCGAAACAATCACTTAAGTATAGGAAATTTCTTTATTTAAAGTATCTATCGAAGGTTTTGAAAATACCAATTGAAAATCCTTTTGAAAACGCATACAACTCCAAGTCCAACTTAAGCTCTTTGCTTCTTTTCCTAGCGTGGTTATTTGTGACCACTTATAGGGAGCTTCAAGAATCATCCAACCCTGATGTGATCAGCATCAGTGTTGAACTATCCTTCCACCCCAATTTGTGTTCGGCTTCCCTTGATCACATGCAAATCAAGTTCCACCTCCCACTTCATTTTCAAGCATCAAATAATACACACACTTCCCATTTTCTATCTTTTAGTCTTTCTAGTCATAATCATTACATCTCCAAAGGATAGAACTCCGTCTATCAGTTATCTCCATTCACTTTAATCTTGTTACCTAGGAAATCTTATTCTCACTAGGTTCTATGTTGGTTTCATACCCTTTCCAGAATCACTATATTACATATATACATATATTTTATCAAAATACAACACACGGTTTTACACTGTCGGGGTTTTTGCTCCCCGGGAGTTCCTTTACTCCCTTACACTTGTACTCTTACACACAACTGTTAACAAAATAAACACACTTATCACAGTGGTATTCGCATCTTCTGTGCGCAATTACCACAATTAAACCATGAATGAATGCGTATGTTTATATAACACACGCACCAATCATCATAACAAATTATTTTGTGCTATGCACAACATAGTTCACGTACACTTGTACGGTAAAACACACTAAGCGGTTTTACGCTCTACCCCCCCCCCCCTTAAAAGGGATTACGCCCACGTAATCAACCATTGAATATTGGATGAAAAAGTTCTACCGTCGTGAAGTGTTTTAACTTCCACGTGGTCTGTTATACAATGTGTTCTGGTTAGAGGGTCTTGACCATATTGGCGGTTTAGTCCCCAACCAAGAATTCTCATTGGGGTTTGCTTTAACTCTTAACTGGTTTGGTTCTGGCATGTGAGGCTTCTAGGCATTAATAATTAGCCATTCACTCATGTTCACTATGCACATTCAACACTTGAATCACTGGCTCACTAGTTTCTGCTGCGCAACTCTGATAACTGTAGAGCTTAGTTTGCCCCACTCGTTATCTTACAGTATTGTACATCTCCGATTATCACCTTTATCTTGGTAATAACGGTTTCTCAACCGACGTGCGGTATCTCTTACCGTGAGCAAATTCGGTGAGTTTCAAAACTTTCCATCCACTTCTCTAATAACTTACTGCATAAACTGCTACGTATTTCACATTCCTTCCGACTTACTGTCGGTTGAGGTTGAGCTACTACCTAATGTGTAGTGCTCTCTCGGTTATTTCCCACACTCGAGGTATATTCCATACCGTTATTTGGTATTTGGTGCTACTGCAGTCACTTATTGCTAACCATGCTTCCACATTCGGTTATGTACCAGTACTCTTTCATTGGTACGACCTTGCATTTCCTATGCATCGGTCACTATGGCGTTATAAGCCTCTTTCTACTTCGACCACAATTAACATTTCCCGAATCCTAGCTATCTCACTCGATCATTACTGCGTAAGTGCCTAGTTTCACACCGTGTTTCATTGAGATCCTTATCACATAGTACCGGCTACTGGCTTACTGCCTAGTTTATTTGCCATATTATCATTTAACAATTCTCATACAACGGTCGCTTATTGCGCACCGTGCTCTTACTCATTGTATAACATCAACTTACACTGCATCCGCTATCATATTAGCTTCCGCCATTACACTGTGTTTCGCCACCTATTTGGCTGATTGCTGAATACGCTATTCTTCGAGTCCTTATGCTCCTCGAGCGTTGTTCACTCTACATTTAGCATCACACACCTATGGTGGTTGCTATTAGACTTATTACTCTTCTGGTCTTCACCACTGGTACAAACACTTCTTTTCATATTATACTTATTCAAATCATTCTTGGGTAATAACAATATGGTCAATCCTTAACATATTCCTTGAACTTGGTTCCATAACTACCGCTCCCGCGGTTTCACAATATCGAGAGGTATCCCCACTCTTAAAGCAGTGGTTCGTTCTCCGCTCTATTTACTTGTATAGCATAAACTTCCATAATCAATTAGATTTACCCAACACATTTTCTTTGTGGCTTATGAGCCTTAATGCCTCGAGCTTTGCTCATTGTAGGCTGTTCACACATTTACTTCTCTGTACAACATTACATGATTTGGAGGTTGTATTGGGCTCCATGACAAGGTCGTTGCATCACGTTTCCTTTCTTGGGATGCCCCTTAGGATTGTCAGTCTGTCTCCTGACGACTTATATTTAAACTGGGTGTTAGCTTCAACCCTTGCGTTTTTTTGTCACGTTATTTCATTTGAAAATTGTTGATCCAAACACCCCTCAAGGATTGCTCCTGGGTGTTGCTAAGTTATGCCATTACATTGGGCTTGCACTTATGGGTACATTTAGTATCCTCTTAGCTGGGTTGATACTCCCCGGTAGTCTAGGTGATCATTCCTGGAGTTTCGTCCCGTTTGTCGCACATTAATGTGTCCACACTAGGCATCTGCCTTACCATGTACAGGCTGGGTATTCGTTCCAGCTATCATATCTTATCCCTCGTGACACTTGAGACATATGCTATGTCTTTACCTAACAGTCAGTGCACTACGTGTTTCCTGACTCTTAAACATTTCCATGAAATAAATTCACTAACTCCTTTAGTCTCGTTAAATGAACTGAATTCTTTCACTTCCACCATTCTTGGTAATCCAATGCTATTGCTTGACTTTCACTGCTGACCGTAGTATGGAGTCGACTACTTCCCGTGTTCCGGACTCTGCTCGTATGCATATGTGGGGTACCCTGCTGATACATTGCTACTTACCCAACTAACCCATAGGTAGGTCTGTCAGGCCACATGCTCCTATCGGAGTGCGGTCGTCCCACATTACAGTTGGTACACTCGTAGTGTCCGTCACACGCCTAGGTGAAATATTCTGTTGTCAACTCTCTATATTGTCCTGTGACAATGTGCATTCCGTGCTTCCCGAACTTAATCAAGGGAAGGTTTATCCACCGTTGTATCATTATGAACTCCATCCATTCCCTCGGGTTGCTACCCTTGGGTTTACCGGTTTCCATCCGGTTATTCAAAAGTGAACTGAGTGCAACTTACCTACTATGTGGCACTGAGGCCGGCGTAGGTCCTCTGGTTTGGTTTAAAGAAGGTTTGAAGTAAATATGGTTTGAAAGAAAATTTGGTTTTGAAAAGAAAAGAGTTTGGAATAAATCTGGGTTTGAAAGAAAAATTCTCACGGTTTTACAACGTCTTCTTGCCTTAACCGAGTCTAGCTTCCTACTGACTGGTGTATCTCCAATTACAGAGGTTAGGCTATTAGCCCTTCCACGGTTATGATGATCTCCTTTAACTTCATGTTACTTCATCAAGTACTTTGTATTAGCTAAAAATTTTCCCGAACAACCCTATTCTTAGCAGCACTTGCCATGGCAAGTGCGCCATGCTAACTGGCTTATCGGTTGAACACTTACCGGTTGCGGTATTGTTTTTACCTGCCCCGTATTCCATGCCTTATTGGCTCTTACTTTGATACTTATTTTGGTAGTTAATCTTCTGCACAACTTCTCATTGGTCTTCACATGGTAATCATTACTAGGGTGTTTCCCGTTCTGGGAGGCCCCCTTTTCACTTAGTATTGTATCTTCTTCGTAGCCCGTTCCACGCATTTGTCGTGGTTACTGAGACTTGTCTCTTGTTTGGGTACTACGTTGTAGTTTCCTTAGCCGGTTGGTATACCGTTGTGTATTATTTAACAGATGTGGTTCCGTAGACTCTCGTCTCGGGTTTCATTATTTCACTTCTTGCCTGTTGCACGGTCGGTGCGTTGCAAGCTGGTTGTTCTCGACTGCTCGGCATGTCGACCCAGGTTGCCGGAAATTCCATACTTCTATACACAAGATTCTTCATTCTTCGCTATTAAATGTGGTTAACATTGTTCAGATGGAAACCGTCTCCGGGATTCCCACTTTTCGGGATCTACCGTATGACAGGTTCTCCGTACCTTTAGAGATACTCAATGACAGCCAGATCGGGTATTCCCGAGTAAGAGAGGACTTTGATCTCTCTGGTGTTCTTCCCGAGTTATGAAACAGGGATTGTGGAGGGCGGGAAGCATGTTGTAGGTTTCCAGTACTCACTGGTAATTCCTAGCTAGCGTATCTCTCACGCTATAACTCAACCCTTAACCCCAAGTACTAAAATCCTAAATCGGTACTTCCTAAGGTCGGTAATTCAGTCATCAGAGCGATACTTCGCTCTGATACCACTTTTTGTAACACCCCAACTAACACAACACACTTAACAACAAACTGCAGCGGAAAACTTAACTCATCACATTACTTAACCCAATGGTGTTACACGCCGTTAACCACCCACGTGGCTAACAAGGCTAATACATATACATTGTATCGGTCTGATGGACTAGATTCCCGAGCAACTACACATTACTATCCCTTTCCATTAACAACAATAAACATACATATACATTCCAACTGTACCAAATATATAAACTAATGCCGATAACAATTTCGGTCTTACTACACCTACAATACATACACCATTTAAATGGCTACCCATGTATAAACAACTACCCCATCCTACTCTCGAACGGCTTCCAGCTCCTTGTACCTGAAAAATAGAAAAGAAGGAAAGGGTGGCCCCCAAGGGGCTCACACCTTTGCTGGTATGGTAATCCCGCAGCCCGCATGCTACCGGGCCACGCACAACTATTTGTCGTCTTAGCATGCGGTTGATTACATTAAAATCATGCATGTACACCATAAACACACAACACATTATAATCCACAACAATGGTCTCAACAAATACAGACAATACATCTACGCTTAATAAACCACTCTTTGTGTTCTTTGACCCTAGAGTGTTTCTCCTCTAATGGAGCTATCTCCTCAATAGACGACACTTACCCACTAGTCGGGTTATCCATAAACGTCTCTTTTGTAAACTGGGATTCATATCCATGATCCACATACTTCACATAACAACTCATTCCACATTTTTCACGTACATATAACGCCGCATCGCAATAAGAATTGCAGCGCAACAATAACACATAACATAACGGTAACGGTTCTCTTTACGAACCGACCTGAACATAGTTAGTTAACTTGGAAGCCTAGAGAATGAATATACCCTCATGATAAGCTCTTTACATCACTCATTACCGTCTTGTTAGTCGGACGAGTAACTTAACATAAAGATGGATCGGATATAGTGATCCGAACACACCGTACATAATCCCCAATAGACGTGAGTCAAAAGCCTTGGTTAGCTCAGGGGTGATTGAAGACCAATGAAGGAAAACAACCAACAGAGAGGAAGCTGAAGAAACTATACATCAACTCCCAAACAACGCGCGACCGGAACTACCGGATTCCTCACCCCCCATAATATATAAATATTCACAGATAAAGACTCCGATGTGGAACCTATCACATCAGCACACAATACAGTATTACAACTGAGTTAATCATACAAAGGAGGGTCATACATTTACAACAAACATCACACACAACATCACATAACTAACTCACGCATAGCCGTGGTTAGAACGCCCCCATGGTTCGGGTCGTTGAAACCGAATCCCGATCTCTTATGTGATCCTAGAGTCGGTTAGTTAAGCTTAACACATATTCGAGGTTAAACGGTATCGGAACTAAACTCCACATAAACGAATTACTGTAAACTCATTACATGCTTTTATCTTATAACGTGGCAAACATACAGAAAAACACATTGGCATACAAGCCGGTGTAATCCGGTAGGACACAGGTTGTAAGAAAACCATACCTGTCACCGGAGTCCACTCTATCATGTCCACTTATGTTCCTCAAACAATTCTCGAACAACTGGTAACATTACATTTACTTTCATTAACATAGGGGTAACTTGATTGCTTAAAGTCTAATGCTCATTGCTAACCCCGTTACTAGTTAAATAACTCCACATTTATAACTTGTTTTACTTTCACATTTTTTTACAACTTTTCACCCACTAAATTGTCATTATAACTCACTTAACATGTCTTGAACAACCTTATAATATCTTTACTTAACAATCCCCATCATTACACATCATTTTCCAACCTTAAACAACATTTTTAGAGTGGTCCGGGACTTGGTACTTACCTTAAGTCCCGGACCAACACATTAGAAAACTCTCGGGCGATTTTACAGGGTGGTCCGGGACCTTGTACTGACCCCAAGTCCCGGACCAAGACATGTATGCAACTCTCGGCCTGTTTTTGGTATGTGGTCCGAGACCTTAACCTGGAACCAAGTCCCGGACCAAAGCTACAGAATGCCATATATTGCATTTTCAAACCTTGTTCAACTTGTTCTCTTCACCCATTGTTCACCCATACTTCACACATGAACTTAGGCATATTCTAATACCAAAATATCACTTTGATTCACCTTAAAACATTGTCCAACTTGTTACTCACTTTTCTTACAAAATCTCTTAACACTTGTAACATTTTCCATTTGGTTTTCTAAGTGGTGTTTCACCTATAATGACCACTATACCAAAATGTTTCCTCACCATCACAACATCATCTCCCAAGCATCTTTTCTTACTAACTAAATCTCCTTTTTCACACCTTCTAAAAATTCCTTTCTCAAATCCTTACCTAAACACCACTCCCTCCTTGTACATCAACACTTACCTAAACCTTAAACAAACTTCTTCAAGACTTTAGTACATCCTCAAAAACACTCATTGAATTTCTAGAACTTCCAAGGTAATACCTAAATCCTTACAACACTCTAAAACACCTTAATACATGTTTTCTTCCCTAGTAAGACATTTACTCTTTCCTAACACTTCCTAGTTTCACCAAGGCTCATTTAAACACTTAAAACCTTGTACATTATCCCAATTTCGCCATGGGTTCTACTAGCACATCACACAACCAAAACACATAGGTTTCACCATTAAACATTCAAGAACACCTAAATCCATCAAGAACATTCTCACACACAAAACTTCACCCAATTTACAAACTACACCAATATAGTGCATAATTTAAATTGCTTGGCACTTAGGCCCTTAAATAACATGGCTCTTAGGCCCTTAAATTGCATGGCTCTTAGGCCCTTAAATTGCATAAACCTTAAACACTGAATTTCCCACATAAATAATGCCTTTGACCTGCAATTACATACAACAACACATATGCCCTTTAATAGTTTCCTTGAGACCATTTTACTAAGTCATTCACCATTGGCTCCTTAGGTATTTTATTAAGCAAATAAAGCTCACTTTTCCTAAGGCATTTAAACTACATTGAGATAGTTTGTTTACTCTTTTCCTCTCAAACTTCTTTCTTGTTTCCTTGAACCGAAAATCAGCAAGGAGTTTGATCACTTGTCAACTTTCTAATCAATATATATAGGGTAATGAGCATCAAGTTTCATACTTAAACTCACATATAAACCCTAAATTTACATAAGTGTTTTTAAACACTTAAAATAGAAGTTTACCTTTGAATTTGAAGGAGAACTTGAATATGTAACAAGAGAGGACTCCACCAAGTCCTTATGATTGGAATGAAGCTAGAACAAAGCAAGGTAAAGGCACCATTAATGGTGATTTTCGGTCAACCACCAAAAACATGGAGGAAATGTTGTTTTTCTTTGAGTTTCCTTACCTTGAAGCAAAGGAGAACAATTAGATGTAAAAAGATGAGCTCAAGCTCCTCCCATGGAGATTTCTCTTGGCACCGAAATGGAGCTCTTTGAGTTTTGAGAAGATAGAATTGAAGATCTTGGCAAGACTAAGAGAATGGTGGTCTTGGTTTTTATTTGGTTAATGGAGCTAGGAAATATAAGCTATGGAAGTTGAGAATGGTGAAGTTGCTGTAGCATAACCGATGGAGAAGGAAGAAGAAGATTGGAGACCGTGGGAAATAAAGAGGGGAAGAAGAGAATGAGAAGGAAGCTTGCTTTTTGGAGATATTTAAGCTAAAAGCAAATAGTAACTTTTGCTTTATCATTTACTTAACTTATTTATTTGTTTAGGTGTGGTGAGTCACCCATGAAAACCGGCCCCCTTAGTGTTTAGGCTAAGTCATGGTCTTTTTTGACCAACAAGACAACTTATATTGACTTATATTGTAAACTAGCTTATTTTTGTTACTATTCACAAACTAAGGCACTTAATTGTGAAATTTTTGATTTCGCATTGATTTAGACTTCCCAATGTGATACTAAGTAGTACACATGTTAATTAAAGAGTAATGATGGACATTTAGCCACTCAAAACTCATTTACAAGACAATTTTTCAAAAATGTGCTTTAAGACTCCTTAAAGCACATTTGTGTTTTAACTTGTTTTCAAGCTTGGTTTTCTTTAGTAATTGATTTAATATGTTCATTAACATGTAAATAAGGTATAGTATGACCTTTAGGTCCTATACAAACTATCCCAAGCTTAGAGCACATTTCGCCCATATTGGCTTTAAGGTATATTTATTTTGTTTAGTTTAATTGTCTACCAAAGTCTCCTAAGGACTTAATTAGCCTTATTAAATCATAATTGCTTGTTATAAAGTCTTGGTAGGCTTTTGGGTCCTAACCAAGTTCCCTTCAAGCTTAGAGCATGTTTTGCTCAAACTGTGTCTTAGTGTTTTATTGTGTTTTACTATGGTTTAAATTGTTCACTAATGTTTCTAAGGCACTTTTTAGCCTTAATATACCATAGTATAATGTTTAAACAACATATCAAGGTTTGTGGTATTTCAATATTAGTTAGTCTTATTATATTTTTCCCAACATATAAGGTTCTTTAATCAACTACTTTAATTTTTGGTTACATTAAAAACCATATATTATAATATATCTTAGGAAAAATTTAGAATTACAATTTTAGACCTATTTCCTCTTGTCAAAAATTCGCAAATTTAATATATAGTAACTATGATATTTTAGACATATTTTAAAAATTTTATTTCATAAAAATATCTTGAGTAATTATCTAAATAAATCCAAAATACTCAGAAATTACAAAAATTATAACTTACGTTTAATAACTCAAAATGCATATTAAATTACATCAAAATAAACTAGATCTTATAAGGAATCTATGGTTAAAATTTCGTGTCAAAATACATTAGGGAAGGACATTAAATAAATTCAACAAGTTAGGGTATTATTCTGGGTTTACTATTAACTTAAAACTTCTACGTTTTAATCGCGGCCGTCCGTCCCATCTAACTACGATCGGACGGCCCTGGAGCATCGAGTTCATCAGCGAAAAGGGTTTAAATGTCGAGTACGAATTCGACGTTTTCTCAAAATCTACAGAACCAAATCTTCTATTTCTTGTTTCATTAAACTTAAAATTCAACAAACGATTCTAATGGTACCAATTTTACGACCTATGGTGCATGAAATCGAAAAATCGATTCTGGGTTCGAAGTTAGGGTTTTATGTCAGTTCGAATTTGATTTGTCAAATTCTCTTAGTATAGCGCATAATAGAAGAAACTGAAATGTGGGTTTGACCGGTAATGAAATTCTGAATGACAAGAACGGGACAATTAGATCGGAAACTCACCGGAATTACGCCAACGAAGAAATTCGAGTTCGGATTTTCTGAAAAATTTCGACCTTTACAAGTGTTCGGGTAGCCAACTTTGCAACTATATAAATTACCGTATAAATCGATTTAGGACGTGTTATTTGGATCAATCGAAAGAGGAGATATAGATCTATAGATTGATAGCAAGAACTTAATCTAATTGCAATATACAGAAAGAAATCTAACCCGAAAGTTACGAGTTTATACCTTGCGTTTCTCTATGATTTTATGTGAGTGACAAAACGGGAACTTTAGACGCTTCGTTCTTGCACACGGTTGGGAATTAGCCTTGGGTGTAAACATAAGAGTTGTAGAGGGATTAGGGATCTACACAACAAGCTAAAGAACACGAATTTTCACTAAGAGACGAAGAAGTTATGACGAGACAAAGTTACCTTACCGATTCGGTTTTTCTGGAAATCTGGGTTACCGGTTTCAGGGAGGCTACTTCAGATCGAATTTGCTGTTGATGTAGAAGAAGTTAGGTTGTGTATGAGTTATGGTTGGAAATAAGAATTGTAGGAGAAGAGAATGGAGAAGACGGCTGTAACGCCCCTATTTAAAATAAATACAGTGGAATAAAAACTCTAATGGCGATTACAGATCATCTGGTTCCAAAACACCCGGTACCAACCTCACCAATTACAACCATTACAATTATCTAAGTTACGGTCTGAACTCAAGAAAACAACGTAAACAAAATAACTCTCCACAAATCCTAATTCCCATCCCAATCACTCATGCTCTTCGTGGCCACCTGTATAAACAATTCGTACCTGCAAGATGAAACCAAGCAGCCCACCCCGGGAGGGGTGAGTCAGTTCCCTGGAATGGAACTGGTACAATTCTCTAAAACAATATTTAAAACATACTCTTCAAAATAAACAGTAACTTGAAATCAAACTCTTGAAAGTAAAACAGGGAAACAAGGCACTTTAAAATCACCAAGACAAAGATAACAAGTTAAGGATAAAGATAAATAATAGAAAGGTAAAGTTAGTCAATCCAAAAACCACACCATGAGTTAGTGAACATCCAATGCTCAAGTTAGAACCAATTCCAGTTAGGAGTAGAAAGACCCAAGTAGTCACAAGGACTAGGAATGGAAAGATAGATATCCAAGAACCAACAACTCAAGAGTGGAATAAAACCAATTGGGAGAGATGGCCCCCACCGCCAAGTACGTCCTTTTAGGACAGGGGATATACAGCCCCTCACTGTTCACTACGTCCCTTTTTGGGACAGGGGATATACAGCCCCTCACTGTTACCATTGAAGACGCGCGCACGTCGAAACATCAAGACCCAGCTCATGGATGAAACGATATCCAAAGTCAAAAGAAGAATTACCAAGATTGTCCTTTTCCATATTTCCACTAGATCACTAACTACACCAGAGCAATACCAAAACACTCAGTCCTACAGAGTGCAGAAGCGTAAACCCTAGGCAGTTAATGTCTAATGAAACAACCAAACAGAAGGAACCAATAACCACGAAAGTTTCACATTCAAGGCTCAGTTAGTCACAACAAGCTGAGTTAGCACACAATAGTTTCCTTTTGAAATTCCTTTAAACTCAGTTAGCGTTTGTCAAAAGCATCCCTTAAGTCTTGTAAGCAAAGCATAAGAGTACGAGAATCGTACTTGGATAACGTTGTAGCAGTTCTAGTCAACTTGTGCAAACAATCAACAGTACTCTGAAGAATATTAAAGGTAACAATCAACACTTTCAAAAAAAAGAATATTAAAGGTAGTCTATCATCAATCACTTGTAGCCTACGTTAAGCTAAAATAACCTCCTCACTCTTATTTCTAAGTCCCAATTGTCTTTTAAGCCCTCACTTAAATGTTAGGTATAACCTTTGACGTGTCTTAGAATGTTGTATAACTCAAGGTTGTAAGACCAAGGAATGTATTTTATTAACACTTGTTAATTGTTCCACTCTTATCCATTTACCCATACTTAACCATAATTCTCACACTAAAGACCTTTATAACATAAGTGTATGTTATTCAATCAATCTTAGAATTTCAATAATAATCTTAAGCTCAATACTTTTATTCATAATTTAGAATAAACATTGTATTATGACCTATGATGGATTCATCTCAGAATACTATACTGTTATTTCACAATGTAAAGATTATGTATTTTATTAATATCTACCAGATAATCCATTATGATTAAGTCTTCCCCTTAACTTAATTAAGATCTACATCCTGTATATTGGAATCATAGTGTTGTAGATGCATTTTAGTATAACTTAATTGAGTTACTAAACTCATTTATCTTATCTTTAGTTCAGAAAGACTTTTTATTACAACCATCTAATAATCTTGTCATAAGATGTTAAATTACTTTTCATCTTGAAACAACTATATTACAGTTAACTTAGACTTATCAAACTCTCACATTTAATATTCACAAGGTATATTATATGCTTAAATTATTTATAAAACCCAAAGTTTCAAAGGAATAACTTAATAAATTAATTCCCTTTATTATATTTTAGGATAAGCATTATATCTTAACATAAGGTAAAATTTATCTAAGAATTAAATCCCCATTCATAAGTGAAATTGCCAGCTATTTAATAAGATCATATTCTGAAAATTCTCATATTTGATATTCAAATAACATATCAATATTTCCCATTACCGTAAAGTATATCAATATAATATCTTATGTAACTCGGTTCCCTCTGATTAAAGGTTTAAAGTTTAAATATCTAATTTATATTTACAACCTTTTTACAAGTTCTAGCTATTATGTGATACCCAGTGTAGGGGTCACCTCCCACATCGACCGGGAGAGCGCACGAACCACACCTTATAGGTGTGGGGATACTCTCCCCTTGTGAGAGGCCTTTTGAGTGGTGTGAGTACATGTGAGCCTCGATTTTAAACCCTATACTATGTTGATTAAAGTTGATTAGGATCTAACCGGGTTTTAGGTCCACTTATAGCCTAAGATTAATAACTATGTCATATAACAATAATTATTAAAACCTAAGCTTGCTCACTGGAACCTATTATGAGTCGCCACCTAATTTTAACCTAGATCAAATTAGGAAAGGAGAGTTCGGGTTCGGGGGCTCGATATTCGACTTAATTAGGATTCAATTACTTTCATTCCCCCTCCTAGGTCGTTTTTTCCTCTACTTGGTTTAATTACGGCTTTCTACAAAGTTGCTTTTTAACCTAGGTGTGCGCTTCTGTTTTTTGTGTTTTTTAGCATTTTTTGACAGAAAATTAAAGTGGAAATTAAAATACCTAAACTAGGGTTTCGGAGGCAGAATTAGGTCAAATTTTGTTTCCGTCCGTAGCCACGGACCTAATATCCGAAGCCACGGAACCCAGTTAACCTACATAACAATAAAAGTCGAATTAAACAGAAAAAAGAAAATTGTAAAGTCCGGGGCCACGGACAGGCTGTCCGTGGGCCCGGACATTATTAGAAAACCTAAATTTAAAAAAAATTTAAAAATCCCGCCGCCGTCCGTGGGCGTCCGGGCTTTCGGACAGGGAGTCCGGGACCCCGGACTCGACGTCCGTGGGTGCGGACAGCCCTCGAATGGCGGCGTTGAGGCTGTTCCCGAAGGTGTTTTTGGCTCAAATTTTATGGGTGTGTAGCCTGAAAGATGTACAATGCGTTAGTGATCAAAAGTTCTCAATTTGAATTCGAATTATGCACGAAACTTGGTAAACAAGTTATTGGACAGAAGCTTGAATAAACAGCAATACAGAAGCGTACGAAGGTTAGTTTGAGCCCAAATTTTGAGGCAAGACAGATAATACCGTGGAGAATTAGGGAAGTGGAGTTTCTACCTGTTTTACCTTCGGATTCACAACGTTTCTTCACACCGGGATTCGTCGAGTGCTCCGTTGATGGCAGACCCGAGAGGATTTCGACCCAAGCTTCTGGTTGTTGGTTGTTCTTGCTGTTCTTCACGTTTTGGAGGTGTTTTGTGGGGTTTTGATGTATTGGTGCTTTGGGAATTGGAAAACGTGTTTAGATGGTGATTTCGGGGGATTTTCGGTATGATTTGGGTGGCCGGGTGTTGGAAAACGTGAGAGAGAGAGAGGAGGCTGTGTTTTCTGACTCTCTAGGGTTCTTGAGCATATGAAGTTCTTATTTTATCCAAAAACCTATCCCCTTATATAGACTTTCTTAAAGATAAAGAAATCTAGTAAAAGTAAGATTTTTTGGTATTTTAATTAAGTGTCTTCCCAAAGGAATTTTGTTATGAAATTTTAACCACGTGTCAAGGATGGGAATTATGAATTTTCTGAAGTGAAATCGGATTTTTAAAATGTCGGAATATTTTTAAATTGAATTTCTCGTCAGATTCAGTCAGAAATCGCTAGAAAATTATTGGAAATTCGAAAAATCGAAATTCCAACGCCATTATGCTTATAATGTCATCCTCTACCATGGGTTAAAATATCAAAGCTTTTCAAGCTAATTTGGGCATCCTTTGGAGGAGAGAGAAAGCATATAGGAGGTTTTAGGAGCCTTTAAAGATTACCAAAACGCCCCTGAAAGTGACGAAGCTGCTCCATATGCCATGGAACGCGCCGATCGAGCCGGGATTCCTCACTGCTTGATTAAAATGCCTCTCAACACCAGTACCTCGTAGACCCTAGCCAGGGGGGTCAAAATTTTGGGTATAACAGATTGCCCCCCGTCAACTAGACTTTGTAATGAAAGTGAGAAGGCTAGTTGATGCCTGAGTGATACCCCAAAATTTCAAATATTTCCAAGACCCTGCATGTTATCAAAAACTGATAAATTGTGTCGGGCTATTCTAAGGCGCCGACTACCTACAATGATGATATGATGTCAAACTGTTCTAAGGCGTTGACTACCTATGACGAATGAGATGATGTCAAGCTATTCTAAGGTGTTGACTACCTATAAGTAAAGTGAAATGAAGTAATGTCAAGCGATTCTAAGGCGTTGACTACCTATGAGATGATGTCAAGCGATTCTAAGGCGTTGACTACCTATAATGATGATAACTGGGTGGCATGCAAATGCAAGAATGCTGAAATGCTAATGATGCTAATGATGTTGATGATGTTGATGATAATGCTGGTGATAATGCTGATGATGCTGATGATAATGCTGATGATGCTGATGATAATGCTGATGATGCTCGGATGCTTCTGGGGACCGAAACCCGTGCTAATGCTCCTGGCTGGACCCAATGTGGACTTATTGCCATCGCCCCCCAAGCCGGTGTGCAGGGATAACTCCTGGTAAAAACCATGGGGACTTATTGCCTTCGCCCACCATTCGTTGATCCCGAAAATAAGTTGACATCACAAAGGAGGATTTATTGCCATCACCTCGCCAACTTTTCTGTCGCCAGGTCTTGTGACGCGCCTGGATAATGCAACTAGGTCTTATGACGAGCCTATATGAATGAGATGAATGCAATATGTTTGATGAGAGTGGGTAAGCTAGAGGGTGACTCTAGGTCTTACTACGAGCTAAGGGAATAAACTAGGTCTACTACGAGCCTAAGGATGGATCTAGGTCTTATGACGAGCCTAAAGGATGGTTCTAGGTCTTATGACGAGCCTAAGGGAATACGACTAGGTCTTACTACGAGCCTAAGGATGGATCTAGGTCTTATGACGAGCCTAAAGGATGGTTCTAGGTCTTATGACGAGCCTAAGGGAATACGACTAGGTCTTACTACGAGCCTAAGGATGGATCTAGGTCTTATGACGAGCCTAAGGGAATACGACTAGGTCTTACTACGAGCCTAAGGATGGATCTAGGTCTTATGACGAGCCTAAGAATGGATCTAGGTCTTATGACGAGCCTAAAGGTTGTTCTAAGTGAAAGTGGGTAAAATGTATAAGTGGATGTAGAAGAATTAAGGTTCATGCCAAATCTGGAGATGGTAGTGCTCAAGATGGGCCTGCGGATGTTTGGACGTGGAGGTAGGGCTTAAGACGGGCCTGTGGGAATTTGATGTGGAGGAAGGGCTTAGGACGGGCCTGTGAATGTTTGGATGTGGAGGTAGGGCTTAAGACGGGCCTGCGGGAATTTGATGTGGAGGAAGGGCTTAGGACGGGCCTGTGAATGTTTGGATGCGGAGGCAGGGCTTAAGATGGGCCTGCGGATGTTTGGAATGGAGGAAGGGCTTAGGACGGGCCTGAGAATGTTTGTATGTGGAGGTAGGGCTTAGGACGGGCCTGAGTGGTATGAGAAGGGTTTGAATCCTCTGGGTTTCTGGCTTTTGGGCCTCAATCGGTGTCATTGTTGCAATTGTTGGGACCAACAATTGCCCCAGTATTTTTCCTTAAGGCAGTCTGAGTTCTTTAGGATTTTTTGGCAATCGATCGGAACGATCGATTGCCCCCAGTATTTTCTTTGATTAATTGCGCAAAACAAGTCTCTTTTCACGAGGCCAAGGTTTATCTTGATGTGGTGCTTTCTATCCTACACTCAAAGTGTTTAATGCTCGCACTCATGCTCTCCTTTTGGACAAAACATCTCGACCATTGAATTTGACATTTGTTAGATTACGCGTTCAACCTGTTACCTTCACGTGATTAGATACACAATACTAGGTCGGAAGTCTTTTTAAGCTTATAACGTGGCCATGGGGTGTGATGAATGACAACAGGACAATGGAGGAATGTTTAGAATATGTGGAGCTATAAGGGTGACCAAATCTGCAACTTGCACCATCTCTCGGACTTGTCTTCTTTGCCTTGAAGTCGTTTGGCTACTTCGTGATGATTCGCTTGTGAACTTGGGACTTGGAACTTTTGGATTGTTCCTTGCACCTTCTCTCTTTTTCCGATTTTTGGATTTCTTCGAGGCTTTTCAGGTTTGCCTTTCTTTGAATTTCCTTTCCTTCGGGGTTCTTGTGTTTCCCGGCTTTGAACCTGAGAGCTATTTTTGATGTTGGCTCATTTGGATCCTGTGTCACTTTGGGACCATTTGTGGATCGTTTCGTCATGCTGGTAGCAATTTTGCTTCTTTGGTCTTGTGAAGTTGTTGCTCAAAAAGTCGGGCTCCTTGCTTCCTTTGGTCACCGGGTCGGTTTTCATTCATTGGCTAGCTTATTTGTGGAGCTTGTAGTGTTGTAAAAAAGGTTATAGATGAAAAGCTCAGCGGGGGGTGCCTAGGGTTTAATGTCAGGGTTCACAAGCTTTTGGCTGTGTGGTGCTGTTTCCTAGGTGCTTCGTCATCCCTGATAGTTGTGTATCCGTTCTTTGTTACTTTTCACAGGTTTAAGCGTAAATTTACAAAGTATCTCCTTCGATCGCAGTCATGCCGTTTACCTTACCTTTAAATGTGGCCTCTCGGAGTCGTTAAAAATGACACGCTCTTTCGCTCTTGGTTTTACCACTCAAGGCACCCTCGCGAAATGTTCACTCAGAGACTTGTTCGCGCGCTTTTAACTAATGAAAAAACGCTATCGACCCTTAACTCAGATTGCCCCCAGTATTGTTTTGGGGTCTTTTGACAAGCCTTTTGAATACCCAGGTTATTTGTTGGAGGTGGTTATATGTGAGGTGGTACATGGCGATGAAGTCTTGTTGTTTTGGTGGAGTGATGTAGTGATGAAAGTAAAACATGGCAGTGGGATGCTTTCAGTGTACGGTGAATTTCCATTGAGAGGTGATGAGTGGTGGAAGCCAACAAGGTGGTGAGATATTCCTTGCACAAGAATGAGTTTCATGTGGAGAGGGGAGTGTGGTGAGACACATGGGATGTATGTGATGAAGGTAGTGGATGTGGGTGAAATGACGTGATGACTTATTTATTTTTTGGTGTTCTGGTTTTGTGAGTAAATGCACAAAAAAATAATGAAAATGGAACTATGCTCTAATTCATGAATGGAAAGACAACATCAAAAATTGTAATCTTAAGAAAACTACTAAAACGATAAAGGAAGCTAGCTACCATAAAAGTTGGGAGACGACTGGGAAAAGAAAACTACCAAATCGAGAAAACTTCTAAAATAGTGATGTTGGGCTGTCTGATGCCAACATACTGAAGACTCGAGCTCTGGACCGTCGGGACGCCATTGAGATGACCGTGATTGTCTTCCTTCTGAACTTCGAATAGGCCTCATAAAATGTTTGAACTAGGAATGCCTATGGGTCAGGTAGGAGGAACCCGGGTCTGAATCTTTTCCAAGATGCGAGTGAAGTGCATGAGCTAGAGTGACTCCTAGGATAGAACAGATTTACGGGCCTGAATACCCTTAATCTAGAAGTGAAGCAAACGGGCTGAAGGAGGCCACACGAACCGTGAATGGGCCACTAGGCCGAGAGGGAAATCCTTGAAGTCTGAGATTCGTTTGATGTTCCTATCGGGCCTTGAAACTTGAATGAATGAGTTATATAACCTATCTTGGATTCAAATGTTTTGTGCTATGGGCCAAACTTCTAGATTGAGAGCGAAGCTTATGGGCCAAAACTATGAATTGGTCTACGGGCCCCAAATAGAATGAGTTATGAGTGTGGTATTTGGGCCAGAATGATTGCTGAACAAAACCCTAGGTTGGAATTTGGACTGAAACCTGAATGAGTAGTATTGATTGAACCTGAAAGATGATGCCTAGATCTAGGATTTTGGGCTAAAGCCCAAGTGAAGAGTTTTCCTATACTAGAATAGGCCCTGGGTCGGAAGAATTTCAGTGGAAGGCTTGGTTGGTTTACATATCTCATGGATTACTTTTAGGTGGACTTTTATGGGCCTAGAACTAAATGGATAAAGCAAATTGGGCTGAAAAAGAAACCTCCTAAGTCTAAACTTTTGGGCCGAAGCCCACATAACTCACATGTTGAACCAAACAGAGCCTTTAGGCTGCTAACAAATACAACTGACAATTCGGGTTGGGCTAGGTTGATGTAGGAGAAATTCCTATCAGTTTCTAGGCTGGGTAGTGGGCCGATCACACAAGCAAACAAGGCCCAGACAGATTCAACATGTCCTTACTAGATGTTTAAATCAAACCAGGTATGGATCGATCTGGAGAGGTGCTTGGGGCATGGGCCCAGGTCATCACAAAGGAATAGGGCTTGCACGCTATTCTCTTTGGGCTTCCCCACTCTTTTCACATCACCTGAAGGTGTGCGTCTACGGTCGGGTCTTTGACTGACCAAACAATGGGCTAGGTAAGGGCACTGCCGGGAAAACGCTTGGGGCTAAGGCCAAGGTATTAAGGGGATGTGGTTAGACGACATCCTCCTCTTTTCCCCCGCTTATTCACATCACCTAAAAGGTGTGAGTCCCTGACAGGGGACCCTCAAACGGGTCCCGGGGTGAAATTGGTTTGTGTGGACCCTCGCTCTCATATGATGCGAAGGTGCAGAAAATTAAAGTGCGCACGAAAGTAAACAAACAGAGTAATAAAGCCATAAATAAACATTTTCGAGTTAAGCCCTCTTTCTTAAAATTAAACAAGTTAAAATTAAGAATTTTGTCCCCAGCAGAGTCGCCAGTCTGTGAGCCTTGATTTTAAACCCTATACTATGTTGATTAAAGTTGATTAGGATCTAACCGGGTTTTAGGTCCACTTATATCCTAAGATTAATAACTATGTCATATAACAATAATTATTAAAACCTAAGCTAGCTCACTGGAACCTATTATGAGTCGCCACCTAATTTTAACCTAGATCAAATTAGGAAAGGAGAGTTCGGGCTCGGGGGCTCGATATTCGACTTAATTAGGGTTCAATTACTTTCATTCCCCCTCCTAGGTCGTTTTTTTCTACTTGGTTTAATTACGGCTTTCTACAAAGTTGCTTTTTAACCTAGGTGCGCGCTTCTGTTTTTTGTGTTTTTTAGCATTTTTTGACAGAAAATTAAAGTGGAAATTAAAATACCTAAACTAGGGTTTCGGAGGCAGAATTAGGTCAAATTTTGTTTCCGTCCGTAGCCACGGACCTAATGTCCGAAGCCACGGAACCCAGTTAACCTACATAACAATAAAAGTCGAATTAAACAGAAAACAGAAAATTGTAAAGTCCGGGGCCACGGACAGGCTGTCCATGGGCCCGGACATTATTAGAAAACCTAAATTTTAAAAAATTTAAAAATCCCGCCGCCGTCCGTGGGCGTCCGGGCTTTCGGACAGGGAGTCCGGGACCCCGGACTCAACGTCCGTGGGTGCGGACAGCCCCGGACGGCGGCGTTGAGGCTGTTCCCGAAGGTGTTTTTGGCTCAAATTTTATGGGTGTGTAGCCTGAAAGATGTACAATGCGTTAGTGATCGAAAGTTCTCAATTTGAATTCGAATTATGCACGAAACTTGGTAAACAAGTTATTGGACAGAAGCTTGAATAAACAGCAATACAGAAGCGTACGAAGGTTAGTTTGAGCCCAAATTTTGAGGCAAGACAGATAATACCGTGGAGAATTAGGGAAGTGGATTTCTACCTGTTTTACCTTCGGATTCACAACGTTTCTTCACACCGGGATTCGTCGAGTGCTCCGTTGATGGCAGACCCGAGAGGATTTCGACCCAAGCTTCTAGTTGTTGGTTGTTCTTGCTGTTCTTCACGTTTTGGAGGTGTTTTTATGGGGTTTTGATGATTATTGGTGCTTTGGGAATTGGAAAACGTGTTTAGATGGTGATTTCGGGGGATTTTCGGTATGATTTGGGTGGCCGGGTGTTGGAAAACGTGAGAGAGAGAGAGGAGGCTGTGTTTTCTGACTCTCTAGGGTTCTTGAGCATATGAAGTTCTTATTTTATCCAAAAACCTATCCCCTTATATAGACTTTCTTAAAGATAAAGAAAATCTAGTAAAAGTAAGATTTTTTGGTATTTTAATTAAGTGCCTTCCCAAAGGAATTTTGTTATGAAATTTTAACCACGTGTCAAGGATGGGAATTATGAATTTTCTGAAGTGAAATCGGATTTTTAAAATGTCGGAATATTTTTAAATTGAATTTCTCGTCAGATTCAGTCAGAAATTGCTAGAAAAATTATTGGAAATTCGAAAAATCGAAATTCCAACGCCCATTATGCTTATAATGTCATCCTCTACCATGGGTTAAAATATCAAAGCTTTTCAAGCTAATTTGGGCATCCTTTGGAGGAGAGAGAAAGCATATAGGAGGTTTTAGGAGCCTTTAAGATTACCAAAACGCCCCTGAAAGTGACGAGCTGCTCCCATGCCATGGAACGCGCCGATCGAGCCGGGATTTCTCACTGCTTGATTAAAATGCCTCTCACAACACCAGTACCTCGTAGACCCTAGCCAGGGGGTCAAATTTGGGTATAACAGTACATCACCCTCAGAAACAAAACCGTGCGGGCTGCGGCCCAAAGCGGACAATATCTCACATGTGGGTTAAATACTGGGTTGTTACATATGGTATCAGAGCTCAAGCTGAGTACCGCGTTCCATTCGCTGGCACACCGACTTGAGAGGTTGACTTTAGAACCAAATATGAGATCCGTGAAACCTCAGAGAATCTTGGACAGCAAGACTAGGGACACTCGCCACAAGTCAGTGCGACTGGTGAAGGTTTCTGGTCTAACCAGGATGTCGAAGAGGCCACGTGGGAATTAGAGGATAAGAGAGGGCGAAGTACCCTTCTTTATTTACTGACTAGATCGTCTGTATAGGGTACGGGGCGTACCCCTTTTTAAGGGGGGTAGAGCTTCCTCGCTTTTTGAGTTAGGAAACGATCATGTTTGTCGTTTGTTTGGTTGTTTAAGATGTGAATTGTGTAAGTTGCTACACTTCGGTGTAAGTTTGAGTTATGTAATACTTATGTATTGTATTTGAGATTGACCTTTGAGTCTTGAGATGTATGAATGTGAATATAAGATGTGGTATTAAGATTAAGAGAACTGTGTACCGTGAATGGTTAAGCCATGTGTGTGAACTTGAGGACAAAGTTCTTTTAAGGGGGGTAGATTGAATACCCCAAACTTAGATAGGTGTGTCTAAATGAAAAACTAAGATATAAGGAGGCTAAATAATGCCTTAGGAACATTAAGAAACATTCTAATCAAGAAAATATAAGGAAACACCAAAGAGCAGTTTAAGCAAAAACGTGCTCTAAGCTTGGAGAGACATGGGAGAGTACCCAAATATTGTTCTAAGACCTTAGTAATATCCTAATGTCATTTTAAATCAATTACCAAAGAAAACCAAGCTTGAAAACAAGTTAAAACACAAAATGTGCTTTAAGGAGTCTTAAAGCTCGTTTTTGAAAAATTGTCTTGTAAATGGTTTTGAATGGCTAAATGTCCATCATTACTCTTTAATTAACATGTGTACTATATAGTATCACATTGGAAGTCTATATCAATGGGAAATCAAAAATTTCACAACAATGTGCCTTGTTTTTGGTGAATAGTGAATTAATTAAGCTAGTTTAT
This sequence comes from Limonium bicolor, assembly GCA_023374045.1. Taxonomy (NCBI): domain Eukaryota; kingdom Viridiplantae; phylum Streptophyta; class Magnoliopsida; order Caryophyllales; family Plumbaginaceae; genus Limonium; species Limonium bicolor. The sequence continues at coordinate 50,865,682 of CM041781.1, forward strand.
AACATAAGTCTATATAAGTGAGACATTTGGTCAACAAAGACTTAAGTACCCTCATTATTAAAAGGGGGCCGGTTTCTTAGGAGGTGAGTCACCACCTTCATGAGTTATTAAGCAATTAAGAAAGCAAATAAGACTTATAAAGCAAAAAGTACTATTTACCTTTTAACATAAATATCACATTTACTTACCTCTCTCTCATCTCCTCATTTCTTCTTGTTTCCCACGGTTTCTTCAAGCTCTCTCCCTTCTCCATTACGTGAAGAACAACTCCATGCTAGCTCCATCTAGCCTTGCCCACATCTTGCTCATTTTAGCTCCAAATCCAAAACACAAATACATATTCTTCTTAGTTAGCTCAAGCTCCTTCTTTTCTATCTTTTCAAAACTTCAAGAGCTTCATTTTGGTGCCAAGCCAACCACCATTGGAGGAGGAAATTCAAGTTTGGAGACTCCATTGGCTTCTCCATTCTCTTAAGGTAAAGAAAGTGTAAGAAATCTAGGTTTCCACCATTTTCTTCACATGTCCGAAAATACATACTCATGGAACTCCTGTTTATGCCTTGTTCTAGCTTGTTTCTACTCTTCAAAGGAGAGAGGGGTCTTCTTGCTTCATATCCAAGTTTGTCTTGAGAACCAAGGTAAAACAATTACCTTAAATCTTAAAGCATATTTTTAACCTAGGGTTTGTTCCTTAGGGTTAATGTGTTATCTTACTCATTGGAGTCATTGGATATTGGTTAGAACATTGGCAAGGAGATACACATTGGTGACCGAGATTGAACAAAGAAAAACTTAAGAAGAAGAAAGCTTTTTAAGCTTGTAAAAGAACAAGGTAAATTACTTACCTTAAGATGTCTTGTTGTTTAAGGGAATGGGATTTAGGTATATGATGAGTTAGTGTAGAGTTTATATTGTTGGGAAGGTGTTATAAAACCTAGAAGAAATAATGACTATACTTGTGAACTTTTGACTAAAGAGCAAATGAGAAGAAGAGATAGTTAAAACAATGTGGAAATGAATTACAAGAAGCATTTTTTTCAATGGGAGCCTTGTTGAGTGTATCGCAGGTTGAAGGCAAATATATGTGGAAATTCAGTGGTTAAGATTATTGTCATTTAAGGGCCTAAGTGCCAAGCATTTTGAGTTTAAGCAATATATGATGATGTGGTGAAGTTTAGTGTAGATTGTGTGTTAAGGTGTTGTGATGAGAATTTGTGTGGTATTGGTTGTTTGATGGAGAAAAACCATGTTTAGGAGGTACTATAACTAGAGAACCCATGGCAAAATTTAAAGGAGAGCTTAAGTGTTTAAGATATTCTAAGGGAATTTAATGACTAGGGAAGTACTAGGATGTTCTATAGGTTGTCTTGATGAAAAAGGGTGAAGTTAAGGTGTTCTAATGATTATAATGACTTAGGTATCACCATGGAGGATTTAGGAATCAAGGAATGTATTTGAGTATTAGGACTTAGGCAAATGTTGGTAACACACCTAGGAAGGCAAGTTTAAGTTGTGAAGGAACATTAAGTAAATGCTTAAGAGAGTTTTAGATAGTGAAAGATGCTTGGGATATGTTATAGTGGTGGAGGAAAACATTTGGAATAGTGGTTACATTAGGTATGAACCACCACCTAGAAACCTAGAGGAAAGCATTACAAGTGTTAGCATTATCACAAGGAAAAATGTATAACGATTAAGGTGGATCTTGGTGAATGATTTAATGTGTTTTGGAGGATGGTTTAAGAGGAGTTTAAGAGTCTAAATGATGTTAGAACACATTGGGAGGCTTGAGTAAAGGTTTAGTGAAGATTTGGCAAGTTTGGGCAGTTTTAGTGGCGTCCGACCCCGGGGTCCGAGGTCTTGGGTCGGACATGGGTCGGACGGGAGATTTTTAAAGGGCAAATAAGTTTCTGGAATGTCCGACCCAGAAGGTTGGGTCGGACGTGGGTCGGACATGAGAGGTTTTAGGAAATGGAAAGTTTCTGGAATGGTCCGACCCAGTTGGTTGGGTCGGACATGGGTCGGACATGTAGGGTTTTCCAAACCCGAAAGTTACTGGAATGGTCCGACCCAGAGGGTGGGTCGACGGTTGGTCGGACGGCCCTTAACACTTAAAAAAAAATTTAAATTCTAAGATTGAAAGTACATAATCTGGTTCCTCTAATCTCATGAACTAATAGACACCGGGACGTATAGTGGTTCGGCCATAATCCAGCCTACATCCACTTATTGACAGTATCTTTATTACTTCCTTTGTTATTACAACTTTAGAGGGTCTTCTAGTGTTTTTCTCTCTCTTCTATCTTGTGTCCCCTTACAAATGAGCCTCTCATCTCTATTTATAGACTTTCTAGGGTGAAATCTATCTCTTAATCCTTATACATGTGGTATTACTTTATTGGAGCCACCCCCCTAATTTGGCACTTCTCTCCTTATAAGCCTTCCGGTCCCATAGTGTAGGATGCGGGATCGGGGCCGGAACACAGGACCCGGTCATAGAGTGCGGGGCCGGAACGCGGGACATAATCATAGGACCTGGGACCCGGACTTAGTGCTGTTGCGGGATCTGGTTTGACGCTTGGTGTCCAGATTGGAGCCTGAACAGGGTCCTGAAGGGGGCCGGGGGCCTGAGCCAGGATCTAAGGTTTGGACCGTCTTGGCTCTTCAGTCTCGTCATATTTTTGCCCTCTTCAAGAATGGTACTAGGTAATAAGGTATACCTTTGGTAGGGTGGTAATGATTGGGACACTAAGAACTTAAGGAACTAAGTTAAGTTAAGTGTAAGTTTTAATGTTTTAAGTTAAGATTGTAAGCTAAGTGGCAAAGACTTGAGAGGTTGTTAAATGGGAATCTTTGAGACTAAGTGAGTTAAGTAGGTGCAAATAACTAATGACCTAAAAATGAAATAATGTTTTAGGTTTGTGACTTGGGACCCCCGAAGAAGGTTAACAAACAACGATCGACGGTGAACGGTACAATCCTTCTTGTGACCTGCTTGCTAACGAGGTTCCCTCGGCTTGTGTGCTATCTGTTTAATTGCTATGACTAAAAACAAGATAAAGCATGCAACCGGTTATATTGTTCTCGTTGTGTTTGCGTTGTCTTTACACTAACCCGCGAGACTTGAAATTGCTACTAACCAAGTTTAGTACTTACTGAGTTAAGAATAAGAGTTAAGTTTGATGGTTGTTGGTTAATGCCCGTTAAGGCTTAGCTAGCACATGATGATTAAGATTTATACTACTGGAACTTGAGTGAGGAAACCCGGGACCGATCTCCGGTCATGCATGCTAAGGAAAAAGGGGGACGGTATCTGAATCAGATCCGCCCTCCGCTTAAGGACTTGTCTTCGGACTTGTAGCCTAGGGCCGGTTGCCGGCTCAGCTACGCTGGACTCCCGTCCAGAGTAGGTGGCATTAAGATGGTGCGGTGGGATCACCTAAATCCCAGGTTCGAATTAAGCTACAACCAATCCCTTCCAGGAAAGGTTTGTATACTGAGATTAAGATTAAGATTAAGATTGAGATAAGGTAAGGAACTGAGATTAAGGAAATGAGGACTAAGGAGGGGGTTACTAACCCACTTGTTAAGGGAACGCTTGAGTCGTTCATTGGTTGTGAACTATATATGTTCATCTGTGGTTATTGTTATTGCACTTCATATTATGCTTGTGTATGTAATCAATTTCCATGCTATCGACAATTAGTCGTCGTAGCCCCGTTAGCTTGGGGGCCATGAGAGGGTGTACCAGCATTCGTGCTGACCCCCTCGGGGGCTATTTTTACACTTGCAGGTAAGAGACCCGAGGACGCACTACAAGAGTAGGAGCGGTTAGACTTAGGGTGGGATGTTTATTTTGAGTTCGGGTTGCGCCTGTGCACCCGACTGTTTAAATTAAACTGATGTAAGTTTGAGATTATGTTTAAGATACTTGTACTCGGTTGGTTGTGGTATTGTGAATGGTGATGTTTTAAGTTGGATAAGTATTTTGGATAAGTAATGTAAACGTTAAGGCGGTATATTCTAACGATCAGACCGTGGCAAGGTCCAGGTGTTTATTTCCGCTGCGACGTATTCGATTAAGTGTTCAGTTTGCGATAACCACGATAGGCTTTGGATGGGGTGTTACAAAAAGTGGTATCAGAGCGTAGTTACGCTCTGATCATGAAATACCAGACATAAGTAACCACCGAGTTAGGATATAAGTTAAGGAATAAGCGATGGGTTAAGGGTGTGAGAAGTTAGAGTGAGTAGAGTCAGATGACCACTAATAAGTGTGGATCGTCTTTATCGTCTACGGACGTTATAAATTTGCTAACCGAGACATGGTGAATACAAACTAATGTGAGATATGCTTGTTCAGATGGCAGAACGTCCTAGGGGAAGCCGAGGTCGCGGCCGGGGTGAGGATACTTCAGGAATACCTGGAGGGCAGACGATCGCAGAGATCGTAGCTGCCGCATTAGGGCATATGGGCTATCAGCCTGGGGTGGGTGCACCACCTCCACCGCCACAACCTAGGGAACCAAACTGGGTGAAGAGTCTAGCAGATCTTCGACCCGCGCATTTTAAGGGGGAGACCGATCCCGCCAAGCTTGAGGCGTACATCTCCGAGCTGGAGACCGCCTTCGAGACCCTTGATGTCCTGCTGGGATCAAGGTGCGCTTAGCTGCTTTCTATCTGAAGGGGGCGGCAGGCGATTGGTGGAAGCTGGTGAGGGCCGAACATGTGGCCAATCCAGAGTTCGGCTGGGAGCAGTACACCGCCTTGCTACGAGCAAAGTACTACCCCGCCCATGTCCAGACGAAGAAGCGCTTACAGTTGGATGCGCTTAAGCAGATGGACAAGATGACAGTGGACGAGTATTACTCAGAGTTCACTGCCTTGCTCCGTCTTCTGCCAGGTCTAGGGTATTCTGACCAGATCTTGGTGGACCGCTTCTATGGCGGGCTTAGCCATTGACTCCGCTACGGCATGGGGCCGACGAGTTACCACTACCTTGCAGGTAATAAGAATGATTGAGATTTGAGTAATGATGAATAAGATTTAGATTATGAGAAATAAGTGTGACTAATACTATGGAAAGCAGGAGTGCTATCATGCCGCTGCTAAGGTTGAGATTACCGTCCAGCTGAGGGACGAGGAGAATGCAAAGAGGAAGAGTGCTGGTAAGAGCTCAGAAAGTCAGGGGCAAGGAGGGTACAAGAAACAAAAGTACCAGCCTCAGGCCCAGAAAAATCAAACCCAAAGGGGAAGGAGGAAAAGGAGAAGGCTTCGGAAGAGCCATTGAAGTTGTCGTATGCTATTGCAGCTACACCCCTGCGCTCTAAGGCGCCAAAGGGTAAGGAAACTAAGAATGAATGAGTTAAGAAATAAATTAGAAACTGTTTGAGATATGGGAATTGATATTGTGAATCAACAGGATCTGAGACTGAGAGGGAGCCGGTGGTGGCTACCAGCGACGCTTCATCTGTAGATGGTGTCACAAGGACCACCCGGGGCTCGACTGTAAGGGAACAAGGTGGAGTGCAACTTTTGTGGAGTCTACGGGCATCGAGCGTATGAGTGTTACCGGAACCCTGCTAGCAGAGCCTATAGGCCCGATACCAGGGGCAAGGGCAAGACCGATCAGGGAGCTAGATCTGACGGTCAGAGGAAGGTGCAGCAGCCGGCGGACAAGAACCCCGGGTGACCCAGAAGACGGGGCCCACTTTACACATGGTGGACCGGGACGATGAGCCTGAGCCCTCATCGAGGCCAGGTACCACTATAACCATTTAGTAATAAACTACCTGCGTACCGCATTATCATGCATGTTTGGTGAATAAATGAGTTAAGTAAGAATAAGATGAGATTAGAACTTAAGTAAGATATAACCTACTACCACTTTAGAAGATTCAACATCTGCTACCCTATACCATCTACATCTAGCCCGGAGCACACCGACATCGAAACCATACACTTTCCAACCGAACAATGTCAGGTTATCCGCCCAGGTATGATTTTATTAAGGGGATACCTGACACCCGAAGCACAAATAGCCATCATCAGGAGATGCAATCAACTAGGAATGGGACAGGGAGGTTTTTTACACACCGGAGTACCCAGGGGAGCAAGGATGAAATTAAAGATGATGAGCTTGGGCAAGGATTGGAATCCGATATGCCAAGAATTACCAAACCATGAGGGAGCAAGATGGAGTCTCACACCGGGAATACCCGAAGAGTTCCATCCAGTTATTACACAAGTCGTGGAAATCGTCAGCAGTTGGAGGCTGAACCGATTCCAGACATCCAAGCAGACATTTGCATTGTAAACTTCTGAGAAGGACGGGAAACTGGGACTACACCAGGATAAGGACGAGAAACGGAGTCTCTCGAAAGAGGGATACCCGTAGTGTCTTGGTCCATTGGAGATGATGCGGAGTTTTTATACGGCGAGCAGAAGCGTGCGGACCGTGCAGATAAGATAGTACTTAAGTCAGGTGATGTATTAATTTTGGGAGGAGAATCAAGGATGTTATACCATGGGATAAGAGAATCAGCTGAATACAGCACCATCAGCAGTAGTCAATGCGACCCATATGAGACCAGGAAGATTAAACCTAACCTTTAGACAATATTAGCCATGTAATGTTAGAATGAGATGAGAATGAGATGTAAGATTGAAGCACATGTTGTAAAACAGGATGGTCATGAATAAAATAACAGTGTTGTTCATATAAATTGATTACGACTCTTGTTATACCATCAATACTCATGGAGCTTGTGAACACAATTAGGTTATGGACTCGGTACGGAAGGTGCACTAAGCATACTTACAGAGGCACAGGCCGACGCCAGCGGTACTATCCTCACCGGCACCTTTCCGATCAATGGGATTGATGGGCATCAGTTCTCTTCGACTCAGGGGCCTCGCCATACCTTTGTCTCTGCATCATTTGCGAGCAGATTGGGGCTAGACGCTGATGAGCTACCCGACTTCACGGTTACGCTCCCGTCTAAGGAGAAGGTTCGTTGCACTCGTTACTACCGAGGAGCCATTATCAGAATTAAGGGAGAAGACTTTCCAGTCAGTTTCATTGAGTTCAGTAAACTAGGATTTGATGTTATCTTCGGGATGAACTGGTTGGAGCGGCACAAGGGACGTATCCTCTACGCCGAGCATAGATTGTGCTCAGGAGTATATCTGGGGTAACAATATCATACACAGAGGCCAGAGAGCCTTCGACTAAGATCATCACCGCCATGGCAATGCATAGAGAATTAAGGAGAAAGGAAGAAGTATACCTCTGCTATGTACAGGACATAGAGAGAGACCCTAAGTTCGACCCCGACTTACCGGTAGTGTCAGAGTTCCCGATTTATTTCCACGGGAACTGCCCGGCATGCCACCCACTCGGGAGGTAGAGTTCACCATTGAGCTGCTACCTGGTACCGGACCGATAGCCAAGGCACCATACTGTATGGCTCCGGCAGAAATGACTGAATTAGAAGAACAATTGAAAGATTGTTGGATAAGGGATTCATTAGACCAAGTGTGTCACCATGGGAGCGCCAGTCCTCTTCGTGAAGAAGAAGGATGGTAGTCTCCGCCTCTGCATCGACTACAGAGAGCTGAATGCAGTGACAGTGAAGAATAAGTACCCACTACCCCGCATTGACGATCTATTCGATCAGTTGAAGGGAGCATCTGTGTTTTCCAAGATTGATCTCAGATCAGGGTATCATCAGATAGCCATTAAGGAGGGAGACATTGAGAAGACGGCATTCCAGACATGATACGGCCACTATGAGTTTACAGTGATGCCGTTCGGTTTGTCGAACGCACCGGCGAAGTTTATGGATCTGATGAACCGCTTGTTCCGGGAGCAGCTGGACAAGTCGGTTGTGGTTTTTATTGATGACATTCTGATATATTCAAAGTCTAAAGTTGAACATGAGGAACATCTGAGGAGGGTATTGGAAATACTGAGGGAGAACCAGCTATATGCTAAGTTCTCCAAGTGTGAGTTTTGGCTTGACCAGGTTTCCTTCCTAGGTCATGTCATCTCAGATGCTGGGATCGCAGTGGATCCAGCAAAGATTGATGCCGTACGTACTTGGCCAAGGCCGAAGACTGTTACCGACATCCGGAGCTTTCTCGGTCTGGTAGGTTACTACAGGAGGTTTGTTAGAGATTTCAGCAAGGTCGCGAAACCGATGACCAGTCTGATGAAGAAGGACGCACCATTCTTGTGGACAGTTGACTGTGAGAGATCATTTCAGCGCTTGAAAGACTCACTGACCACTGCACCGGTTCTGACCATTCCAGACGGTACAGAGGGCTTTGAGGTTTATTGTGATGCATCCGGCAGAGGGCTGGGTTGCGTGCTCATGCAACATGGCAAGGTAGTGGCATATGCCTCACGCCAGTTGAAGAAACATAAGGAGAACTACCCCACACATGATTTAGAGCTGGGAGATGTAGTCTTCGCTTTGAAGATATGGCGCCACTACTTATATGGGGTTAGTGTCACGATCTACACCGATCACAAGAGTTTGAAATACTTATTCACTCAGAAGGAGTTAAATCTCCGACAGAGGAGATGGTTAGAGTTTCTGAAAGACTATGACATTGACCTCCAATACAAAGAAGGGAAGGCCAATGTTGAAGCAGATGCCCTGAGCCGTCGAGCACACTCACTCCATTCGCTAGTTTCTTTTCCAGCTTGGTTGATGAGGTGCGAGAGGCTCAGAGGACAGATGAGTATATGAGAGAGGTCAGACAGAAGCTGACAGATGGTACCTTTGAGAGTCAGAAATACGACTTCAGACTTCATGATGATGATCTGATCAGACTTAAGGGCCGGTTATGCATACCACGAGGCAACACGGATCTGAAAGACCGTATACTTAGAGAATCACACTGTTCTTCAGCCATCCATCCGGGAGCCTCTAAAATGTATAAAGACATGAAGAGATACTTCTGGTGGTCGGGGATGAAGACAGATGTTACCGAGTTCGTCTTGAGGTGTCTCACATGCCAGAAGGTGAAATTCGAGCACCGACGACCGGGCGGAATGGTACAGTCGATGCCAGTTCCAGAGTGGAAGATCCATGATATCTCCATGGACTTCGTAGTTGGGCTTCCACCTGCTAGGGGAGGTCTCAACATGATATGGGTGGTGGTGGATCGCCTTACCAAAGTAGCCCAATTCATACCGATGAAGGATACTTGGAAGGTGACCAAATTAGCTGTTATTTGAGAAAGAAATCATGAGACATCGCGGCATACCAAAGACCATAGTGTCAGATAGAGATACCAGATTCCTTTCGAGGTACTGGAGAGCTACCAGAGAAGCGTTGGGTACAGAACTCAAGCTGAGTACCGCGTTCCATCCTCAGACAGATGGTCAGACTGAGCGTACTATTCAGACACTCGAGGACATGTTGAGAGCATGTGCCTTAGACTTCCAGGGCAGTTGGATTGACAGATTGCATCTGATCGAGTTTTCATACAACAACAGCTATCACGCTTCGATCAAGATGGCACATTTCAAGCGTTGTACGGTAGACCATGTCGTACACCGCTCTGCTGGGATGAGTCGAGTGAGACGGTCATTATAGGACCAGAGTACTTAGAACAAGTTAAGGCTGAAGTTCAGCAAATCAGGGAGAACATGAAAGCTGCTCAAGATAGGCAGAAGTCGTATGCTGATGTTCGACGACGGGACCTGGAGTTCGCAGTGGGCGACCAGGTATTTCTGCGAGTTTCACCGATGAAGGGTGTATTCAGGTTGGGCAGAAGGGCAAGTTAAGCCCGAAATTTGTTGGTCCTTATGAGATTACGGAGCGGGTGGGCCCGGTTGCTTACAGGTTAAATTTACCTGCTGAGCTGGGTAAAGTGCATGATGTTTTTCATGTTTCACAGCTAAAGAAATACATGCACCACCCCTCCCATGTGTTAGAACCTGAGAGGCCTTTTGAGTGGTGTGAGTACATCACCCTCAGAAACAAAATCGTGCGGGCTGCGGCCCAAAGCGGACAGTATCTCACATGTGGGTTAAGACTGGGCTGTTACATATGGTATCAGAGAGGACGTAGTTACGCTCTGATCAAGAAATACCGGACTTGAGTAACCACCGAGTTAGGATATAAGTTAAGGAATAAGTGTTGGGTTAAGGGTGTGAGAAGTTAGAGTGAGTAGAGTCAGATGACCACTAATAAGTGTGGATTGTCTTTACCGTCTACGGACGTTATAAACTCACTAACCGAAACAGTGGTGAATACGAATCTAATGTGAGTTATGCTTGTTCAGATGGCAGGACGTCCTAGGGGAGGCCGAGGTCGCGGCCGGGGTGAGGATACTTCAGGGATACCTGGAGGGCAGACGATCGCAGAGATCGTAGCTGCCGCATTAGGGCACATGGGCTATCAGCCTGGTGTGGGTGCACCACCTCCACCGCCACAACCTAGGGAACCAAACTGGGTGAAGAGTCTAGCAGATCTTCGACCCGCTCATTTTAAGGGGAGACCGATCCCGCCAAGCTTGAGGCGTACATCTCCGAGCTGGAGACCGCCTTCGAGACCCTTGATGTCCCTGCTGGGATCAAGGAGCGCCTCGCTGCTTTCTATCTGAAGAGGGCGGCAGGCGATTGGTGGAAGCTGGTGAGGGCCGAGCATGTGGCCAATCCAGAGTTCGGCTAGGAGCAGTACACCGCCTTGCTACGAGCAAAGTACTACCCCGCCCATGTCCAGACGAAGAAGCGCCTACAGTTGGATGCGCTTAAGCAGACGGACAAGATGACAGTGGACGAGTATTACTCAGAGTTCACCACCTTGCTCCGTCTTCTGCCAGGTCTTGGATATTCTGACCAGATCTTGGTGGACCGCTTCTATGGCGGGCTTAGCCATCGACTCCGCTACGGCATGGGGCCGACTAGTTACACTACCTTGCAGGTAATAAGAATGATTGAGATTTGAGTAAGTGATGAATAAGATTTAGATTATGAGAAATAAGTATGACTAATACTATGGAAAAGCAGGAGTGCTATCACGCCGCTGCTAAGGTTGAGATTACCGTCCAGCTGAGGGACGAGGAGAATGCAAAGAGGAAGAGTGCTGGTAAGAGCTCAGAAAGTCAAGGGCAAGGAGGGTACAAGAAACAAAAGTACCAGCCTCAGGCCCAGAAAAATCAAAACCCAAAGGGAAGGGAGGAAAAGGAGAAGGTTTCGGAAGAGCCATTGAAGCTGACATATGCTATTGCAGCTACACCCCTGCGCTCTAAGGCGCCAAAGGGTAAGGAAATTGATATTGAATGAGTTAAGAAATAAATTAGTAACCGTTTGAGATATGAGAATTGACAATATGAATCATCAGGGTCTGAGCCTGAGAAGGGAGCCGGTGGTGGCTACCAGCGACGCTTCATCTGTAGATGGTGTCACAAGGACCACCCGAGGCTCGACTGTAAGGGAAACAAGGTGGAGTGCAACTTTTGTGGAGTCTACGGGCATCGAGCGTATGAGTGTTACCGGAATCCTGCTAGCAGAGCCTATAGGCCCGATACCAGGGGCAAGGGCAAGACCGATCAGGGAGCTGGATCTGACGGTCAGAGGAAGGTGCAGCAGCCGGCGGACAAGAACCCACGGGTGACCCAAAAGACGGGGCCCACTTTACACATGGTGGACCGGGACGATGAGCCTGAGCCCTCATCGAGGCCAGGTACCACTATAACCATTTGGTAATAAAAACTACCTGCTTACCGCATTATCATGCATGTTTGGTGAATAAATGAGTTGAGTAAGAATAAGATGAGATTAGAACTTATGTAACGACCCCAAAACCGGCCTAGGAGTTAGGGCCGTTACACCGCGAGTCTACTACCTAACGTCGCAAGGCTCTAAGCAAACGAAACCCAAAACCGAATAAGAAACTTGTATAAATACCAAAAGAGTTTTACAAGATCCAAAGGCTTACAAGTCAAATACGAAGCGAAAGGCCCAAAGGCTACACAAAGTACTAAAGCGTCCAAAGCGCAAGAAAACAAAGTCTAAAGGCACATAAAATAAACAAGCTCCAGAAGGGGACGAGAGAGAGAAGATCCCACGAGCTCAATCTGCAACAAAGTAAAGGGGTGAGCTAAACAGCCCAGCAAGCAGAAGACTTCATCAAGGAAGCCCACTCAAAACAGAAGCAGAAGAATACTTATAAACAGAGTGGATAGCGGAGTCAATATAAATAGACCGAAAGAAACCACAAAACAGAGGCAGAGCAGAACGGAATATCACTTCAAAACACGTCGGACCTTCAGAACAGAACAGACGAATGGGACACTAGAAACAAGCTAACACAACAGAAGGACACACATAAGGTCCTATGGATCCGAGGATCCCACAACAGAAGCCGTAGAGACAGCTAACAGACCCGTCGGTCAAATAACGTCCTAAGGGAGACCCTAAGGAGTATAAACAGAAGGAATTCCTGCGCAGCATGCTACGGGACAGCCCGACCCGACTATCCAAGGCTCAGAAGCAAAGTAACTAGGTCCCAAAACCAAAAGCTCACAAAACAGATCTTAAGCGCATATAAATGCATATAAACAGCCTAAGAAGCTTGTACACAAATAGGGGAAACCAACCCCGCAAACGGAACGCAAAACGGAGCTAAAACAGAGAAGTTATGCTCAAAACAGTGGCATGTCCGAACTTGCGTCCGACCTTGCAAGTTCGGACAGAGGCCGAGAATCAGAGGTCGCGGAGATACAAATGTCCGAACTTACGTCCGAACATCGAAGTTCGGACGTAAGTCGAGAGTTGAAAGCCAGAATCATCTTAGTGTCCGAACTTGCGTCCGACCTTGCAAGTTCGGACACACGTCGAAACTTTTACGAAAATCCATCCTAGCGTCAGGTCCGAACTTTGAAGTTCGGACCGATGTTCGGACACTTCAAAACCTTCAAAAACAAAACGCGCCCGATGCACTGTCCGAACTTCCAAGTTCGGACAGATGTTCGGACAGCGCGAAACTGACGAAAACCAGAGCGAACAAACGCGCAGAAATTCAACCAAAATCAATACCAAACTCACCCAAATCCACGGAATGGTAAATCAGTACCCTCGGGGGTTTAGCCACGCGATGAACAACACAAAATCAAGAAGAAACACACAAAGCAACACCATTCACAAAACAGAAAACGAAATCCAAAATCCATCCCCGAGGGTGAGCAAACTACCCCGATTCCATCCCCCACTTACTTCAATTCGCAGAGGAGAAGCTATCCGGTCTGCAACAGCGAACGATCCCGACAACGCAGCGATCCCCAAACAGCAAAACAAACACTGAATTCGCAAAGAACGAGCACCAACAATCAGAACACGTTCTTCCCAAAAACTGAGATAACTAATACCAAAAGCTCACCCGACCAACCTGAATTCGCAGAAAACGAAACCCGAACTGTAACAGAAGAGAACGACGCAGAAATCTGGAAGAAGCAGCAACAATCCACACCAGAATTCACCAAGCATACACAGAGGAGAAGAGAGGAAGAATGCAGAAACTGTCGAGAGAGAGAGCGCTCCTCAAAATAGATCGTGAATTGGAAATGCAAAAATAAGAGACTTAACTTCCTTAATTAAGCCTTACCAAATAAAAGAGAGGGGGGAAAGACCTCCTTGCCCTCGTCCTTTAATTAATTGCCTCCGACGTCCCAAATACTAAACACGGCACCACATAACATAATTAATATCACAAACCAGAATGTTATGTAACGAAATCTGAAAAACAAAAATACGGAGTATTACATCAAGTAAGATGTAACCTACTATCACTTTAGGGAGATTCAACATTTGCTACCCAATACCACCACACCTAACCCGGAGCACACCGACATCGAAACCATAGACTTTCCAACCGAACAATGTCAGGTTATCCGCCCAGGTATGTTTATTAAGGGGATACCTGACACCCGAAGCACAAATAGCCATCATCAGGAGATGCAATCAACTAGGAATGGGACCGGGAGGTTTTTACACACCGGAGTACCCAGGGGGAGCAAGGATGAAATTAAAGATGATGAGCTTGGGCAAGGATTGGAATCCGTATGCCAAGAATTACCAAACCATGAGGGAGCAAGATGGGGTCTCACCACCGGGAATACCCGAAGAGTTCCATCCAGTTATTACACAAGTCGTGGAAATCGCTCAGCAGTTGGAAGCTGAACCGATTCCAGACATCCAGGCAGACATTTGCATTGTAAACTTCTACGAAAAAGATGGGAAACTAGGACACCAGGATAAGGACGAGACAACGGAGTCTCTCGAAAGAGGGATACCCGTAGTGTCTTGGTCCATTGGGGATGATGCAGAATTTTTATACGGCGAGCAGAAGCGTGCGGACCGTGCAGATAAGATAGTACTTAAGTCAGGTGATGTATTATTTTGGGAGGAGAATCAAGGATGTATACCATGGGATTAAGAGAATCAAGCTGAATACAGCACCATCAGCAGTAGTCAATGCGACGCATATGAGACCAGGAAGATTAAACCTAACCTTTAGACAATATTAGCCATGTAATGTTAGAATGAGATGAGAAATGAGATGTAAGATTGAAGCACATGTTGTAAACAGGATGGTCATGAATAAAATAACAGTGTTGTTCATATAAATTGTTACGACTCTTGTTATACCATCAATACTCATGAAGCTTGTGAACACAATTAGGTTATGGACTCGGTACGGAAGGTGCACTAAGCGTACTTATAGAGGCACAGGCCGACAGCGGTACTATCCTCACCGGCACCTTTCCGATTAATGGGATTGAGGCATCAGTTCTCTTCGACTCAGGGGCCTCGCATACCTTTGTCTCGGCATCATTTGCGAGCAGGTTGGGGCTAGACGCTGATGAGCTACCCGACTTCACGGTTACGCTCCCGTCTAAGGAGAAGGTTTGTTGCACTCGTTACTACCGAGGAGCCACCATCAGAATTAAGGGAGAAGACTTCCCAGTCAGTTTCATTGAGTTCAGTAAGCTAGGATTTGATGTTATCTTCGGGATGAACTGGTTGGAGCGGCACAAGGGACGTATCCTCTGTGCCGAGCATAGATTGCTGCTCAGGAGTCCGTCTGGGGTAACAATATCATACCGCCAGAGGCCCAGAGAGCCTTCGACTAAGATCATCACCGCCATGGCAATGCATAGAGAATTAAGGAGAAAGGAAGAAGTATACCTCTGCTATGTACAGGACATAGAGAGAGACCCTGAGTTCGACCCCGACTTACCGGTAGTGTCGGAGTTCCCCGACTTATTTCCACGGGAACTGCCCGGCATGCCACCCACTCGGGAGGTAGAGTTCACCATTGAGCTGCTACCTGGTACCGGACCGATAGCCAAAGCACCATACCGCATGGCTCCGGCAGAAATGACTGAATTAAAGGAACAATTAAAGATTTGTTAGATAAAGGATTCATTAGACCAAGTGTGTCACCATGGGGAGCGCCAGTCCTCTTCGTGAAAAAGAAGGATGGTAGTCTCCGCCTCTACATCGACTACAGAGAGTTGAATGCAGTGACAGTGAAGAATAAGTACCCACTACCCCGCATTGACGATATATTCGATCAGTTGAAGGGAGCATCTGTGTTTTCCAAGATTGATCTCAGATCGGGGTATCATCAGATAGCCATTAAGGAGGGAGACATTGAGAAGACGGCATTCCGGACACGATACGGCCACTATGAGTTCAAGTGATGCCGTTCGGTTTGTCGAATGCACCGGCGAAATTTATGGATCTGATGAACCGCTTGTTCCGGGAGCAGCTGGACAAGTCGGTTATAGTTTTTATTGATGACATTTTGATTTATTCGAAGTCTAAAGTTGAACATGAGGAACATCTGAGGAGGGTATTGGAAATATTGAGGGAGAACCAGCTATATGCTAAGTTCTCCAAGTGTGAGTTTTGGCTTGACCAGGTCTCTTTCCTAGGTCATGTCATCTCAGATGCTGGGATCGCAGTGGATCCAGCAAAGATTGATGCCGTACGTACTTGGCCAAGGCCGAAGACTATTACCGACATCCGGAGCTTTCTCGGTCTGGCAGGTTACTACAGGAGGTTTGTTAGAGATTTCAGCAAGGTCGCGAAGTCGATGACCAGTTTGATGAAGAAAGACGCACCATTCTTGTGGACAGTTGACTGTGAGAGATCATTTCAGCGCTTGAAGGACTCACTGACCACTGCACCGGTTCTGACCATTCCAGACGGTACAGAGGGCTTTGAGGTTTATTGTGATGCATCCGGCAGAGGGCTGGGTTGCGTGCTCATGCAACATGGCAAGGTGGTGGCATATGCCTCACGCCAGTTGAAGAAACATGAGGAGAACTACCCCACACATGATTTAGAGCTAGGAGCTGTAGTCTTCGCTTTGAAGATATGGCGCCACTACTTATATGGGGTTAGTGTCACGATCTACACCGATCACAAGAGTTTGAAATACATATTCACTCAGAAGGAGTTAAATCTTCGACAGAGGAGATGGTTAGAGTTTCTGAAAGACTATGACATTGACCTCCAATACAAAGAGGGGAAGGCCAATGTTGTAGCAGATGCCCTGAGCCGTCGAGCACACTCACTCCATTCGCTAGTTTCTTTCTCCAGCTTGGTTGATGAGGTGCGAGAGGCTCAGAGGACAGATGAGTACATGAGAGAGGTCAGACAGAAGCTGACAGATGGTACCTTTGAGAGTCAAAAATACGACTTCAGACTTCATGATGATGGTCTGATTAGACTTAAGGGCCGATTGTGCATACCACGAGGCAACACGGATCTGAAAGACCGTATACTTAGAGAATCACACTGTTCTTCAGTAGCCATCCATCCGGGAGCCTCTAAATGTATAAAGACATGAAGAGATACTTCTGGAGGTCGGGGATGAAGACAGATGTTACCGAGTTCGTCTTGAGGTGTCTCACATGCCAGAAGGTGAAATTCGAGCACCGACGACCGGGCGGAATGGTACAGTCGATGTCAGTTCCGGAGTGGAAGTTCCATGATATCTCCATGGACTTCGTAGTTGGGCTTCCACCTGCTAGGGGAGGTCTCAACATGATATGGGTGGTGGTGGATCGCCTTACCAAAGTAGCCCGATTCATACCGATGAAGGATACTTGGAAGGTGACCAAATTTGCTGAGTTATTTGAGAAAGAAATCATGAGGCATCACGGCACACCAAAGACCATAGTGTCAGATAGAGATACCAGGTTCCTTTCGAGGTACTGGAGAGCTACCAGAGAAGCGTTGGGTACAGAGCTCAAGCTGAGTACCGCGTTCCATCCTCAGACAGATGGTCAGACTGAGCGTACTATTCAGACACTCGAGGACATGCTGAGAGCATGTGCCTTAGACTTCCAGGGTAGTTGGATTGACAGATTGCATCTGATCGAGTTTTCATACAACAACAGCTATCACGCTTCGATCAAGATGGCACCTTTTCAAGCGTTGTACGGTAGACCATGTCATACACCGCTCTGCTGGGATGAGTCGAGTGAGACGGTCATTATAGGACCAGAGTACTTAGAACAAGTTAAGGCTGAAGTTCAGCAAATCAGGGAGAACATGAAAGCTGCTCAAGATAGGCAGAAGTCGTATGCTGATGTTCGACGACGGGACCTGGAGTTCGCAGGGGCGACCAGGTATTTCTGCGAGTTTCACCGATGAAGGGTGTATTCAGGTTTGGGCAGAAGGGCAAATTAAGCCCGAAATTTGTTGGTCCTTATGAGATTACGGAGCGGGTGGGCCTGGTTGCTTACAGGTTGAATTTACCTGCTCAGCTGGGTAAAGTGCATGAAGTTTTTCATGTTTCACAGCTAAAGAAATACATGCACCACCCCTCCCATGTGTTAGAACCTGAGAGGTTGACTTTAGAACCAAATATGAGATCCGTGGAGACTCCTCAGAGAATCTTGGACAGCAAGACTAGGGACACTCACCACAAGTCAGTGCGACTGGTGAAGGTTCTCTGGTCTAACCAGGATGTCGAAGAGGCCACGTGGGAATTAGAGGATAAGATGAGGGCGAAGTACCCTTCTTTATTTACTGACTAGATCGTCTGTATAGGGTACGGGGCGTACCCCTTTTTAAGGGGGGTAGAGCTTCCTCGCTTTTGAGTTAGGAAACGATCATGTTTGTCGTTTGTTTGGTTGTTTAAGATGTGAATTTGTGTAAGTTGCTACACTTCGGTGTAAGTTTGAGTTATGTATAATACTTATGTATTGTATTTGAGATTGACCTTTGAGTCTTGAGATGTATGAATGTGAATATAAGATGTGGTATTAAGATTAAGAGAATTGTGTACCGTGAATGGTTAAGCACATGTGTGAACTTTGAGGACAAAGTTCTTTTAAGGGGGGTAGATTGAAATAACCCAAACTTAGATATGGTGTTTAAATGATAAACTAAGATATAAGGAGGCTAAATAATGCCTTAGAAACATTAAGAAACATTTCTAATCAAAGAAAATATAAGGAAACACCAAAAGAGCAGTTTAAGCAAAAACGTGCTCTAAGCTTGGAGAGACTTGGGAGAGTACCCAAATATTGTTCTAAGACCTTAGTAATATTCTAATGGTCATTTTAAATCAATTACCAAAGAAAACCAAGCTTGAAAACAAGTTAAAACACAAAATGTGCTTTAAGGAGTCTTAAAGCACGTTTTTGAAAAATTGTCTTGTAAATGAGTTTTGAATGGCTAAATGTCCATCATTACTCTTTAATTAACATGTGTACTATATAGTATCACATTTGGAAGTCTATATCAATGGGAAATCAAAAATTTCACAACAATGTGCCTTGTTTTGGTGAATAGTGAATTAATTAAGCTAGTTTATAACATAAGTCTATATAAGTGAGACATTTGGTCAACAAAGACTTAAGTACCCTCATTATTAAAAGGGGGCCGGTTTCTTAGGAGGTGAGTCACCACCTTCATGAGTCATTAAGCAAATAAGAAAGCAAATGAGAGTTATAAAGTAAAATCACTATTCACCTTTTACATAAATATCACACTTTATTAGTTCTCTCTCCTCACTTCTTCATTCTCCTTTGTTTTCCCACGATTTGAGCTGCTCTCTCCCTTCTCCATTCACGTAGAACTCAACCTCCATGAAAGCTCCATCCTTCCTTGGTCACATCTTGCTCATTTTAGCTCCAAATCCAAAACAAAATACATATTCTTCTTAGTTAGCTCAAGCTCCTTCTTTCTATCTTTTCAAAACTTCAAGAGCTTCATTTTGGTGCCAAGTAAAACCACCATTAGAGGAGGAAATTCAAGTTTGGAGACTCCATTGGCATCTCCATTCTCTTAAGGTAAAGAAAGTGTAAGAAAATCTAGGTTTCCACCATTTTCTTTACATGTCCGAAAATATATACTCATGGAACTCCATGTTTATGCCTTGTTCTAGCTTGTTTCTACTCTTCAAAGGAGAGAGGAGGTCCTTCTTGCTTCATACCCAAGTTTGTCTTGAGAAACCAAGGTAAAACAATTACCTTAATACCTTAAAGCATATTTTTAACCTAGGGTTTGTTCCTTAGGGTTAATGTGTTATCTAGTACTCATTGGAGTCATTGGATATTGGTTAGAACATTGGCAAGGAGATACACATTGGTGACCGAGATTGAACAAAGAAAAAAACCTAAGGAAGAAAGCTTTTTAAGCTTGTAAAAGAACAAGGTAAATTACTTACCTTAAGATGTCTTGTTGTTTAAGGGAATGGGATTTAGGTATATGATGAGTTTAGTGTAGAGTTTATATTGGGAAGGTGTTATAAAACCTAGAAGAAACAATGTCTATACTTGTGAACTTTTGACTAAAGAGCAAATGAGAAGAAGAGATAGTTAAAACAATGTGGAGATGAATTACAAGAAGCATTTTATTTCAATGGGAGCCTTGTTGAGTGTATTCGCAGGTTGAAGGCAAATATATGTGGAAATTCAGTGGTTAAGATTATTGTCATTTAAGGGCCTAAGTGCCAAGCATTTTGAGTTTAAGCAATATATGATGATGTGGTGAAGTTTTAGTGTAAATTGTGTGTTAAGGTGTTGTGATGAGAATTTGTGTGGTATTGGTTGTTTGATGGAGAAAAACCATATGTTAGGAGGTACTATATACTAGAGAACCCATGGCAAAATTTAAAGGAGAGCTTAAGTGTTTAAGATATTCTAAGGGAATTTAATGACAAAGGAAGTACTAGGATGTTCTATAGGTTGTCTTGATGGAAAAAGGGTGAAGTTAAGGTGTTCTAATGACTTATAATGACTTAGGTATCACTGTGGAGGATTTAGGAATCAAGAGAATGTATTTGAGTATTTAGGACTTAGGCAAATGTTGGTGCACAACTAGGAAGGAAATAATGTGTTGATGATGGAAGTTTAAACTTGTGAAGGAACTTTAAGTAAATGCATAAGAGAGTTTTAGATAATTAAAGATGCTTGGGAGATAATGTTACTGTGAGGGAAACATTTGGCATAGTGGTTACATTAGGTATGAACCACCACCTAGAAACCTAGAGGAAAGCATTACAAGTGTTAGCATAATTACAAGGGAAAATGTATAATGATTAAGGTGAAACTTGGTGAATGATTTAATGTGTTTGGAGGATGCTCTAAGGTGGTTTTAAGGGTCTAAATGATGTTAGAACACATTGGATGGCTTGAGGAAAGGTTTAGTGAAGATTTGGCAAAGTTGGGCATGATTTAGTGGCGTCCGACCCAGGGGTCCGACCCAAGTTTGGGTCGGACGGCCTCTGTTTAACGCCAGGGAAAGGTTCTGGAATGGTCCGACCCAAAGGTCTTGGGTCGGACATGGGTCGGACGGGTGATTTTTAAAGGGCAAATAAGTTTCTGGAATGGTCCGACCCAGAAGGTTGGGTCGGACGTGGGTCGGACATGGGAGGTTTTAGAAGACGGAAAGTTTCTGGAATGGTCCGACCCAGT
Source organism: Limonium bicolor (assembly GCA_023374045.1). Taxonomy (NCBI): domain Eukaryota; kingdom Viridiplantae; phylum Streptophyta; class Magnoliopsida; order Caryophyllales; family Plumbaginaceae; genus Limonium; species Limonium bicolor. Next base: position 50,886,640 of record CM041781.1, read on the forward strand.
TGGTTGGGTCGGACGTGGGTCGGACATGTAGGGGTTTCCAAACCCGAAAGTTACTGGAATGGTCCGACCCAGAGGGTGGGTCGGACGGTGGGTCGGACGGCCCTTAACACTTAAAAAAAAAAAATTGAATTCTAAGGATGGTAATAGGTAATAAGGTATACCTTTGGTAGGGTGGTAATGATTGGGACCCTAAGAACTTAAGCAACTAAGTTAAGTTAAGTGTAAGTTTTAATGTTTAAAGTTAAGATTGTAAACTAAGTGGCAAAGACTTAAGAGGGTATTAAATGGGAATCCTTAGAGACTAAGTGAGTTAAGTAAGGTGCAAATAACTAATGACCTAAAAATGAATGAATGTTTTAGGTTTGTGAATTGGGACCCCGAAGAAGGTTAAACAAACAACGATCGACGGTGAACGGTACAATCCTTCTTGTGACCTGCTTGCTAACGAGGTGTCCCTCGGCTTGTGTGCTATCTGTTTATTTGCTACGACTAAAAACAAGATAAAGCATGCAACCGGTTATATTTATTCTCGTTGTGTTTGTGTTATCTAACACTAACCCGCGAGACTTAAGATGGTTACTAACCAAGTTTAGTACTTACTGAGTTAAGAATAAGAGTTAAGTTTGATGGTTGTTGGTTAATGCCCGTTAAGGCTTAGCTAGCACATGGTGTTTAAGATGTCTACTAACTGGAACTTGAGTGAGGAAACCCGGGACCGATCTCCGGTCATGCATGCTAAGGGAAAAGGGGGACGGTATCTGAATCAGATCCGCCCTCCGCTTAAGGACTTGTCTTCGGACTTGTAGCCTAGGGCCGGTTGCCGGCTCAGCTACGCTGGACTCCCGTCCAGAGTAGGTGGTATTAAGAAGGTGCGGTGGGATCACCTAAATCCCAGGTTCGAATTAAGCTACAACCAATCCCTTCCAGGAAAGGTTTGTATACTGAGATTAAGATTAAGATTAAGATTGAGATAAGGTAAGGAACTGAGATTAAGGAAATGAGGACTAAGGAGGGGGTTACTAACCCACTTGTTAAGGGAACGCTTGAGTCGTTCATTGGTTGTGAACTATATATGTTCATCTGTGGTTATTGTTATTGCACTTCATATTATGCTTGTGTATGTAATCAATTTCCATGCTATCGACAATTAGTCGTCGTAGCCCCGTTAGCTTGGGGGCCATGAGAGGGTGTACCAGCATTCGTGCTGACCCCCTCGGGGGCTATTTTTACACTTGCAGGTAAGAGACCCATGAGGATGCACTACGAGAGTAGGAGCGGTTAGACCTAGGGTGGGATGTTTATTTTGAGTTCGGGTTGCGCCTGTGCACCCGACTGTTTATTTTAAACTGATGTAAGTTTGAGGTTATGTTTAAGATACTCGTACTCGGTTGGTTGTGGTATTGTGAATGGTGATGTTTTGAGTTGGATAAGTATTTTGGATAAGTATTGTAAACGTTAAGGCCGGTATATTCTAACGATCAGACCGTGGCAAGGTCCAGGTGTTATTTATTTCCGCTGCGACGTATACGATTAAGTGTTCAGTTTGCGATAACCACGATAGGCTTTGGATGGGGTGTTACACAACTCCATTCCCACTTGACCGCATTTGGGAAGAGGAAGAGCAAGAGGAGAATTAAAAGAGGAACTTGTGAAATTAAGGTAAGAAATCTACCTTAAACTTTGTTTTAATTGTTTTGGAAATTGGGATGGGTAATTTAATGAATGAACCCAAATTTTTGAGGAAAATGTGTTTGATTGTGATCAGAAGAAGTTTATGAAATTTTGTTTGAATTAAGGGCCTTAGAGCCAAGTGATTTGGGAATGGTGTTTATGTTACTGTTTAGTGAGTTTTGAATTGAGTTTGTGTGCTGGTAGGACCCTTTAAGGGTGTGGCTAGATTAGGAATGGAAATTGATGAGAGTTGATGGTTTGGGATATGTTAAATTTATGGGGAGGTTATGGCAAACTATTGGTAGAAATAATGTGTTCTAGGTGTTGTAATGAGTAAGAACAACCTAGGGAATGAACTAGGCATTGGAAGGGATTTATTTGGATTATTTAACCACTCTTGAGTGGATATAAGGGTAGGAAAAGGAAGAGGCAAAATCTGTAGCAAAGGGGTATTGAAATGCCTTGGAAAAGCTTGAAAAGGAGCTAGTGTGCAAGACTTAGGAAATGAGAGGTGGACTTGGGTTAGAAGTGCAAATGTATAGGAATGAATGGGAAAGGTCATTAGGTGATTTGGTAAGGTTGGTAAGAGGTAGGAACTAGCAAGAAGAAGCTAGAAATGCACAAGTGTGCAAAATGTGAAAGTGGGAATGAAATTTTGTAGAAAATGAGCAAGAATTGGAGTAAGGATCTGACCAATGATTTGAAGGGGCTTAGAGCATATTTTAAGGTGTCAAAGCACGTAGGAAACTTGTGGAAATGATTAGGAAAAGATTGGGTGTGAATTGAGGTGAATTTGGAGTTCAAAATGAGTAATTAAAATAAGTATTGGGCTGGACCGACCCTAGTAGGGTCGGTCGGCCTGAAATCTGCAGTTTCGGAAGCTTCTACATTCGACCGACCCAGGGGACCGACCCTGCATGGGTCGGTCGAGTTGAAATTTTTAGTCGGGATGCTTCTGCATCCAACCGACCCAAGGGACCGACCCTGGCTCGGTTAGTCGGACTGGAATTTTCTGAAATCGATGTCTCTGCACCCGACCGACCCAGGGTGGGTCGGTCGGGTCAAATAAAAAAATTAAAATATAGTACTCATATGTATATATATATGTGCATACACACACATATATATATATAGAAGTACACCATTGTTGGGTAAGAGTAATAAGAGAACATGCACATGAGTAGAAAATAAACTTAAAGTATGAAATGAGTTTCATCACCACTTATGACTTGTAAGGACTAATAAGTATACATAGGGAAAGGTAAAGGAATAAAGAGTCAAATCAATAATAAGTAATTAACCAAACAACTCCATGTATGTTATAGGACTTGAATTGTGAACACCGAAGGAAAGTCAATTTCAAGTACAACGGTGAAAGGTATGATTTCCTCATGCTCTGTATCCTAACTTGGTTACCCGATTTGTGTGCTTGTTTGATTGTGTGATCACCTAACAAGATAAATGCACAAATCGGATTGGTGTACCCTCTTGGGCTTGTAATGTAATGTTTGTGGATGAATGGTATTTTGAGATTAAAGTTTGTATAATTCATGAAATGGGTGTTCGTAAATGAATTGTTTGAATTTTGAATGTGTATGGTAGTGCGACTCATAGTTGAGTCTTGTTTGAGTAGAGACTCGTAGAAAGAGTCAAGTTGTGAACTAATAAAAAGGTGGAAACACACTACAACTATCGAACCAATACACGGTAACTTAAACCTATGACCTCACTAGAACGTGAGAAAGTATACGGGAGTGGTAAACTCCCGATAACGGTTAGAGAACCGAGTTGATTTAATCCACACAATAAATAATAGTGGAAGTATATGGGTAACCTCTATCTAGAGGATTGGAAATTGTTCAAAATACGAACCTTGAGTAAGGTAAAGCTTGGTAAGGGATCACCAAACCCCCTAGAGATATAGTCGAACCCCAATGAGAGGAACCGACTAAAATGAACAATGTCACGAACATGAGAGTATTCGATAGGTAGGGTAAGACCTTAAATCTTTGAATACTAGACATTGAAGAATTCCCTAAGCCAATAGATGTTATCGAGAGAGATACCTCTAGGCTAATCCATGAGATTGTGAAATGACTCCGAGAGAGGAGTTTTGGGAATTTGAGTAGTCCGGTAGAGAGCTGGACATTGGTGAACTTGAGGAGCTAGATGCATAGCTCCTTTCGTATTTGTAAGCCCGGTGATGGGTCTTGTGTATGACCCTGCCCGGAGGTCATGAGTAATGACTTAACATATACCTTTGAGTATTGAGTATTGAGTATTGAGTTGAGATTGGAGAGAATTGAGTTGTAATTGAGTATTGAGTTGAGATTGAGAGTAAGAGGATTTGAGTAAGTGTAACCCAAGTGAGTGGGTGACAATGTAGAATGAATTGAGGCATAGTGAGGTATAACCCTCAAGCCTAAGTAAAGAACAAATTAAACTAACCTCTAGATGTGTGTGTTAGTGTTGTGTTCTTCATTGAACCTTGATTGTGTTGATATACATATATAATGTATTATTGCCTTACATGTGTTTGAATTTAAATGAACCGCATGCTCTCGACCAAATAGTCGGCGTACCCTCGCTAGTACGCGGGGTATGCGGAAGTCATATGCAGCAATTTTGCTGAGCCCCTAGGGGCATCGTTTTTATTTTCCAGGTACAATGAAGCCGATCACTGTTCGAGAGTAGGACGGGGTTGCTATGTAAGCATGGGTAGAGATTAGTGAAGGTTGTAATTATTTGAAGTGTGTTTTGTAAGCCGATTTGTTACCGGCAACTTGATGATTGTAGAAACTCGGTATAGAACAGTATGGAGATTGTATTTGTATAAATTGGAATTGAAGGTTGTATTTGGTTTGAGAATCGATAAGGAAATGGAATGTATCATTTGTATAGAGTACTCGGTATAAGACCCATCAGACCGATATTGTATTTAATTGTTGTAGTTGAGTTTGGATTGGCCTTGTTAGGCACGTGGGTGACTAACGGCATTGTTTCACCCCCGGCTGTGTTAGAATTTCCGCTGCTTGTGTATTGATAATGGAGACGGATTAGGAGTTAATGGTGTGATTACCGGTAGGGGTGTTACATTAGCTCACGGCTTGGTATATATATTTATACAATATTTTATAAATTGTGTTTTAACTATTTGATTAATTCCCATGACATTATATGTCATATAAACATTAGGTTATCTACCCAAAAATGTCATAAACATTTTAATATATAGTTTGATCATTTTAAGCCTTATAACTCACGGCTTTTATTACCTTTACCCATATATTTTTATAAATTGTATTTTAACCACTTAAATCATTTTCATGGCATTATAAGCCAACTTAATATATAGTAAGCTAGCCAAAAGTGTTTATTAACATTCTACTACATAATTAAGTCATTTAGACCATTACTAACTCACGGCTTATATTATAAAGTAACAAAATCACATAAAAACTTTATAATATGTAAGCTTAGCATTCTTACTTGATTTCCAAGCACCTAAACTCAGCCAAGCACTTCCAATTGCCCACGGCTACATGAGTACATATATTTGAGTTAGTTTTTGAACATCACACACACTTATACACTTAATTAGTATATAGTTAAGGTAGTATTTTAGCTTACTTGCTAGATTTACACTTGGATTTGTTCTCCAAACTTTGTGCAGAATTTTCCCAAGCTTACAACAGCCTTGCGCCACCATTTACACAAGAGAAAAAGATGTGTATTAGTTTTGTGACATTAGAATAATTAAAGAGTAGTTTAAGCTTGTTAAAAGCATGATCTTTACCTTAATATTGTAGGCTATGTAAGGGCTGTTATCGCCTAAATCTGGGAGCCAAACCAAGGTGTTAAAACACCATATAAATCAGCACGTAAAACCGGTAATGACAAGGGGCAGAAGTCTAGGGTTTTACCTTTCAAACATGACTTTTAATTAGCTTCTTAGCACCATATGAAGCAGCATTGAAGAGGTCTATATATCTACTGAAAATTTACATAGAAAGAAGTAGAATGAGATGTAGAAATGGAGAAACCAAAACCGGTAATGAAAGGAAAGAAGAGGAGCATGTTTAATGCATATTTTACCATGAAAGACTTGGTTTAGAGCTTCCCTCCTCCTTCCTTGAACTCAACCAAGAAACCCCCTTCATTTTGTCAGCCAATACAAGCTAGGATAGTAGGTGAAAGGAGGGTTAGATTACAGCAAGGAAAAGAAGAAGAAACAAGGAAGATAATGGTGTTTTCCATGTTTCAAATGCTTACCTAGATCAAGAGATCTTGCCAGCTGAACTTGGTGGCTCCTCATAGTTTGAAAGGGGAAAAAAGAGAGGGTTTGTTGAGTTCATACGGCTGGAAGAAGATAATGAGGTAAGAGAATTCAAAGTTAGCTTTTATCTTAAGTTAATCATATAATATTGAATAGTATAAGGTGAGTCACCAATGTGAAGATATTTTGCTGGGTTTCAGCTGATAATAGAGAATTAGACAGGCTTTGGTGATGGTTGTTTACGGCTGGAATAAGGAAAGAATGAAGAAGTAACTAATTTGGCTTAATAAGTAATATAATGTTACTTTAGTGAATAGTCATTAGATGACTCATTAGTATATATTTTAGGTTGGAAAATGGATAAATATGACTTAATAGGCAGGTGGCAAAGGCTGGTCAAAACCAAAGACCAAGTGTTGACCATTAATTAGATTAAGTAATTAAACGTTATAAAAGTACTATTCACAGTCAGTGCACATATTTCTGATTTTTTTTTGAAAAACTTTGAATTAGACATTATTATGTCACATTAGTATAATTCAGGGTAATCAAGACCCTAAAGTCCATCGAAGACCAATTTGGAAGACAATTTCTGAAAAATGTGCTTTAAGGTGTTTTAGTGCACATTTTGTGTTAAAGCCTATTTTTGGGCTTGATTAATTACATTCATTACATAATTACTAACTTATAAATCCAATTTGGACTTTAATGGAGGTCACAAAACCTTTAAGGCTTATTTAGAGCACATTTTGCCCTAAGTGACTTTTAAGCATGTTAATGCTTGTTCTTTGATGTTGGAGTGTTTTCCAATAGTTTTATTATGTTCATTTATGAGTTAATGTTCTTAGGAATAAATTTTGGATCCTAAGGAGTTTGTTTGGGCATATATTTGCCCTAAATGGTCAAAGGGTGTCATATTTGCTTTATGTTGACCATTGTTGTATTTAAATTGGTTTTAAGGCATGTTTAAGCCTTAATTTAATTGATTATATGTCTAATCAATGTTTCATTAGTTAGGGGTATTTCACTTTTAGAATTAGAAAAGGAAGCTTCCTAACTTACAAAGTCATCTCTTTTTGGGAACTCCAACTCACAACCTTATTACACACTCTCTCACCTACTCTTTCCTCCCATGCCATTCTGCCGAGCTACTCTCCTTCCTTGGCTGAAAGTGTGCTGCTTCTTCTTCATCAAGCTTCCACTATTGATGCTCCATGGAAGAACATCAAGTGTTCTTGACAAATACTTCACCTAAACACCTCCTTTCTTCATCAAGAACAACACAAACCTTTATTCCTCTTTAAATGTCCGAAAATCTGTAGCATTTGAAGGCCAAAACCATGGGGAAACAAGGGTGAAAGCTAAGATCAAGTTCAACAAGCCAAATGTGAGAAATAAGCTTTAAACTTCAAGTCATTCCTTTGATCTTTGGATGACCAAAAATCCATCTCGTCTATTTCATTCTCTTCATTCTTTTATATGACACTAGAGCTTCTTCAAACCTTCAATGATGGCAGAAATTTCAAGAGAAAACAAGCTCTAAACTAGAAAAATACTTCAACCAAAGGTAAGGCTCAAAAACTAGGGTTCCTTGTGCTTAATCTATCTTCAAAGCTTGAGATCTATCTAAGATCTAACAATTTACCCCTTTTCCTAGTTTTGGCCGAAATATTGGGCAAAATATCAACACTTAGAGCTACAAGGTAAATACTACTCCTTAAAGTCTGTTTTTGTGCTTTAAACCTTAAGATCTTCCTTTGGTTATGTCAGGAGTCTAAGACCCTAACTAAGCATCTTCTTATCTTCAAACATAGATGAAATTGGAGTTGAACCTTTCTTAGTTTCTTGGCCGAAAACCAAAGAGAAACAAGGTTGATAAACTCAAAAATCAACCTTAAGAAGGGTAAGCTTTTAAGCTAAAACTTTGGTACTTAAATCTATAAATAAACCCTTCGATTTGCACATAATTATAATTTTCCCCTTATGTAATAATAGGGCTGAAATTTGAAGAGAATACAAGACCAAAAAGTATAGCTTTGGAGCATTAAGGTTAATGTCCAATCCTTAAGACTTATTTCTATGTTTTGAGTTGTTTATTGTGGTGTTTAATTTATGACTGAACATAAACCTTGGGAAATTGTTTAATTTGACCTAATAATGATTATAAACCTACATTACAATATTTGGTTATGTTAGCTAATGACTTAAGGACTTAAAATGTCATTTTTACAAACTTTAAGTGGCTAATATGTAATAATTGAAGGTAGTAGGGTCTGGACTTGGCTGAAAATAAACTTGTCTAAATAGACATTTTGGTTTATTAGAAGTATATAATATGACTTAAGTATTATGACTTACATTTTTTTATCTATCTTAGTATTTTTAGTAATTTTTGATAACCCATATTCTCCTCCCATCTTCCTCAGTTCTTGTCTTATTTCTATTTTTCACCCTTTTGTATTTTTATTTCTTATGTATATTGCTTTGCCTAATTTCATATAATGATTTATATTAACTGACTTCACATGTTTTAGAAATAAAACTTGAATGTTGTTGTTGTACATCCAAATGGTTTTAAGATATTAATAAAAGGTAGTATCAAATTTTGGGAGAATGAACTTAGTTATATTCTCAAATTTTAAATAATTACAAGTTACCCCTTTCGAATAAAATTCAATATTTATGTTTGAGTATTAATAAAAAAACAAGATACAAAGTTGAGTAAATATTGATTATTTTTACTACAATTAACAGTAACACCCCAACCCGCTAATCCTATGCTTACCGTCCAATCATCCCATAATCCAGAGTTACTCGCAGCGGAAATACTACTACTACTACGGTGGGTGAGACAACGCCGCTAACCGCCCATACGGCTAGCTAGGCTTACCTTACTTACAGTCACGGTCTGATGCACAATATACCGAGCTACTATATTACTTACCAAAATACCACGTACCGAATACTTACATCAATGGATCACCGAGTATTTAAGTGTATTCAATTACATCCCAATTCAAACTTCCCAAAAGAATGAGTTTTCTACAAGCTACTCATCTATACCCCAATCCATTACTTCCACTATCCCAAAAAGGTGTACCCCATGGTACACCGGCGATTCAAAAACTACAGCCATGTACTACTCAGTACACCAATCATAATTCATTGTTTACAATCCAAAAAGAAGATGAAGAAATAAAACTAAGTCTTCCCATCTTCATCCTTCGCGAGTACCTGCGTGTAGTAAAAATGGTGCCCCAAGGGGCTCAGCAAACGCTGCGTATAAACTCCGCATATACCGCGTGCTAGTTAGGGCACGCCGACTATTTGACGTCCACTAAACATACTATTCATTCATTACATACATACATGCTTTACATACATCATACAATCATGCTCAATACATTACGCATTCCAAGGAACAATACAATAACACGCATCTTACTTACCTTCACAAGGTTAGCCAAATTATGCATCCGGGTTAATCGGAATGCTTTTACTCTTTTACCTCATTACTTACTTTTTCTTACTTACACTTACTTACTTCCATTTACTTTACTTACTCATTCTTACTTACTTACTCATACTCAAGTTAAGTCGTCGGGACCTCCGGCCCTGGGGACTACGCCGTCCACCTCCGGGATTTACTTGACTCCACCAATCCGGGATGCTACCCACTTAAGGGATTTGGGCCACGACCAGTTTAAGAGTCAGGAATTGGAGCCAACCTCTCGTGACTCCGCATCCTCACCGCGTGGCCGAACTATATCGGACTTCTACTCATTCCAATTTAATTACCAATTTAAGTTAGATTGGGTTAGCTTGTTAGGAATAAGTTAAAGTCCAACACAATCACAGTCGGTCACAGTACATTACAACATTCATACAAGCATTCATATTCATCCATACATTTCATGAATTATACAAACTGAAGTTTAAGGAAATATTCACAACATACAACACTACATATTCACAGTATGCATATTAACTCCGATTCGTGCATTTATCTTATTTGGTGATCAATTAGCACACACACACAAATCAGAGTAACCAAGATAGCATACGGGGCATGAGGAATCCATACCGTTCACCGTTGTACGTTTTCCAAACGTCCTTCCTTGTCACAATCCATCCTACATATACATCAATTGGTGGTTAATTACCCTTATTAACCTTACTAACTACTTTACTAACATTCCTTGGTCTATACTTACTATTCCATTATTGTTCAATACATATCTTAGTTACTTACTTAAAATTATTTTCTAACTTGTTTATGCCTTAATACCTTTAAACATCATTAATTATGTCTTAATCATCTTATAATATCATTACCCTTCATTACCCATCCTTACCTAACATTAATACACATTCTGGAGGATTTTGTAAAGGTCCGGTTGGTGTCCGGTTTACAAACCGCGACCACCACGTTTAACTTACTCTCGGTGGAATTCATGCTTGGTCCGGTTTCCTTCCTATATCAACCCGGACCACAAGGTAATATGCTCTCGGGTGATTTTTTTTGCATCGTCCGGGTTTGTGTGCTACTTTGCAAACCCGGACCATATGTTTTGGTAACTTACGGGTGTATTTTTGGGTGGTCCGGGTTAGCATCTTGGTTTGTAAACCGGACCATCCCATTGTAAAACTTTCTTTCGTGTTTTTCATGCTAGTCCGGGTTTGTGTTCTGGTTTGCAAACCCGGACTAGTTACAGTATTAACATATATGTAAGTTTTTGAGTTTGTTTAATTCCAAACTTCTTACCAATCTCTTCCCTAATATTTCTACATAATCTAGCATGTTTTAACTTTGTTTAAGCATTTTAAACTAGCCTAAAACCACACTATAAAAATTTGTTACATTATCACCCCTTACTGTAATTTTTCTTCCTCTGTTGCATTTCTACGTTCCTTCAAATAATGCTACAGACCTTCCTATTCTTCTTCCCACTAATCAATGACTCCTCAACTATCCTAACTTAGTTTACAACTGACATTTACCATTTACACTCCACTCCATTAATTTCTTTTCCTTTTACAAACAAAGTGAACAACCTCATTTTTTCTTCTCTATATTCTCTTCCATTTCTTTCTTTTCTAACATCAACCAGACTCTACATTCCTGAACAAATTTTTACAGAGGTTCCCTACATTCTAAGTCTTCTCACCAATAATTTGCACACTCAATATTTCACACCTGTTTAACATGTACATTATTCTCACATATATTTCTAATACCTCCTGCACACTCAACACCTCACTTAACAATTCATTTACTTGTTTTCTAGAGTTTCAAACTACAATTCCATTCACTTGATATACCCATTCTTTACTACAGTTACAGTGGCTTAGACATTGTTACAGTTTTATACCTACACGTAACACAACATTAAAAACTTTACAGAGACATTTCCTCACCTTGTGTTCTTTGTTTCTTTTCCTTTCTCCTCTCTTCTTCTTTACAGCTCCTCTTCCCTCCTTTGTTTTCTTGATATATTCCCACCAAGCTACACCATGTAGCAAGGCACACACATAACCACCAACTAGTAAGTTTCTGCGTAGGTTTCTAAACCCTAGATCATGATAAACCATTTAAACTCTTGAGAGATCTTACCTTGGGCTTCTAATGAAGTTTTTGGAGTAGCAAATGACAAGGCTTCCAACCCTCCAGATGAACACCAAAACGGCTAGCAATAGAATAGTGGTGTTACGTGAGTTTTATATTTTTGCAAGAAACATGGAAAAGAGTGGAGTTTGGGTCTACTTCTTACCTTAGAACTGGAGAAGATGCTAGATCTTGAAATGGTGCTCTTGAAGCTCCTAACCGATAATACCCTCTAAAACTGAAGTTGGTGGTTTTAGATTTTTGAAAGGTGGAGAATGATCTCCTTGACGATACGAATTCACGGTATAGTTTTTTGTAGCATTTGGTGGTGGTTTGAGGTTTCAAAAATGAAGAAGAAGGTGGTTTGTGTGGTGGCTGCTTCAAATCGCCATGGTCCGCACCAGAGAGGAAGAAGAGGGAAATAAAGAGGTGCAGTACGTGTTTGTGAGTGAGTGGAGAGAGAGTTTTTTTTTTTTCTTTTTATTGTTTTGTCCTTTTGCAAATAGGAAGGAATTACGAGAGGGTGTGAGAGAGGGGGGGTGGGGGGAAAGCCCATCGACTGCACCCAATCACACACACCAATTTTCTTTTTATTTTAAAGGTGGACACATAAGTTTTGTGTATTTATATTTCTACCCCACAATTTCCCCCCGTTTTTGACAGTTTTTACTAATCTCTCTCGTTTTATTGATTTTATTGGTTCTAAAGCTAAACTAATATTTTTAATGATTATTTAGTTGAACCAAATTATTACGAGTCTATTTGACCCGCTTAAATCGCGTTTTCCCGGTTACCTCGAAAACGCGCTTTAATGTTCATTATCATTTTTAAATCCATTTTAAGGATCCATTTTCTCTTCGAGATTTGTTCCCTATATTTATTTAGGCTTAATTATAGCTTCTAAATTATTTATTAGCTAATTAATCACTATTTTTAATTACGGGGTATTTTAATCTACCCCCCTTAAGAACTTTGCCCTCAAGTTGCTCAAGGTTTATAGTTTAGTAATTCTACTCATTAGGCAAACCAATTGCCATAATGTGTCTTACTACACCTATGGGGTGTTTCTTCCATCCACATTGCAAGCATACACACTTCAAGTATCATCACAATTCACATCACATCCATCATTTTCTACATACATCACACAATACACAATTGCAATTCATGATACCATTACACCATTACATTACACATTGCACATACCATCCATACATTCACATTACACATACCTCCGCACTACATGTGCTATCAAACCTACTACAATACCTACGCACTAAGCAATGCTAATCCGAAGCAATGCAAAAGCAAAAGGCTCTACCCCCCCCTTAAAGGGGTACGACCCGTACCCGTATTGCTAAATGCTAGACTCTCTAGTCTATGAACAGCTGTGGGTACTTAGCCTTCATGGCATCTTCCAACTCCCTTCGCTTCTTCTCGACATCATGGTTAGACCATAGGACCTTCACCCTTCGTATAGACTTATGACGAGTTGTCTTCTGGTCTTTCTATCTCAGGATTCTCACTGGGGTTTCAACATATCTCATGGTCGGCTCAATAGATAGTCTCTCAGGCTCTAAGACGTGAGAAGGATCAGCAATGTACTTCTTGAATGTGACACATGAAATACATCATGGACCGTCCCAAGTCCTCCGGTAACGCTAACCTGTAGGCTAACGGATCCAACTCTTTTGGTGATAGCATACGGCCCTACAAACTTGGGCTCAGCTTGCCCTTCTGGCCAAATCGGAACACCCTTCATAGGTGAAACGCGCAAGAACACTTGGTCGCCCACGGCGAACTCAAGGTCGCGTCATCGCACATCCGCATAGATTTATGTCTATCTTGGGCTGTCTTCATATTAGCTCGAATTTGCTGCACTTCAGCTTGCACTTGCTCAAGATACTCCGGTCCTATGATGACCGCTTCACTCGACTCATCTCAACACAAAGGAGTACGGCAAGGTCTAACCGTATAGAGCTTGGAAAGGCGACATCTTAATCGAAGCATGATAGCTATTATTGTAAGAAAATTCGATAAGATGAAGCTTATCTAACCAACTCCCCTGAAGTCCAAGGCACATGCCCGAAGCATGTCCTCCAGTGTCTGGATGGTCCTTTCTGTCTGACCGTCGGTCTGAGGATGGAAGGCGGTACTCAACTTCAATTCTGTACCCAACGCTTCCCGTGTAGCTCTCCAGTATCTCGAAGAAATCTGGTGTCGCGGTCAGATACTATGGTTTTTCGGGACTCCGTGATTCTGATAATCTCCTTGTCGAATAGCTCTACGAGCTTCACTACCTTCCAGTGTCCTTCATCGTATGAATCTAGCAACCTTGGTAATGCGATCGACTACACCCAGATCATGTTGAGTCCTCCTCCCCTGGCAGGTGGGAGTCCTACAACAAATCCATGGAGATATCATGAAATTTCCACTCCGGAACTGGCATAGATTGTACCATTCCGCCCGGTCTACGATGTCAAATTTCACCTTTTGGCATGTTAAGCATCTCAATACAAATTCCGTACATCTGATTTCATTCCAGACCACCAGAAGTACCTCTTCATGTCTTTGTACATCTTGGAGGCTCCCGGATGGACTGACAATGTGAACAGTGTGACTCTCGTAGGATGTGATCCCTTAGCTCAGCATTGTTTCGGGGGACCATAGCCTGCCATTCAGTCGAATCAGACCATCTTCATGTAACTTGAAGTCATACTTCTTCTTCTCAATGTACCATCTGTGATCTTCTGTCTGATTTCGGTCATGTAAGGGTCGCTCAACTGAGCGTCTCGCACCTCGTCAACCAAGCTAGAAGAAGCGAGTAGCGAATGGAGCGAGTGTGCTCGCGGCTCAGGGCGTCAGCTACAACATTTGCCTTCCCTTCCTTATACTGTAAGTCGATGTCATAATCCGAAAGAAATTCATCCATCTTCTCTGTCTCAAGTTCAATTCTTTCTGTGTGAATACATACTGTAAGCTCTTATGGTCGGAGTAGATGGTGATGCTTACCCCATAGAGATAGTGTCGCCATATCTTCAAGGCGAAGACAATGGCTCCTAACTCTAAGTCATGTGTCGGGTAATTCTCCTCATGCTTTTTCAGCTGGCGGAGGCATAAGCAACCCTTGCCATGCTGCATGATACGCACCCCATACCTTTGCCTGATGCATCATAATATACCTCAAATCCCTCTGTGCCCTCTGGAAGTGTAAGGATGGCGCTGAGGTCAATGAGTCCTTTAGTTTCTGAAATGATAGCTCGCACTCATCCGTCCATACAAATGGTGCATCTTTTCTTCATCAGTGTAGTCATGGGCTTAGCGACTTTTGAGAAGTCCTTTACAAATCTCCGGAGTAACCGGCTAGACCAAGAAAGCTCCTAAGTCGGTAACAGTCTTGGGTCTAGGCCATGATCGTACAGCTTCTATCTTAGAAGGGTCAACTGAGATACCTGCGCTCGAGATGAATGTCCAAGGAATGATACCTGATCAAGCCAAAACTCGCATTTGGAGAACTTCGCATACAGCTGGTTCTCGCGCAGTGTCTCTAGTACTTTCCTCAAGTGAGTTTCATGTTCCTCTGCTGATTTGGAATATACAAGTATGTCGTCGATGAAGACAACAACTGAAGTGTCCAACTACTCACTGAATAGTCGATTCATGAGGTCCATGAATTTAGCTGGTGCATTTGACAAACCGAATGGCATCACTGTGAATTCATAGTGGCCATATCTGTACGGAATGCCGTTTTCTCAATGTCTTGCTCTTTAATTGCAATTTGATGATACCCAGAACAGAGGTCAATCTTGGAGAAGACTGATGCTCCTTTCAACTGGTCGAATAGGTCGTCGATGCGTGGCAATGGGTATTTATTCTTGACTGTAACCGCATTCAGTTCGCGGTAGTCAATGCAAAGTCAGAGGCTACCGTCCTTCTTCTTCACAAAGAGGACCGGTGCTCCCCAGGGTGATACGCTCGGGCGTATAACCCTTTGTCAAGTAACTCACAACTCTTTCAACTCTGTCATTTCAGCAGGTGCCATGTGGTACGGTGCCCTAGCAATGGGACTGGTACCTGGCAAGAGGTCAATTTCAAATTCAACCGCTCTCTGAGGTGGCATGCCGGGTAGCTCCTTAGGGAATACATCGGGAAATTCAGATACTATCGGTACATCATCACTGAACTCTGGATCTCTCTCCAGGTCTTGCACATAGCACAGATACACCTCTTGGCCCTTTCTGAGCTCCCGGTACATAGCCATAGCAGATATGAGTGTGGTCGAAGGCTCTCTCGGTCTCTGGCGGTAAGATACGTAACCCCAGAAGGACTCTTGAGCAGAATCGATGCTGGCGCAGAGGATTCTACCCTTGTGCCGCTCCAACCAATTCATTCCAATTATTAAGTCGAATCCCAATCCATTGAATTCGATGAAGGAAATGGGAAACGATTCGCCTTTGATTCGGATTGTGGCTGATTGATAATACTCGGTGCACTTTACTCGCTCCTTCGATGGAGAGTAACTGTAACACCCCAACCGCTAATCCTATGTACCGTCCTATTATCCTACGAGTTCGCAGCGGAATTAATACATACTTACTACGGCGGGTGTGAAACAATGCCGCTAACCGCCCATACGGCTAGCTAGGCTACTAATACTTACAGTCACGGTCTGATGAACATAACGTACCGAGCTACTAAATTACTTACCAAAATAACATATGCCGAATACTTACATCCTGGATCACCGAGTATTTAAAGTATATTCAGTTACAATCTTTCAAGCTTACCAAAAGAATGAGTTTCTAAAGCTACTCATCTATACCAATGCTCCTTTCCCAATATCCAAAAAGGTGTACCCCATGGTACACCGGCTACTCAAAACTACAGCCATGTACTACTCAGTACACCCATCATGAGTTCAGTGTTTACATTCCAAAAGGAAGATAAAAGAAATGAAAGTAGATCTTCACATCTTCAACAATCTCGAGTACCTGCGTGTAGTAAAAATGGTGCCCCAAGGGGCTCAGCAAAAGCTGCATATGGACTCCGCATATACCGCGTGCTAGCTAGGGCACGCCGACTATTTGACGTCCACTAAACATGCCATTCATTATTCATACATACATGCTCTTCATACAATATACATGCTATACAATTCATTACACAATCAAGGCAACATTACAAGTACACATCTTACTTACCTTCACAAGGTTAGCCAAATTATGCATCCGGGTTAATCGGAATGCTTTACTCTTTTACTCATTACTTCTTCTTACTTACAATTACTTACTTCCTTTTTACTTTACTTACTCATTCTTACTTACTTACTTATACTCAAGTCAAGTCGTCGGGACCTCCGGCCTTGGGGACTACACCGTCCCACATCCAGGATTTACTTGACTCACCAATCCGGGATGCTACCCACTTAAGGGATTTGGGCCGCGGACCAGTTTAAGAGTTAGGAATTGGAGCCAACCTCTCGTGACTCCGCATCCTCACGCGTGGCCGAAACTATATCGGACTTCTACTCATTCCAATTTAATTACCATTTTAAGTTAGGATGGTTAGCTTGTTAGGAACAAGTTAGAAGTCCAAACACATCACAATCGGTCACGGTACAATACAACATACATACACACATTCATATCATCCATACACTTCATGAAGTATACAAACTAAGAATTAAAGAAAATATACAACATCATACAACACTACATATTCACAAGTATGCATATTAACTCCGATTCGTGCATTTATCTTATTTGGTGATCAATTAGCACACAACACACAAATCAGAGTAACCAAGATAGCATACGGGGCATGAGGAATCCATACCGTTCACCGTTGTACGTAATTCCAAACGTCCTTCGATGTCACAACCAAGTCCTATCACATACATACAATTGAATGATCAATTTACCTATCATCAACTTAACTCCTACTTACTATGTCCTTACATTTCTTACACTTATACTTTACTTACTTACTTTTCCTTTACTTAAGTTTCTATCTTCTTACTTAAGGTTTGCATGCTTACACATACATATACATTATGTATGGGTATACATACACATATATATACAATTACTATTTAAATTAAAACTTTTTTTTTTTGTCAGGACCGGACTTGCGACCGACCCTGGCAAGTCCGGTCCATTCCAGTAGCTCAGGTTACGGAAATTTTTCTGGCCGACCGGACTTGCATGTCCGGTCGCAAGTCCGGTCCATTCCAGTAGGTTTCATCGGGGAATTTTTTGGTCCGACCGGACTTGCATGTCCGGTCGCAAGTCCGGTCGATTCCAGTAACATTCTGCCGGGAAATTTTTCTGCTCGACCGGACTTGCAAGTCCGGTCGCAAGTCCGGTCGATTCCAGTAACATTCTGACGGGAAAATTTTCTGCTCGACCGGACTTGCAAGTCCGGTCGCAAGTCCGGTCGATTCCAGTAACATTCCCGTCTTGTAAATCTGGGCTCGACCGAACTTGCAAGTCCGGTCGCAAGTCCGGTCCGGCCCAGTATTTGCATTTTAATTTCTGTTTTCAGTCCTCTCTTTTACCCAATACTTCCCCATTGTTCCTACACTTAATCCTACATGTTTTAACACCATTTAAGCCTCCTAATACACTCTAGTTCATTTCCTAACTCCTTACACAATTTTATACTCATTCACTCATCTAATTTTCTAAGTTTCAACTCACACTTTCACTAGTTGTTTCCTAGTTGTGTTTTGCTACAGATTTTAGCACTAACACTCTCCATCTACAACTCCCTCTTCTAATGTCATTTCTAGCACTCTCAATGCATTAGAATCCATTATCTATCTCTCTCAACTTACCCTCTATCTATTCAAATCAAAAACTGTTACACACTCACCTTAGTCACCTAGTTTAATTCTCTAAGTGTTCTAATCCTAGGCAAATTTTGCCATAGTCTCTCTTGTATTTCTATACACTCACCACATGGTTTAGTTCACATTTCAATACTTATCTCACCTGTTACAGTAACATCAATATACAAGCTCCCATATATTATACCAATACTCAAACAACACTAGAATTTCCTGCACTCAAGATACCATTCCCAATCTGTTTTAAATGAGTTTTACACAACTTTTAAAGCTTCCAAAATACTTATATTCTCCTACACATTACAACTAATACATTACCATTTTACAATACCCATTTTCATTCTTAAAAATCTGTTACATATACAATTATATACAAGGCTACACAATGAGCATTCTTACCTTGTTCTTCTCTAGCTTTTCTTTCTCTTCTTCCTTCACTCTTTCTCCACCGGTTTTGCTAATCCAACTTCTCTAACTCTACAACCCATTTACATATACATTTCAATACACCATTCTCATACTAAAACTAACCTTGAACATTAATCAAGTTCTAATGTACATTCTAGGGTTTAGAATTTATATTACCTTGCAAGGGTTCAAATGGAGCTTGGAGTGGCTCAAGAACAATATTTCCAACTCCACCAACAAGCCAAAATCGGCTAGAACAAGAGGAAGAACAAGGGTTTAGTTCATGAATCTCGTTTTGCCCATAAGGGCTAGAAAAAGATGGAGTTTTCGAAATATTTTTATCTTAGAAGAACAAGGAGAAGGAGGGCCTTCTAATGGTGGTGTTGAAACTCCAAATGGGATGTACCCTCAAAATCGAAAGTGGTTGTTTTTGGATTTTGGAAAGATGGAAATGTAGCTCTTGAGGAGAGGATTACAATGGTGGTGTTTTATAATTTTTGGAAGAGGTTTGCTAGAGTAACAAGAGGAGAGAAGGTGAGTTTTGTGGGTGTTTCTATTTCCACCATGGAAATCGCATGGGTTGAAGAAGAAGGGAAAGAGAGGTGCTGGTGTGGGTGTTCTCACGTGAGAGAGGGAGTGAATGGAGGAGAGAGGAAAATATTTGCTTTTTGATTTCTTAATGGTTTTGTCCTCTAGTGTATTAGACACAATAAAAGAAAATAAGAGAGTGTGAGGGTGAGGGCCTTAAAATCGGCTAGCACACAGACCCACTTGTGGGTTTTGAAATTCATTTGCAATATTGGACACACTAGTTTGAGTTATTTATACTTCTACCCCACAACTTCTCGTTTTTGACAGTTTTTACTAATCTCTCGTTTTATTGATTTTATTGGTCCTAAAGTTTCACTAATATTTATTAATGATTATTTAGTTGACCAAAACTGTTACGAGTCTATTTGACCCGCTTAAAGACACGTTTTCCCGGTTACCTCGAAAAACGCGCTTTAAGGTTCGGTAATGTTTTTAAACCGTTTTAAAGGTCCGTTTTCTTCGGGATTTGTTCCCTAATAATTATTTACTCTTAATTAAGCCTCTAAATTACTTATTAGTCTAATTAATCACTGTTTTTAATTACGGGGTATTTCAGTAACCATGAAGTTCGGTAGTTCATCCGCATCTAGCTTCAACCTCTTCACAAAGGATGGTGATACGAAAGTGTGAGAGGCGCCGGAGTCGAATAACACATTGGCATCAATGCTGTTCACTGGGAAGGTTCCCGTTAAGATGGTGCCGCTTCTGCCGGCTTGTGCTTCGGTGAGGATACTCAGGTTACCTTCGGTACCGAGTCCACAACCTATTGAATTCACAATTGGATAAGTATTGATGGTGGACACAAGTGGAATTAAATCAACACTGCTCTTTATTGATAAACCAACCATCATACATGCCGTGTCTCTAATACACGTTACTAAAACATTACATGATACTATGAATTTAATACTTTCTAAAGGTAAGGTTCAGGCGTCCTGGTTTCATGTGTGTGGCATTGATTATTGCCGGTGGTGCCGTATTCAGCTTGATCTTGTTGATACCGTGATACAGCAACCTAGAGTTTCCACCCATGATTAGGACATCTCCTGCTCTCAATACCAGTTTCTGTGCGAGGTCCACACGCTTCTGCTCGCTATACAAAAATACGGCGTCATCACCAATGGACCAAGACACTACGGGCACTCCTTGTTCAAGAGATTCCGCTGTCTCGCCCTTGTCTTGGTGTAACCCAAGTCTTCCTTCTTTCTCATAGAAGTTGACAATACAAAGGTCCGCTTCAAGTGCGGGGATCGGATCATATTCACATTGTCGTGCAAGTTCTACTGCTTGTGTAATGAGTGTCTGAAACTCTGGAGGTATTGTCGGTGGCGTCGCTCCATCTTGTGTTCGTGTCTCCTGGTATGTCTTGGTATAAGGATTCCAGTCCTTCCCCAAGCACATCATTTTCAGCTTCATCTTCGCTCCACCGGGGAATTCGGGTGTATAAAATCCACCTTGACCCGTTCCTAGCTCGTTGCATCATCGAATGATTGAGATTTGCGCTTCGGGTGTCAGGTATCCCCTTAATAAAATCATACCTGGTCGGATGACCTGACACTGTTCATTGGTGTAGTCGTGGTTGGTGATGTCGATCTCTTTTTGATTCAGGTTTACCGGTATCGGGTAACAGATACTAAAGCTTCCTATGGTCACAAATTTCATCTACGGTGAGTACTAGTTTCAACTACTTCACTTCATGCTTAATACACACTTCAATTCATTTACTCACGCATTCATTCAAACAGTTACTCTACTACTTAGACATGCTACTTCAAGGATTAAAGGTTTAGATTATTACCTGGGCCGGATTTAGAACCGGACCCATCACGGTCTATCACATGAAGGACAGGCTGCCTCTGAGGTGCACCCCTCGGAGGTCCCCGGGATCCCTGTCCCTGTGGTGCCTGCTGGGTCGGTGCATCGCCAGATGCAACCTCCTTGCCTTCCCTCTGCCTGTAGCTATGGTAGTTCCCCTTTGGCTTCCCATTCTCTTGGCATTTGTTGGCTGTGTGTCCTAGCTTCTGGCAATTGTAGCATTTGATCTCTCTCCCATAGCAATCCTTGCCGGGATGGTCCTGATTGCACTTTCTGCACACATAGGCGCGGCCATCGGAGAAGGTTTTAGTGACACCGGAGCTAGAACCTGAGGTTAGAGGGTTAGCGCATGTGTGCGTGGATATACTAGATATGCTACTGATATGAATACGAATTAGAAATAGAAGTTTACCCTTAGGTGGGTATGATCTCAGTGGCTTTGCTGCCACCGGTGCAGATGAACCAAGTTGAAGAAGCTCAACTGGTTTGCCCTGCTCAGCATGGGCACTGCTTTCACTTGGGAATCTCTTTTGGGATTGCTGAAAGAAATTTCCCTTCTTCTTTTTCCAGCTCTTCCCCTGGTTCTTCTCCTCAGTACTGGTGTTTTTGTTGTTGGCTTTGCGCTTCAGCGCGGTCTCTTCATCCCTTAGTTGGCAAGTGATTTCAACGCGAGAAGCCGCGTGATACACTCCTGAAGTTTCAGGTATTAGCCGGGATTCTTATTTAAGGAAGAATAAGGAAAAGATTCAAGGAATTCCAGGAATTTAAAGAATTCAAGGAAATGAAATGATACTAAGGGTTAACCGATATTTACCTGAAGGGAGGTAAATCGTGTGTAGCCCATACCGTACCGAAGGCGATGGCTCAGACCGCCATAGAAGTGATCGACCAACACCTGGCCAGTGTATCCTAGATCAGGGAGAAGACGGAGAATAGAGGTGAAAGTGCGGTAGTACTCATCCACAGACATCTTATCTGTCATCTTCAAGGCGTCCAGCTCTAGCCTTTCTTAGTCTTTACATGCTCTGGATAGTACTTGGATCGGAGGAGAGATGCAAAAGACTCCCAATCGAATGTGGGATCGTTGACGTGCTCGTGCTTGACTAGCTTCCACCAATCCATGGCTGCATCTTTCAGGTAGTAAGCAGCAACTCTGACTCGAACTCCAGCAGGAGCTTCGAGGGTTTCGAATGCCGTCTCCATCTCGGAGATGTAGGCTGCGAGCTTAGCCGGATCACTCTCGCCCCTAAAGCAAGGAGGGCGGAGTTCCGCTACAGCTTTTACCCAATTCGCTTCTCTGGGTGGCGGGGGAGGGATTGGTCCCGCTTGAGTTTGTTGGTTTTGCTGGTTTTGTTGCATTGCTTGGATTACTTGTGGTAGCATCTGCGCTACCGTGGCGGCGACGATCTCAGCTATCGTCGGCGCGCCGGGTCCGTCATTTGCCCCCTCCTCTAGGGCGACCTGGACCTCTTCCTGACATCTGAACATTTAGCAGTTACATTAGGCTCCGCAAGATATGACTCAAAGGTCTTGGAATTTAAACAAGGTATCGTTCCAGAGAACGTCAAGGGTATCCGTTATTAATAACGGTAGTTCCTAGTTAGGTTTCTAAGTATCCGTCTTAAGACGGTTGAAATCCTAACTCGGTAATCCCCTATGCTTGGTACTATGGACATCAGAGCGTACTACGCTCTGATACCACTTTTTGTAACACCCCGACCGCTAATCCTATGCTTACCGTCCAATCATCCCATAATCTAGAGTTACTCGCAGCGGAAATACTACTTACTACGGTGGGTGAGACAACGCCGCTAACCGCCCATACGGCTAGCTAGGCTTACCTTACTTACAGTCACGGTCTGATGCACATAATATACCGAGCTACTATATTACTTACCAAAATACCACGTACCGAATACTTACATCAATGGATCACCGAGTATTTAAGTGTATTCAATTACATCCCAATTCAAACTTCCCAAAAGAATGAGTTTCTACAAGCTACTCATCTATACCCCAATCCATTACTTCCACTATCCCAAAAAGGTGTACCCCATGGTACACCGGCGATTCAAAAACTACAGCCATGTACTACTCAGTACACCAATCATAATTCATTGTTTACAATCCAAAAAGAAGATGAAGAAATAAAACTAAGTCTTCCCATCTTCATCCTTTGCGAGTACCTGCGTGTAGTAAAAATGGTGCCCCAAGGGGCTCAGCAAACGCTGCGTATAAACTCCGCATATACCGCGTGCTAGCTAGGGCACGCCGACTATTTGACGTCCACTAAACATGCTATTCATTCATTACATACATACATGCTTTACATACATCATACAATCATGCTCAATACATTACGCATTCCAAGGCAACAATACAATAACACGCATCTTACTTACCTTCACAAGGTTAGCCAAATTATGCATCCGGGTTAATCGTAATGCTTTTACTCTTTTACTCATTACTTCCTTTTTCTTACTTACACTTACTTACTTCCATTTACTTTACTTACTCATTCTTACTTACTTACTCATACTCAAGTTAAGTCGTCGGGACCTCCGGCCCTGGGGACTACGCCGTCCCACCTCCGGGATTTACTTGACTCACCAATCCGGGATGCTACCCACTTAAGGGATTTGGGCCGCGGACCAATTTAAGAGTCAGGAATTGGAGCCAACCTCTCGTGACTCGGCATCCTCACGCGTGGCCGAAACTATATCGGACTTCTACTCATTTCAATTTAATTACCAATTTGTTAGATTACAGTCGGTCACAGTACATTACAACATTCATACAAGCATTCATATTCATCCATACATTTCATGAATTATACAAACTGAAGTTTAAGGAAAATATTCACAACATACAACACTACAATTCACAAGTATGCATATTAACTCCGATTCGTGCATTTATCTTATTTGGTGATCAATTAGCACACAACACCAAATCAGAGTAACCAAGATAGCATACGGGGCATGAGGAATCCATACCGTTCACCGTCGTACGTGTTTCCAAACGTCCTTCCGGTGTCACAATCCAAGTCCTAACATATACATACAATTGGGTGGTTAATTACCCTTACTTAACCTTACTAACTACTTTACTAACATTCCTTGGTCTATACTTACTATTCCATTATTGTTCAAATACATATACTTATGTTACTTACTTAAAATTATTTTCTAAACTTGTTTATGGCCTTAATGACCTTTAAACATCATTAATTATGTCTTAATCATCTTATAATATCATTACCCTTCATTACCCATCCTTACCTAACATTAATACACATTCTTGAGGATTTTGTAAAGGTCCGGGTTGGTGTCCGGGTTTACAAACCCGGACCACCACGTTTAACTTACTCTCGGGTGGAATTCATGTTTGGTCCGGGTTTCCTTCCTAGTATGCAAACCCGGACCACAAGGTAATATGCTCTCGGGTGATTTTTTTGCATCGTCCGGGTTTGTGTGCTACTTTGCAAACCCGGACCATATGTTTTGGTAACTTACGGGTGTATTTTTGGGGTGGTCCGGGTTAGCATCTTGGTTTGTAAACCCGGACCATCCCATTGTAAAACTTTCTGTCGTGTTTTCATGCTAGTCCGGGTTTGTGTTCTGGTTTGCAAACCCGGACTAGTTACAGTATTACAATATATGTAAGTTTTTGAGTTTGTTTAAATTCCAAACTTCTACCAATCTCTTCCCTAATATTTCTACATATAATCTAGCATGTTTTAACTTTGTTTAAGCATTTTAAACTAGCCTAAACCAACACTATAAAAAATCTGTTACATTATCACCATTACTGTAATTTTTCTTCCTCTGTTGCATTTCTACTTCTTCAAATAATGCTACAGACCTTCCTATTCTTCTTCCCACTAACTCAATGACTCTCAAACTATCCTAACTTAGTTTGACAACTGACATTTTACCATTTACAACTCCACTCCATTACATTTCTTTTCCTGTTACAAAACAAAGTGAACAACCTCATTTTTCTTCTCTGTAATTCTCTTCTGTTTCTTTCTTTTCTAACATCAACCAAGACTCTACATTCCTGAACAAATTTTGACAGAGGTTCCCTACATTTCTAAGTCTTCTCACCACATAATTTTGCACACTCAATATTTTCACAACCTGTTTAACATGTACATTATTCTCACATATATTTCTAATACCTCCTGCACACTCAACACCTACACTTAACAATTCATTTACTTGTTTTCTAGAGTTTCAAACTACAATTCCATTCACATTGATATACCCATTCTTTTACTACAGTTACAGTGGCTTAGACATTGTTACAGTTTTATACCTACACGTACACAACATGAAAAACTTTACAGAGACATTTCCTCACCTTGTGTTCTTTGTTTCTTTTTCCTTTCTTCCTCTTCTTCTTTACAGCTCCTCTTCCCTCCTTTGTTTTCTTGATATATTCCCACCAAGCTACACCATGTAGCAAGGCACACACATACACACCAAGACTAGTAAGTTTCTACGTAGGTTTCTAAACCCTAGATCATGATAAACCATTTAAACTCTTGAGAGATCTTACCTTAGGCTTCTAATGAAGTTTTTGGAGTAGCAAATGACAAGGCTTCCAACCCTCAAGATGGAACACCAAAACGGCTAGCAATAGAATAGTGGTGTTACGTGAGTTTAATATTTTTGCAAGGAAACATGGAAAAGAGTGGAGTTTGGGTCTACTTCTTACCTTAGAACATGGAGAAGATGCTAGATCTTGAAATGGTGCTCTTGAAGCTCCTAACCGATAATACCCTAAAACTGAAGTTGGTGGTTTTAGATTTTTGAAAGGTGGAGAATGATCTCCTTGACGATACGAATTCAACGGTATAGTTTTTGTAGCATTTGGTGGTGGTTTGAGGTTTCAAAAATGAAGAAGAAGGTGGTTGTGTGGTGGCTGCTTCAAATCGCCATGGTCGCACCAGAGAGGAAGAAGAGAGGAAATAAGAGAGGTGCAGTACGTGGGTTGTGAGTGAGTGAGGAGAGAGAGTTATTTTTTTTTGCTTTTTATTTGTTTTGTCCTTTTGCAAATAAGGAAGGAATTAAGAGAGGGGTGTGAGAGAGGGGGGGGGGGAAAGCCCATCGGCTGCACCCAATACACACACACAAATTTTACTTTAAAGGTGGACACATAAGTTTGTGTTATTTATTTCTACCCCACAATTTCCCGTTTTTGACAGTTTTTACTAATCTCTCGTTTTATTGATTTTATTGGTTCTAAAGCTTCACTAATATTTATTAATGATTATTTAGTTGACCAAAATTATTACGAGTCTATTTGACCCGCTTAAAATCGCGTTTTCCCGGTTACCTCGAAAAACGCGCTTTAATGTTCATTAGCGTTTTTAATCCATTTTAAGGATCCGTTTTCTTCGGGATTTGTTCCCTAATATTTATTTAGGCTTAATTAAGCTTCTAAATTATTTATTAGCCTAATTAATCACTATTTTTAATTACGGGGTATTTCAACAATATATAATAAAACAGTAAGTTACTTTATGTTAAATATTAAAAAAAACTAACACATTTATAATCAATTAAACATTACTTTATTAAAAATAGGAACATATAACATCGTCCATGTAAAGTTTCATCAATCCATACAACATTTAAGCATCTCTAAAATAGAATGAAAATTAGAAAAAACCAACCTGCCAGATGTAAAACGGGAGAAACCACATGGGAGCGGAAAGTAATTTTTAAAATCTCATGGGTGAGGTTTGTAATATCACCCAATGTCATAGGTGGAGATTATAATTCCCTTATGATAATTATTTGGTAATTAATATATATATAATATGAATTAGAAACATTTCGTTCGTTTACAACATATATGTGGCATAAGTGGTTGACATTTATGCCACATAAATGTCATTGTTTGGCATATTTGTCTATGTCTATTCATTTACAGCATATATGGCTCTAGGGCCATTTATGACCTCTTTATGCTTTCGCCTCTTCTAGTCAGTTTGGGTTGCAGATTCACCATAAGTGAAGAGAATGATCAGAAGCGCAGAGCATGTATGCTCCTTGTTCACCGGTTAGGATTGCAAAATTTCTGTAAGTGAAGAGAATGAATAGAGGCACAAAGCATTAGGATTGTAAATTACTGTGATGAAGAGAATGAACAAAAACACAAAGCATGTATGCTCCGCTAGTTAGGGCTACAAAATTAATGGGATTGGAGAGAATAAGTAGAGGCGCATAGCATGTATGTTTCTTGTTCGCCATTAGGGTTGCAAAATTACCGTGATTGAAGAGAATGAGTAGAGGCACAGAGCAAGAATGTTCCTTGTTCGCTAGTTAGGGTTGCAAAATTAATATGATTGAAGAGAATGAGCATATGCGTAGAGCATATATGTTCCTTGTTCGTGAGCTAGCATTGAAAATTACCATGAGAAGAGAATGAACATGTGACCTTGTTCACCGGTTAGGGTTGCAAAATTACCTTGATTGAGAGAATGAAGATAATCGTGAAATTCTTTCTTGAATTTTTCATAAATATTTTTTTATATATTAAAATAGATAACAGGGAATAGATCAGGTGAATTGGCCTGATGGTAGGGATGACAATGGGTGACGGGTACCCGTTTCACCCGATCACCCGACCCGCAAAAACGGGTGAAAACCCCGAAATAACGGGTGAAAAATGGGTGATGGTGAGAAACGGGTGCGAGTGACGGGTCGGGTCGGGTGAACAATGTTCACCCGGTCACCCGACCCGTTCACCCGACCCGTCACCCGTCACCCGTATGTATTTATATTAAATATAAAAATATACATATCTCATATTTGTTAAGATAATTTAGAAATATTTTGGTTAATACTCCATGTTTCAAGTATGTTATTGATATTAGATGATGTGGTATGTATTATTGAACAAGTATGAATGATTTTTTTATAAAAAATTAAGCTTATATAAAGTGCTAAAAATAAAAAAAATTGCTGAAAAAAATATATAAACGGGTGACGGGTTCACCCATTTCATCCGCGGGTGACTGGTGAAACGGGTGACGGGTGATGAAGTTGCGGGTGACGGGTCGGGTCGGGTGGTGCGGGTGAAAAACGGGTGACGGGTCGGGTGGTGAACCCGACCCGTTGCCATCCCTATCGGATGGTCAGGTGAAAATGAAAATATATTAATATTCATTATGTTAAATTTTGCTCAAACAATAGTGTATGTTCTATTAATTTATGTTGTACTGAGTTTATCAAGATTTGAGTATGTACGGACATTTGATAGTAACAAATTATTTATGTTATAACATTTGTTAGTAGTTACTTTATTTATTTTTAACAAAATATTATTTTTAACTATAAATTAATATTTATAAGTGTAGTATAGAAAACGTTAAATACACCGCATGTAACCAACTTAACTAATTTATGCTGTAAAACAGCTAAACTACCATAACAATTTTCAAAATAGCTATATATATCAGCACAAAACAATAATAAATATTGAGCTCGTTTGGGGAACAACTTCTAGCAGCAGACAACTTCTCAATTTCTAAAATCAGCAGGCTTCCACCAGGGACGGCTCAGTAATTTGTGGGGCCCTGTGCTAAATATTTCAATGGGCACTATATAAATTAAATTTTAATATAAAATATAAAAAAATTAATTTAGCTGTATCATAATACAATTTTGTATTTAGTTTTTTAATGAGATACAATGTAAAAAATGACAATACTTACAAACCCAAAAGAAGTTTACTCATTATTGAATAATCACCGAAAAATAGTCATTATGCTAGCATTATATACAATAAAATCTTTGAAGAATAAATGTAGTAATTGAAGAGATTGTCAATGACTACATAGAAAAAGAAAAGGAAATTGACTAATAACCCGTTGGTTCAGTGGTGATTGAGATTGAACTTGGTAGAGAGGACTACGGTTTGATCCCCCACAACGGTTATTGGGAGCGGACTGGAACCTATCAACCCAGAGTTGATCCTCGATCCGTATGTAGTCCAATAGGACGAACCGGGAGGTAGAAACTTAATATTGTTAAGTTCAACCAATTATTTTTTTATTTGTATTATTGAATATGTCAGAAACTTTTATAGTTATTGAATTACTTAAACTAGAAGATAATTGACACTATTTATAAAAATAGGTTCCCAAAATTTTGGGGCCCCCTTAAATTGGGGCCCTGTTCCATGTCACCGGGTGGACATGTTTAGAGCCGCCCCCTGCTTCCACCAAACACCCAAAACCAGCAGTTGACAGTTTCTGCAAAATCATGAGCAGACAGCTTCTCAATTTTCAGCAGCAAGACCTAACAACTGTCTCTGCTTTTTAAAATCATCAGTAGGTGTTCCACCAAACACCAAAACCAACAGCTGGCAGCTTCTGTAAAACCATCAGCAGACAACTTCTTAATTTCCAATAGCAGGATCCAATAATAGCCCCAGCAACTGTCCCCAAACGAACCATATAATACAGATATTGTAAAACAAAACAGAAACGTCAATATACGCAAAAGTCTGAAAAAAAAATCAGCTAGAGAAAGTCATGCCAAGAGTCTAAGGGCATCCACAATAACAAAAGTGGATTCCACCCACTACTAAATATTATTTTATTATCTCTTCTTACAATCTCTCTCCTGTTTACCTAGGTTCTCTAAAAAGAGAGTGTCTTAGTTAAGAATCTCTCTCACCTCTTCTCTCCTCCACCTCATTATTTTTTTTTTCTTTTTTAACATTATGGGTGGAATCCACACCATTGTGGATGCCCTAACTGTTGCAAGAGAATAGTAGTGCGTAACAATACGGTTAAATGGATAAGCTCGTACGAATCGATTTACGCAACAGGTAATAGATAATAGAAGTAGCCAATGGATATGTTAGCCAATTTGCAAATTGACACAATTATTGGACACTATCATTTCCAGGTCAGCGTCAGAAAATACCAGAATGAGTCCACTACTATAGTATTGCTTGCACTGCACAGACTCATCATCAATGCAGAAACCGCAGAGTAAAGCCCGAGCGATGAAAAATCTCTATACCCCAGCAAGATCAACTCAGAGAGAAAGCAATTCCAGATCTCTCCGTATGGCCCAATCGAGTCAATTCAACGAATCCCCAATTGCACTCATAGCTCAAGACCATCTTCACTCAATTCTCCTTCTCTTACCCGTTAACTCAATTCTCTCCTTCGCCACGACCTGTAAGAGACTGAACTCTCTTTCCTCGTCGGATACGCTCTGGGAAGCGTTGTGTAGGAGAGACTGGGGAACCGCTCGAGTTGAAGCCATTAAAGCTTCCCCTGCCAGTAAGCAGCAAGGGTTTGCATGGATAAAGCTGTACAAACAGGTCTCCCAGCTGCGATCTGTTTCGTGCCATAGGTTGATTTGCTCATCTGCAGGGGATGAAGAGCTTGTTCCTGGCCCTAGGGCTTCCCACTCCCTTAATTTCGTCTCCGATTGTCTGGTTTTGTTTGGCGGGGGGTGTGAAGGAGGTAAGAGCTCCTAGATCGAGACTGAATCTTAAAGCTTTATTTTCCTGATGAATTTGTTTGGTGTGGTTATGATAATTGTAGCTTTGGTGCTTGTGGGTATCCCGTCTTTGATCGGAAGATCTATATCGTGTTTTATCCTCATTCTGCTGATGTGGGTTTTATGACCTATGTGCTTCGGATGCTGAAGAATTTGATACCATACTACGGAGTACTTAGTTAAATATTGAATTGGCCTGAGACCGGCAAGGATCTAATCTACGTCTGAGCTATGGATAAAGTGATAAACACTGATTCTCTGGTCTCTAATGTAACAGATCCCATTGCCTATGAGCGTGAAGGTCCGAAACAAATGCTGTAGTTGCAATAATGTGTAGATAGCTACAATGGTGTATGGCTAATTTCGATAACAGTTTGGCATATGTTCCTGCTCCCAAAGATGTTCAATGCTGTTAAGGATTATGATTCTTCCCTTTGGCCTATTTTGTGGCTTCAGTATAACTGTTTATCAGGCTTGTGATGGTCCATACCATACAAGGCAGATTTTCCATCATATTTTTTTTTTTTAAAAAAAAAATCATTTAGGTCATAGAGAACCTCAATATGTGAAGCCGAAACTAGACAGATAAGTAGATCCCAGTCTGTTGTCACATGGCCTTTTTCTCTCAGCGCTTCTGATATCAGATGATGTCAATGCTTTCCATGGAAAGCAGAAAATCAGTCAAGGCTATGTACCATTTTTCTGTGTTTTGATCCTGGATGTGAGGAGTATAGCCGCGGTTGACTATATACATCAAATTGAAGATAAATGTGGAAGAAAGAAAACCGATACTGCTGATCAACTGTTGCACATTAATTTGTTAGTTTGTGTGATGCAGTGCTTTTGTGTGTATTAATTAGTGATAGTTTTCTTATATGATTGGCCTGTGATAATTTTAGGATGAAAACAGCGAGCTTGCTCTAATCGATAATTGTCTTACTCACCTCTTGACTTGGTTGTATCACTTCTAGGGCGCCATCTTGATGATACATGGGTAGCTTACATTGATCATGATGTAAAGAGAGTACTTACATGGCAGAAGGTGAGTTCAGGTATGCCAAGCGGACGGTTTGGCCACACATGCGTTGTGGTTGGAGACTCACTTGTGGTATTTGGAGGAATCAATGATCATGGAGTCCGCCAGAATGACACGTGGATTGGTCAACTGGCTGCTTCGAGCCGCAGCAGCAGCAGCAACAATGATAGCTCTGATAGGATGACACTGGTATGGAGGACGGTGGATGTGGGTTCATTTGCTCCGCCTCCACGCGGGGCGCACGCCTCTTGTTGCATTGGTGATCGGAGAATGCTGATCTATGGTGGAATAGGGCCAAATGGTATTCGAATTGGAGATACATGGGTTCTAGATTTATCGAATAACTATGAACTAGGAAGGTGGCATGAGATTGTGGGTCGCCCATCTCCACCTCCCCGTTCAGGACACACGCTGACAAGAGCAAGCACGGATGGGTCAAAGACAGTTGTGTTTGGTGGGAGAGGGTCCGCGTATGATGTGCTGAATGATGTATGGCTGCTGGATTTGGCGGATGAAGTTGGAGATCCGAGATGGGAACGTCTGATGTATGACTCAAGAAATATCACTGAGGGGAGTTGTCTTCCACGGGTAGGACACTCAGCAACCATGATGTTGGGAGGACATGTGTTGGTGTATGGAGGGGAGGACTCACGCAGGCACAGGAAGAATGATTTCTGGCTGATGGACCCGGTTGGGTGTGGTTCATCAGCATCAGCATCATCCTCATCCTCATTAAGGAGGAGGAGATCAGGATCATTGAGCACTAATGGCTGCAGCAGTATGTGGAGGAGGCTGAAGGCTAGCAGTGGGTATGGACCGAAGCCAAGGTCATTTCATGCAGCGTGCACGGATAGATCTGGAAGGTATCTGTACGTGTTTGGGGGTATGGTGGATGGGGTGTTTGAGCCAGCGGAATCGTATGGTTTGAGGTTTGATGGTGAGTTCTTCGTTGTTGAACTGATGCTTCATCTCTAGCTAAGCTACGTCTTGCTATATAGGAAGTTATCATTATTATTGTGAAAGAAAAGAAGGTTTGGTTGCTTGTAATTTCCACTGTGTTGTTTCTGGCTCTGCTTGCTGGTGCGTGTGTGCAAAGCAGGGGAACGCGTATTATGTCTATATGTACATGTACTTTGATGTGCCTTTGTGTGTCTAAAATGACAGATTATTGAGCCTTCCTGCCTATTTAGATAATTGTGGTGGAAGGGAATAGTTGTTCGTATTTAGTAGTAGTATTTTCGAAACAAATCGTATTTAGTAGTTTTGATTAAATTAAAAATGAATTCAACTTGTTCGTCTAGTTAGGTAGGTAGTCGTGCTCTATTCGTTTATGGTCGTTTTGTTCTTTGTTTGTGTTTTCGTTATCTTATATTTCCTCCTATTTAAACATAACTCGTTTTAGAATTGTGTTAAAATTATAAATTATTTTAGGTTTTTTATCTCTTTTTTTACTCTTGATCTTATTTTTACTATATTTTTTTAATCATTTCAATTCTACGGAGTCAGTCATTATGTTGTAAAAAATAAAATATATATCTTCCGACCATTGAAGTTTATAATGTAATTATAGATGTAATAAATCTTAATGTTCAAATAATACATTTTAAAAAGTTAACGTAAGTAAAATAAGTTTTTGACAAATTGAATCATTTGTAAGAAAAAAAGGAAATTTCATGAAATGTCACTTTATTTTTAGCTAATTCATGAAATGTCACAATGTCACGAAATGTCATTATATTTTTACAAAAGTTCATGAAATGTCACTATAGCCATTGACTAGAAGAAAAAATGACAAAAATATCTCTACTAGTTAACAAAGTATTTTTAAAGTTCACAATATACCCCTAAGTGTTAAATATTCACCAAAAAATCAAAAATACTTTAAAAATAATATATATATTTTGTAAAATTGTAAAAAATTAACAAAATATTTAAAATATCTTTAAAATTGAAAATAGTAAATATTTTTGAGATTTTTTTAAATTAGTTAGTACCATAAAACAAAATATAGAGTTTTGAAAACATAGTTTATATCATTTATTCTACTTATTTGTATTAATTTAGTACCATAATTTGTACCATTCATTTTTAAATTATCTTTTTTTCTACCAATTTGAATTATTTATTCAAAGTAAATTAAATTATATTTTAAACTAATATTGAGAAAAATATTTTAAAATTTTATATTCTATTTTGTAGTAAGTTGATGACATAATACTTTTGCTATCTACAAAATATTATGTCATAAAGTTATATGCAATATAGAATATAATTTTTTCAAAAAAAATTCTAAACATCTTAAAATATAAATAATTTATTTTAAATAAATAATTTAAATTGATAGAAAAAATAATTTAAAAAATGTATTGTACTTAATTGGTATAAATTAGTAGAAAGATTGATGTGTTAAAATACTCTATATTATTTTTTATGGTACTGAATAATTTTTAAAAAATCTAAAAAAAATATTTTTTTAATATTTTATGATATTTGTAATCTTTTTATTTTTTTCAATTCTACTATATATTTTATAGTATTTTGATCTTTTTGTGAATTTTGATGAAGTTTTTAACACTTAGAGGTATATCGTGAACTTTAAAGTAATTTGTTAACTAATAGGGGTATTTTTGTCATTTTTCTCTCTGGTCAATGGGTATGGCATTTCATGTACTTTTGCAAAAATATAGTGACATTTCATGACTTTTTTTTAAGTGGAATTTCATGAATTAGCAAAAAATATAGTGGCATTTCATGAATTAGCAAAAAAATATAGTGGCATATCATGAAATTTCCAAAAAAAAATCGTGTAACTAGTATAAGCCCCAACCACTAGTGAAAGAGAGTTGTTTAAGATTATGTTGAAATAAGGGAATATACATGTGATTAATTATAAAAAGACATATTCTTCATTTTGTGATACATATATATGGAAATGAATTGAAATCAAATCTCTATAGTAAGTAATATGGGTCGACAGCATCTTTTCACTAATTACTTTTTCCTTTATAAGTGCGGGCATAGTCCAATTAATATTATCTTCTATTATAGAATATTTTTCCTTTTCCTTCCACTAAAATCATCAAGTCACACAAAATCCATCTCCCTCTCATATCTTAATTTTTTGTTCATGCCTATGGAATATTTGAACAATCCTTGGAAGAATATATATATTCCCAGAATCAAAGACATCACCAGCCAATTGAATAAAATGAACTGGAAGGATAGTTTTACTGCAAGTTGAAAAGTTGGAGAAAGCAAATTGGCTGCAACGGTCAATCGGTAATGCACTCCATCTCTGCAATTGTTTACCCCACATCCGCAACTTTTATCGCCATCCAAAATATATCTGCCTCTCGTTCAAAGCAAGAATCGCAGTTGCGAGTAATAAATTGACCCTCAGCCTCAGCCCCAGCCACATTTAGCTCTGCTCAACAACTTGTCTTGTCCAGTCTTCCACAGCCTTAATTAGCAAATTTCCCACACAGATAACAAGTGGGTGAACGTACGAAAATGTATCTGAAGTCGCTTGGTTGGATCTTTGTCTTTTTTCTTGCTATACCCATCTCAAGCTGTAGCTCCAATGACTCGTCGATTTTGAACTCCAAAGGCCTGCAACAGCTGCCAGGTAAACTTTTTTTTCTTTTTTAAGTACAATTCTAGCTAATACAACTTAACTTATGAGGTCTGATGTCAGTTAAACTTGAAGAAGTGATTGTCTTCCCTTTGCTGGCAGCACTAAATCAGACGAAAAATACACAATCTAAGCAGGTTGCAACACTTGAACATCAAGAAAAGAGTACATCATCGTCTGCAAGTTTGCTAAGAGGTCCACCAAATCATGTTAATGATGATGGTTCATCAGTTTCTAATTTCATTAGGAAAACCGGCTCGCATGGCGGGGCAGGAGGTACAAGTCTGACACGTCCTTCTCCTCAATCAAGAAACAGGGCGTCTAATTCTCTAGTGCCGATAGTCTCTAGTTGTTACATTGCTGTTATCTTTGCCTGTGTTCAGAGCTTCACTGTGCTGATCTTCACCTTTTGATTTGTCCAACAACTATAATTTCGTAAGAAAAAAAAGGCTCTCTTGGTTCTCACTATTTGGTTTAATTCTTAATTGTTTTCAGAATTTATGCTAAGTAGATTGGACTCAGTTTTTCCGCTAATGAATCATCTGTGCACTGCACTTTCAAGAGATAAAAGGAATCCACAATGTTTAGTAGTGTAATGCTGAAATCTTAAATTAGAATATTGTTATTGTAGGAATTAGATCAATACTAGCACCACAGATTGAAAGGCAAGAGGAACACAAGCGACCACGGGTGTAGCATAAGTGGATAAGAGACTGAGATGTGTAAATCTGAAAGGCAAGAGGAACACAAGCGATTTACATAGCCGCTTAGAAAGTGGCATAATCCATGGGGTTAGCTAGGGATTACGAAAGGGTTTTAGTGTGCTTTTTCAGCAATTTACAGGAGGGAGAATTAATGATTACAATAGTGTTAGTTGAGGGCATTCAATGTGTGTAATAAATAAACGTGAATTAGATTTAGAACCTAGAACTGCCTCCACCTTCTAATATGACCTTGAGGTATTATTGTCTTTTCACGTTATCCTCTCTTTCTCTTCTCCCTATTGAATCCCCAACCGCAACGTGTCTTGTCTTCTAGCTTCACCTTCAAACCCTAATCCCACTCTTATCTATACTCTCTCTCTTAAAAAAATGTCACCTCACCTCCATTTCCTCTGTAAAATTTCAAAATTAGAAAACTAACCCTTCAGTCTTCCTCTGAAATCGTTGTACCTCACATGCTATCCCTCTCGCATGTTTCCCTTCTCTATGCAAAATCAGAACTGCCGAGCAAGGACCAATGTCGGCGGTAGCGCCTTTGCGGTGATAACCCTCGAAATCTAAATCCTGGTTTCATTTACCATTAAATGTTTGTCTCTCCAGGGACTACATTATGAAGTCTGGAGTAGTAATACAGACTATGGAGTTGCTTGGTCGACCATATGAGATTTTATTGCTTCAAATGAAGCTAGTTCAAAGTTACCACCTAAAATCAGAGATTGTAGGTCATGATCTAGAGGATAAGCGTCTTCGGATTCTAGCTTCTTATTCAGAAGTTCAAAGTAGCGAGGGGGAGGAAGAAGAAGAAGATGATAATAATGCATATTCACTTGACAATTAGTCGTTTGTAGCCCGGTAGTTTACGGGTTACACGTTATCATACTCAGCAAGTTGTGTTGAGCCCGTTATGGCCTAACCATTTCAGGTACATAGTTGGAGTTGACCCGATCACAGTATAGATCAGGGTAGATACCATTAGGTATACTTTTGGGATTTGAATAATTTTAGGGGATGACTGTACTTATTTTGGAGTTTGATATACTCTTATGTTCATATGAGAATCGAATTGAACTTGTAGTTCGACTTTTGGATATTCATAGTAAACTCGGTATATATTTGTAATGGCGTTTTAAGTTGGAATTATCCAGTCAGCCAGACCGTAACTTGTGGAATTAATAGGCCTTGTCACTCATGTGGGTGATTGGCGGCGGTAACACACAGGAGTTTAAGTTTTCTACTGTGAATTGGTTTAAGTTGATCGGTAAGGTTAAGTGTTAATTATCGAATTAGTAGTTGGGGTGTTACACGCGGCCACCTAACGTAAGATCGGTGGAGTTTATACTTTTACATTTGGAGTGTTGAGGTTACCTTTCCATTTGATCGGGGATGTTCTATGAAGATATATGATGCCCGCCCCTCCCCCCCCCCCCCCCCCATCCACTCTCTGGCGCCCATCAAAATTCATATTCGATCCAGGATGACTTCAAGGGTATGGTCTAGCCAAATACGTTAAAGAAGGGCAGATGACTGGGAGACAACCCAATGTTAAATTTTGCCAGTTTTTAATTTCAGTATTAATTTCTTTATATAGTTATTTTCCTGGTTTTGTTGTCTATTAATTTTTAACTCAATTTTATAGTTTTGGTTGCTTCTGATGTCTTTCTTTTCAAATGAATTCTTCATGATGACACTACAACCAGGCTGCAACACTTGAGCTAAACTCAAGTGTGGGGTCTTCTATATATGGTGACAACAAAATCTAGGGGAATTCTAGTTTTTAATTTCTTTTCATTTTAGTTTTTGTTTCTGACTGCTCTGTTGTGTTTCCTTTGGACATAATTTTTTTATGTGTTTAGAGTTTTTCACTCCTACCTTATCACACATTGAGGACACTATTAAATTTTAAGCGTGATGTAGGGAGTGACCTTCAGTTATTACTTCAGACCACTAGTTTTTGTTTGTTTTCAGGTGATAAATAATATACTTCTCTAATTCCAATAAATATTGAATTTTGGATGTTTGTGGAAGTCTAAAATTGAGCCTGGTGACAACCTCAAAAAAGTTTATACTTAAAAGTTGTCTTTCTGGGTTTGTTTTTCTTAAATTCGGTATGTTTTCACTGAAATTTGATGGATTGACTTATTATGGAAAGTGAATGAGTTTAGCTTGGGAACCTTGGGAATGAATTGAATTTTTTTGGAATGAAAGGATTAGACAAGGTACTCCTCTGATCAAAAATTTCCTAAACCGAATCAGGCCTCTTTTGTTTGGTTATTAAGTCCTTGGGGTGCTTTATTACATATCTGCCTTAGGTCTCGTGATCTGGGATAGTTGATCCAACGCCGTTACAGGGATAGAGAGAAAATTCTGGGTGAAGGAACAACTATGCAAGTAATTAGTTTTGGTTTGTTTTTATTTCTTGAATAAGAAAAGTTTTTGCTTGCAAAATATTTAATTGTAATTTTTTTAGTTGTTGATCATTAGTGCATGGTGTTGAAAGGTATTACAGAATAAGCATTACTTCACACCAATTTTCATTCAATGGGTAATGGAATCAAATTGGTGGAAGGTCCTGAGCTAATCCGTGTTTTAGTTTCTACAATTTAGCTTATTCATGCTTTTATTAAAATTGTTCTTTTTTCACTGTTTACAAAAACCGATAGCTTAGAGCAGATTGATTTTTTTGGTTATCATTTTGCTTGTTTTCCTTCCACTTATGTTGATCCTGTAGTTTAGTGTTTCGGTTTGAAGTAGTTATATTCTTTATTTGCTTGAGGACAAGCATAAGCTAGGTGTAGGATAGTTGATAAGTTTGGAATTTATCCATAATTATATGCTTATTTTGATTAATATGTTATTGGATTATGTAATAAATTCCCTTACTTATCTATTAATTTATATTATATGCGAAGAAATCCCCTTATATGTGGTTTCATGCTTAAACAGGTAAAAATACTGAGAAAACAGTTTAGTAACACGTGTCAAGAGCTTAACGATTAAGACAGGACCGAATGGGAGTCAAAACAAGGATTCCAGTGCATTTTATAGTTGGTACGGGTTTTTGTCAGGACCTATAGACCCAAATCATCCCCGAGATACACACTCTACCAAGATTTAGGTGTGGTCCGGGTATGTGTCCGGACTTGTAAACCCTACCCACACTAGATTAAACCTAATGTCGAGTTTGACACCTGGTCCAGGTGTGTGGCCTGGGAAAAGACCAGGTCCAGGCTTTGTCTGTCACGCGGACCATCTTCTATGAGTCGTCCGGGTATTAGATCCGGACGTAAGCCTAGACCAAATCTATTTTGTCACGCGAAGGAGAATTATATGAGATGTTTGGGTATTACACCTGGACGTAAACCCGGACAAAGAGGAATGAGTAGTATACGCATCGTGTTACTAAAGGAGCAGAGTGTATATATATATCGATCAGAGTAGAGAATCTTCTATTATTCTGTAACACCCCATCTCTAAATACAATGATCGTCGCCCTAAGTCCATCTCGTACATTAACAACGCAGCGGAAAAGTTCTACTAAATTGGTGTTACCGCCGTTAGTCACCCACGTGACTAACTAGGCCTATTCTCTTAAGAAGTCACGGTCTGACTAACCGGATAATTACTCGAGCATCTAAAACATTACAATTCATAAACCACAATTTATACCGAGTATCTC
Organism: Limonium bicolor; assembly: GCA_023374045.1. NCBI lineage: Eukaryota > Viridiplantae > Streptophyta > Magnoliopsida > Caryophyllales > Plumbaginaceae > Limonium > Limonium bicolor. The sequence continues at coordinate 50,926,454 of CM041781.1, forward strand.
ATATCCTAATACATCATACTAACATCTCATCAATTACTAAACGAGTGTACATGCATAACTCGTGTAACAAATGTAAAAGCAACCCGAAGTACTATACCGCTCCCACTCTTAGGTTGAGTCCTCGTCTGGTACCTACCTGCAAAGTTTAAATCACAGGCTCCAAGGGGCTCAGCACATGGCTGGTATAGAAAACGTGCAGCCCACAAGCTAATAGGGTTACACACGACTACTTTGTCGTATTCATGCAATTGTTTATTCATACAAGTAATAATAAGAAGTACGATAACAAACAACACATTTATGTGAAACATTCACAGCTCAAATAAATCAAACATCGTAATGGACGCCCATTAATGAGTAAGTTAGATCCCTAACTCCTCAGGCCTGAGAATTGTTTAGTTCTCGTGTTTGACCATACCTTGTAAGTGTCAACCGTTCTCTTAATAGAACTGGTTGTTCTCTAACTGAATTGTTTATTTTGTCGGGTCAAGGTAACCCTAGCCAATGAGTTATTAGCTCCATTGGATTGATAAACATTAATTCTTAAGTTATGAGGGGTGTAGGCTTGACCCTCCTGCGCCTCCTGAATTTGCCTCCCATCTCGAACTGTTCATTCGAGGTGGTCGGGTCAGTTTGTCGACCCTAGGCGGAAGACATATCTGATACAGATGCCGACCTCCTATCCTGAACATGCATGACCGGAGTCAGTCCCGGATTGCTCTTCTCCCAAGTTCCAGTTAGCTGAAGTCTCATTGACAATTTGTTAGTTAAACCTCTCTCGGTATTAACCAACTAACAATAGGGAATATTTGTAACCTTATACAATTGTTATTAAACATAGTTAATGAACAAGCTTTGAATCAAATCGTGTTAGTGTGCAATGTACGCACAATAACAATACAATAAATTGGTTTTATGCTTAATCCTGTTTAGTCGTATCACAATAACACATAGCACACAAACCGAGGTAGATCTCATTAGCAAACAAGCTACAAGAATCCCATACAGTACACCGGAGATTGGCTAGCTCTTAACACCACATTCGCCTAATCCGTCGAATGCCTCCGACTTATCTAGATCTGTAACCAGAACTAGTATTAGTATCCTGTGTCTTAGAACTAATTTGGTTCTCTTTTCAACTTAAACCTCTTCCTAGGGTAACCCAAGTATAATAGTATACCGTTAAACGGGTTCGTTCATTTAGGAGCGTTTTCAAGCTCAATTCTAATTCATTAACATACTAACGTCGTTAGCAGTTATTTAGTTGCACAGTTAGCAACTTTAGACTTTTACGGACCTTGTATTAGGTTTTCGTATTTTTCACTATTCACTTATACGGTCTCGTATTCTACTATTCATTTATACGGCCTCGTATTTTACTATTCGTCGTATTTCACTATTCACATATACGTCTCGTATTTTACTGTTCATGTATACGTATTTACTATTCATGTATACGTATTTACTATTCATGTATACGTATTTACTATTCATGTATATGTATTTACTATTCATGTATACGTATTTACTATTCACGTATATGTATTTACTATTCATGTATACGGGTACTATTCACGTATACGGGTATTTTCCATGTATACCAAAATTTACGTATATGTCCGTATAATACTTCGTATCAATACGTATTTATTTCTTTTTCCAATATAACTTGTATTTTCTTTAAAATACATTAAGTATTGATTTCTCCTATACTTATTAAATTACGGGTATACCCCTCGTATACCTGAAGTTATATACGGGTCTCGTTTAACCCCGTCTTAACTCCGTTTCTTTTACAACTTGTTTCTAAATTCTTTATTTAATTTCCTTAACCTTCTAAACACATAAAAAATGTGTTATTTACATTACTTACCCATAGTTTTCTCTTAATCTCTATTTTACTCATAATAAGTTCTAAACTTGTTATTTTTATTTCTAATTTCTTCCAAAGTCTTACTTAATTAATTTCTTTTATACTTTTGGTCAATTACCAAAACATACCCAAGTTTGACCAGCCTTTTATGGTCAAACCCCCTAACTTTCCAAAATTTACAATATTACCCCTAAAGTTAATTTATCTTAACTTTTTATTCCTTAAACATTTTATTACCTAATCTTTTGCTATAATTTTTATTCTAATTGGTTTAAATATTTTATAAACTGTCATTGACCAAGTTTGACCACGTTTGACCAGGGAAATTACCATTTTACCCTTGTGGTCTTTTCTTTCATTTAGTAACCAATTTAACTCCAATTAATTTCTAATTTTCGTAATTAATTTACCTACAGATTTTTGAACATCAAAAATCATTTTAAACATCTCTAAATCACCAGATTTAATTATCTAATGTTATAGTATATATATACCATCCTTTATTAACCTTAAATATACCAAAAACCATATAAATTCCTTATAAAACTTATAAACTCTTTATAAATTGTAAACTTAATTCTACAATTATTTTCTCATCATCTAAACTCTCAAAAATTATATATTGACCCCATTAATTTTTGGTATTCACCTTTAGGTACCAAAACTTCCTAAATTTTACATATTACTCTTAATTACTCTAATTCATTTAATTTAACTAAGTTAGATAATTTTTCTAACTCATTAATAAGCCCTTAATTTTTGGCCATATAGAAATTCATAGTATATGGATTTTTCTTGTATATTATGATAGTTTATATTGTAGCTTATATCATAAGGAGTATAAATCTAATTTTAGATTTACAAAATATTAACATTTAATGTGTCAAAAATCAAATCTAACACACTTATAATTTCGGTTATAATAAACAAGATGAACAATATGTTAGATCATATATAGATCAACAATTAGAACCTTGAAATAGGTAGTTGTAGGATTTACCTAGTATATTAACCTTTAGCTTAATATTAAGCTTATTTCCTTAGAAATTTTGACAACAATTTGCTAGAGAAATTGGCTCCAAAATCATATAATAAGATGAAGAATAAGAAGGGTTAGTAACCCTAGGCACTCGGCCTTGATGAAAATCAAAGAAGGAAGAGTTTCCAAGAAGGCAATGTTTTACCTCGAGAATCAAAGGCACTTCTTCGTGGTTTTTCCTGAGAATCTGGGGGCTCATGAGGTATGGTTGTAAATCTCTTCGAAAGAGGATTCCAACGAGCTATTAAGCTTGTTATTTGGACTTAAGATGAGAAAGTTATGATCTGTGCAAGGCAAGGTGTTCTTTAAGGCACCAAACTAAGAACATTGGAGTTTTTTGTGTTGTTTCTTCAAAGAGAGGAGGAGCTACGAATTTGGAAGCTCTCATATGACAGGTAAGTGTCTGATTAATGATTTACTCAGTGGACAAGATGATTTGGCAATTAAAGAAAGTCTTAGTTGTTGTAATAGTAAAAAGTAAGCAAAATTGAATTTTAACACCTTTAATGACTCATCATGAAGTAGGCAGCCTTAGTCACGATTTTGTCTGATTTTTTTTTGTTTCTTCCTTATATTTATGTAATATTAGATGCCTTAAACTCGTTCATAAGGACTTATACCATGTGTTAGGTATGTTACATATCCAAAAATGCCTTAAAACACCGTTTTATGTGCTTCCGGGTTCACATTGATTATGCAATTTGTTTTGGCTAGTTTAAACATGTCCTTAATATATTTACAACCTTTAGAAACTTTGTTCATGAAATAGCATGTTGCTCATTCCAATTTAAACCAAGTCGTTTAGTGGTTTCTCCTTGACTTTCGTCAGTTTAGTACCTGTTTACTGTGGACTTTGTATACTTAATTTGTGTGTATACGCAATGGCTCCTATGACCATTTAATTGTTGTTACCTTATTTATTTATAGTATTTTGGCTCATTAGCCTTTTTGTTCCATGTATACATGCTTAAAGCACATTTTCCTTTAAAGCACATTTTCCTTTAAAGCACATTTTTGTGCTCTAAGGTGCGTTTTCGGTTTAAACGCTAATTCCGCTTAATGTGTATTACTAATCTTAGAGGTATTTCACATTTGAAATCTCTTGGGAACTTATTGGTAGTTCCCTAATTTATTTGTGCTATTTAAAACACCTTTTTCTCTAATTGTTCTTAAAGCATGTTTTGGTGTAAATTGTTGTTTAACACTTCTTCTAATGTTTCTAAGGCATGTTATAGCCTTAATATATCCTAATTAGATAGTTAATTAATATATTTAGGTTTGGGGTATTTCATATTCGAACATCCAAACCCTAGCCGTCAAGAAGAGAGAAGAAGACAGAGAGTAACTTGGAAATGGGAGCAGAAGACAGAGATTGGGTTCGTCACCAGTTCTACAGCAATTAGATGGTAGTTTCTAATCTCTTTATCATTGTTATTATTTCTTTGTCTCCTAGGTTTGAATAGTTGTGCAGAATTCTTGTTTATTATGGGTTTCTAGTTTGAGATTTCTTCTACCTTTTGTGTTTACAAATAATTCTATACAGATTGTAGTTTTATTCCTTGCTTTGTTTATGTTTATCTGGGGATCCGTACAATTGTTAGAAATATTTAGTTTGTTCGCTTACAAGTGAGAAATGCGGCGTGCAATAGGCTACAGGAATACTACCAGTGTAACTTGAGACAACAATTCCTTGGGATTAGCTTACTAGAAACCAGAAGAATCTTGAACGCTACTAGTACATTAATAAATTCGTAATGTGAGTTAGGATTTAGTAATTTCTAGTAAGAATATATCTTGCGGGAGACCGGTTCTAGATTAATTTAGATCTGAGGTTGCAATCTAGAATTAAGAAAACACATAAGAAAGGGAATTGAAGAACTAGGGAGAGTAGTAAACCATGATTCCTCTGTTTAGATGGTTAAGAAGAAGTTCTTTTCTTGTTTTACTTTAGCTTATTTATTTTAGCAATTCAAACCCCGATTTCCTGTTATTTGATTTCGTCAGTTTATTAGTTTATTTTAAATAGAGACTCAAACTAGACACTGTCTCCTTTGGTTCGATAACCTAAAGGGATACTTTAGGAAAACTGACTATGATAGACCAGTACAGTACTTGTCGTATTAGGTTTTACCCCGTTCAAAGTACTCTGTTCTATGAGCAAATTTTTGTACTGAGAATTGTTCTTAGGTTGTTTAAGCAAGGAGTTGTGGTAAATTGATGTGTTCACCACTTGTTTACCCTATGTACGGTTGTCGTGTTAGTTACTATTGAATATTAAGGTGTGAATTATCATATTTGCTTCTGGATTGGTATTATTCATATGATTGTGTCTGCTTTAAGGGATTAGTTATTATGGGAATTGTACTAATAGTCATTGATAACTATGAGCATGACTGAAGTGTTTTGATACGAAGATGTATATAATGGTAAACTATAAATTGTAGGTCTTTGGACATGTATGTTTTATGTGCTTGATAAGGGAAGCTTTCTTTGAGAACTTCAACACATTCTTACACTGATTATAAGCTGCTACCAATGAATTACAGTCAAGCCACTATGATCTACTCTTTTTGGTCAGAAGAACCATTGAAAGGATGTGCACACTTAAAGACATATGGTGAGGTGAAAGTCTACTACGACTCCTACAACGGGTGTCTGCTAGGAAAAATTGTGAAGTCTGTTGTGACCCCTTTATAAAGTGTTTACTAGGCAATATTGTTATGGTTGTCGTGGCTCCCTTGCTAGGTGTTTGCTAGAAATATGTGTACTCTAAGATTTTCCCCTTATCTCATCTATTCGGTTGTGTGGATATGATTGGTGATTATATAAATTAGCTGAATATGTGGATATTGGAACTAAGATACTTGTACTATAATAAGTGGTGTGGTTGGCATCTAAAAATGTGAACGTTATTAATGTTATGAATGGAGTACTTACTCTTTATGATATATATACTTCTGTGTGTTGTAGCATGACAAAGATGTTTCCACATAAATGAATTTTACAGGGTGAAACATGGATTAACTCTATTTCACTGATTTATGTAGTCTCTTTCTATGTTTGTTTGGATTTATGGTTGCAAGCTGTTGATTAAGGCTTGGCTATGAGAGTTGGAAGGGAACGTCACAACTTAGTCTAGAGTAGAGAATATTTGGAGTTGTAACCGGTTTAGTTGATAATTTTGTATAAGTATAAATTTCTTTTGGAAGTTTGTTCCGAAAGAGTTAGAGCAAGCTTTTGAGCTCTTCCAAAAGTTTTCTACCGGAAGAACCCTTTTGTAACTTCGTATCAGAATTATGTAAAACTTTTATTTATCAATATAAGGTAAGTTTTGAGTAACAAAGCGTGTTAGAGTTAAGTAATAGCCTTAGCACTCATTTGGATGAGTGTGGGGGAAATGCTTCGATTAAATGTTCTTTAATTCCACTGCAAAATATTATTTAACTATGCATGTAAGTTGGTATGAAAAATCGGGGTGTTATAAACACAAAGCAGTTGGAATGTCATGTACAAGGGATGAGGAAGTACATGCTTTGAAGCAAATGCACCTGCCTAAAGCCCCTAGGCCTGATGGTATTAATGGGGATTTTATCAAATCGTTGTGGGATATTATTGGTTAGGTATTCATCAATAATGCTTTGCAAGTGCATAACTCAGATTTAATGTCGGATGGGCTAAATCACACCCTCATTATCCTCATACCAAAGAAATATGGGGATTCTTCATTGATAGACTTTTGGCCCATATCCCTTTGCACCTTCTATCAGGTTATATCTAAGGTGCTGGTCAATCGTGTTAGAAATTTTATGGGTTTGAATATCTCAGAGGACCAGGGTGCATTTGTCCCAGGATGGATAATTTTTGATAATATTGTTATTGCTCATGAATTCATCTATATGATGAGAACATCTAAGGTGACCGATAATGGGCATTTTTTCTTTTAAATTGGATATGTCCAAAGCTTTTGACCGTGGGGAATGGTCATTTCTTTTTGGTGTGCTGAGAAGTACGGGTTTTCATGAGAACTGGGTCAAGCTTGTTGGTAAATGCATCTCTACATTCTCTTTTACAGTGCTTATTATTGAGTACCTGGGGAAAATCTTCACTTCTCAAAGAGGACTTCGACAAGGGGACCCTCTCTCACCCCCTCCTTTTTGCTTGCTGCATGGAGGCTTTCTTCTTCAGTCTTAGAGTTGCGAACTTAATTGGTCTGACGTGGGGTATATCCTGTAGGAGGCTTGGCTCTGATGTTACTAATTTATTCATTGCTGATTATTGTCTGATCTTGAGTTGGGCCAGCCTCATTAATGCCCAACGTATTCTTGATAATATCGAAGACTTTAGGAAAGCCTCAAGCCAATGTGTTAATGTGGTGAAGTCGGGCTTTATGTTCTCGACAGGGCTGCCTCAACAGATTAAGGTGCAAATCTTGACTACCTTTAGTGTCAATGAAGTCAAGGATTTTGGGTTATATCTGTGTTTTCCAAGTATCAGTGGGAGAAGCTGCAGGTCAAAATAGCAATGAAACTATCTTGCTAACTAATGGGTAGTGAACCCTGTCGAAGTAGTACAACAAGTGTCGTATCCACAAAGACTTCGTAACTATCTAGCTAACTATCAATTTAGTAAATGTGCAAGAATATAAACAAAGGTGCATAAATGTAAATTGCGGGGGTTTTTGAGTTTTGGTTTGGATAATTAAAGAAATGAAAGGAAACATTAAAACTAACTAACTAATCTAGGATAGATGTAGCTAGGGATGGAAAATTGCACCCGCAACCCTTTACTACCAATTACTAATCTTTGATTAATAGCTAAACAACGGGAATTTAATTAATAGCCAAATCTAGGTCTATTAATCCTAACAAATTTAAACAAAAACCGAAGGTTAGTTCGAATCTCCAATTCAATCGAAAGCATTAAGCACAAATCTACCCTAAGTTGCAATGAGAATCTCATCTCAAAATCAATTGAAAATTGGTTAACATTGAATTTGACTCTACTGTCTTGGGCTGAGCCTTCCCAACCGGAACACACAAATATAAATAGCAAATCAAAATCACAAACAACAAGAACATTAGTACTTGTGACCCCCTTCTTGTTGATCAATCTCATTCTTTCTTTCTCGGGCACCGTAAGTTCTACATGACATCCATCAAGTGCACCAATGCAATTCTATGATAACATACACAACATGTTATAGTTTCATTAAGAAAAAACACAATGCAAGGAAGTATGAGTTACAATAACATTTTGGTTCTTGTACCTCGAAGTATGGATGGTATTTTGTGTTGTTTAATATTTGAGGTGGTGTTGAACAAAACAACGGATCTCGTGGCCTTACCAAATCCTTACCAAGTCTGCCTACAGCTTGAAGTATGTCGCCAAAGTGATTTGAGACTGACGAACCAGAATGATGGAACCTTTCCATCGTGTCTCGGTTTGCACACCGAGGGCTAAGAGTCCTCAAAAACCATGCTACTCTTTCTGCTACTGATATGTATGCATGATTTTTAATGAAATACTTATACTCCAGCATGTGACATAACATTAAAAATGTATCTCAGTTCATTCGAAGGGCGTTGAAACATCTAACTTCATGACCATTCAGTAGTTCATTTATCCAATTTGCGCCACTAAGTGTTGATGTATGCATAGGACATTTAACAGGAACATTCAATTGTGCGGCTATTTCCTGAATCAACTTAATAACCCGTCTCTCAATCTGTATCATGTCAATGCAAATTGCATGACATAGTTTTCTCATCATTTCGGGATCTTCACCAATTCTCTACATTACCCTCCTTAATTGGTGTACAGACAACCTGACCAGATTCTATAATATATAAAAACAACAACTTGATAAGGACATATTGTAACTATATTTAAAAAAAGACTGCTGAAGTAGGATTGTATCATTACATGACATGTAAAAAGATATGATTACATAACATACTACCTCCAATTATCAGACTAGAACCCTATAACAACTTAGTAATCAAACTTTAGTTGCTGCTTTACGATGACACATTTGCATTTTCATCCTAACTACGTCAATAAATAAAGACCCAGGTATAGCTTCAAACAAGTCTCTGTAATTGTAGTCTTGTATCATGTAGATTGCAAACTTAAATTCCTCTTTAGTGAATGCCTTTATACGCCTGATCTTGTCGACCGCCATTGATTAATTTAACTTCCCTTCCTGTGACAGGATTAGGTCATAGTTTGACTTCTTACTACCAATGATCATGTCTTCCACATGATTTACTAGCGACAAATTCCAAGCCATCTTTGTTTCAATAAACATTAAAAAGATCTTGTCTATGAAACCATTCATGTTACAAAAGTCACACTCATGCAGCTTTCTCTTCTTCCCCTTTTGTTGCTGATCAAAACGCCACATATGTGCCATCTTGTGACGTGCTAGTACACGGATGAATTGTGTCTGATAATTATCCACTGCTTGGAGTAGCATAAACTTAATAAGATCTTTTATATTTTCTCTCAACCTCTTTGACACTAGAGCGATGATTTTGTTACTGTTGTGGTTGTGTTCCATCTTAATGAAAGGGACCCAGTGAGTACAACACACAATACATCAAACTAAAGGGTTCATATTAATAACTTCACTTCTGATGCCATACAAAAGTAACCATTGACGCACCTAAACTAACATTGACACTCGTAACCCAGAACCAAAACACACTTTGTCATACTATTAAACAACTACCTACCAGAACAGACTACAACGGGTGTAGTACTTGACATAAGATAGACACAAAAGAGCAAGCACCAGCAATACCAAAAGATCAAAATGTACCAGTGTTGCTAACCTACTGCTGCTAATTAGGTAAAGCACATAGGTCATGCTTCAGACATGAACATAATACGTACCATAGCACATCAGTGCCCAAAAAACTATGCTACCCACACACATCTCCTAACCTACTGATCACCATGATCACGCCTATAAATGTGGCGCACCCAATCAGCAATCTCTACTTCATCAACAAAATTCATTAGAACAGACCCGTGGCTTCTATCAGCTAGCAACATTGAAACATAGGTTAACTCACTCCTGCTTATACCCGGTATTGCACGAATAATACTAGCTGCTTCTTGGACTGATATAACAACATTGAATCCAGGTCCTTCCATAGCATCAACACTCCTGATCATGTCATCAACACGTGATACAGTTTCATTAACACCAGTTTGCAATCCTTTCTGCTCCCCTTTGATTTCTTCTATACCTTAGTAACTTCAGATTGTTGTTTCCTTTTACAGCTATGAGGGACAACACCAACTGTTGTCATCATCAATTCATCCCAGTTCCGAGGGTTAGTGGCAGTACCACTGCTGTTCAGTTGTTGTGCAGACTGCAAAAAAACTCCAGGGCCACCTAAAGAACCAGCAACGATGTCTGCAAACTGGGATCCTTGGAAGGTGGCTACTGTGAGGGTAGCTCCATATGTAGCTGCACCAGTGAGATCAAAGAAGGGAGCATTTGAGTGACCATCAACACCAGGGAATGGGGCACTTACCCTGTTTCTAGAGGAGTCAATAGTTCTGGTTGTGTTATTGTCATGCCCTTCTAACATGTCAACAGAGGAATCCTTCTGTCCCTCAACTGAGAAGTCCATGTACACATCATGCTTGCTGTCTGTACAATCATATGGCTCGTCATCACATCTAACTTCTCATGCTCCACTGGCGCAGTCCCTCTAGGAGTGATCCTCAGTTCACCGTTTGCATAAGATTGTCCTCAAATGAGTTCCATTTGATCAACTAGGTATGCAGGCCACTTGGAAGTTATCAGCTTATGCATACCCCTATTTTCCTGCAGATCATTAAACATGTTATTTGCGTATGCAGGTGTTGGTTAATGTTAAAAGTATATGTAATGTGTAAAAAAACTTACTTGTGCTTTCCTTGCCACCCACTCTGGTGGGTAAGTGCAGTAGTTGTTTGCTTCATCACAACCTAATCTTGTCTGTTTATGAGTGAGATCCTTCCACTTTCTTCATCCTCCCTTTAATGTGTCACCTTTATTTTTCAGCTGGGCCTTGTCAACCACATCTAACCCATCCCTCCTGCTATTAAACTTCTCTATAATGTTACCCCTTCAGTGCTGGAACCCAACCAAACTACCGCCCCTCCCTAACTGAAGTTGTGCTTCTTCTAGTAGTAACTTGATGAGCAGCTCAACATCTTGTTTAGTCCATTCATGTTTCGGGCGTTTGGCTTTCCCCTCATTAGTGTCATTCTGCCCCCTTCCCCTTGTCCTTATCATTTCCTCTCACCATTCCTAACTACTATTTGTTCCTTATCAGAACAACAACATAAAACACCACCACATGGTTTGAACAAAGAAAAACACATTTCACTCATGCAAGTAACAGACCTATTATACAACAGATTGACTACTAATGCTTGTCGTATACACAAAGCAACACGTAAATGTAAATAGCAAACAACAATAAAAAGTGCGACAAAAATTTGATTGCAGATGAAGAAAGAAGATGGAAAATATCTGCTACTGTTGATACTTGCTCACTATTTCAACAAATCGTCACTAACTGAAGGTTGCAGTTGCAATGGTGATGCACAATCAAATAACAACAACTTTAAATGACAGAAAAACAAGCGAACGACAGAACAAGAAAAGAAGACAGGGGTGAATTTCCTGGGTGCAGTGAGGGGCATACATGTTACGTTCCACTCCTTTATAATCAAACGAACTGAGTAACTCCATCTCCTATCAGGTACGAATGGTTGTTGAAATTAACTACTCATTTATGGTGGGTGGATATGGCTTGAATATTCCCGTCTGTTACACTTCGCAGGTCAGGGGTTCAATGAAAGGAGGCATGGTCAGTCGTTTCAACCCTTCAATGAAATTGGTGGCCTTGAATGTGATAGTACGGAACCGAAAAAAAACAAGGGCAATTGTGTAATGTGTTGCGCTTCCCCTTTTACAAATCACGCGTATTATTTGAAACACATGTTTTGAAAGCTTTCCCATAAAGTTCATTCGCTCGCGAATTGCTGGACTTTTACGCACACGGATCGCGCACATGTCAACTCCAACTTTTACGAAATTAACAAATCGCGCATTAATATCATGAATGAACGGGACCTTAGAGTTAAAGTGATCAGTATTTGTAGAATCAAAGTTCCCTGGACTCCCGAAGTCGTGGAAGCAAATGCTCTACTCTCTTGGGTATTAAAGTTGCTAGAAGTCTTAATCCTTCCGAGAAATCCTTATTTTCTCGGACTGAATTTCGATTGTTAATTATCTTTAAGGGTATTAACACGGTTAGGGATGACGTTCAGTTTGTTTTGGAGACACTGTCTCTTGTCCCATATAGGTGGGGAGTTAAATGCGGATACACATAGCTTAGCAAACTGGTTTTTGCGGGTGTCTGGATTGATGATATCCCGGCCTATATCACTAACATTATCTCCAACTAAAATATATAAATCTATTGGCTTCGAGAAAAAAAACTCCGGTGCTTCATATTTAGTAGAAATATACAGATAGGATTAATTGTAAGTCGGTTTGCTTACTCTAATTTGTAACCAAACTAAGGGAATAATGAATCAAGTTTAGAAGTGTTGTCTTTAGAACGGGTGACAATCTTAAATTGATTCCGTAGCAGCAAAATAATGCCCGAACAAATAAATATACTCCCACCCAATTGTGGTTAAGAAACAACAAAGATGCCCCAACTAATATTTTTTAGTCGTAGCTCGCTCCATATAGTCCACGGAAAACGACTAAACTACTCTATACATTCCATAATTGACCGTATTTTTCCTTCTTCAATGTACCAACCAACCACATAAGAAAAACAAATAATTCCTACCACTAATCCTGCACACAACAGTAGTAAGTAATAATACCACATAAAAAAACAACAACAACACACACGTTTTTCAAAAAAAAAAAAACCGTCGTTGTTCGTTCTCTTCTCTAGCACTCAGCCCATCCTTCCTGAAACTCGACCGCGACGGGTGACGTCGTCATAGACCCAGACAAACCTCTTCGGCTCCTCCTCTTCCGTCTTTTAAGCAGTCGTACGAGTTTACCCTCCACCGCCAGTATCATTTTTCCAGGAACATCAGTTACTTGTTCAACTCTCCTGATCTCACTTACTGCGTCCGTATGAGAGTTCTTATTATTATAACGGTGGTGAGTAATTCTAATCCCAACCCAAAACGACGCCGCTGCAGCTACTCGGATCGGAATGTACGGTAATCTCGTGAGACAGAGTTCCAGAAGTTTAATTGAAATAGGGATGAGTGATTTTTGGTTGAGTAGTTGGTGGTGATGGTGGTGTAAGTTCGTTGACCAGTTCGCGATTTGAATCGCCATTCTGTTACGGAGTTTGATGTCGATTCGAGTTTTTGTTGTGTGTGTTAGTTGTGGTTTGCTGAGTTGTGTGTTTCGTGTGTGATCAGATGATGATGATGAGAGATCGGGATGAGTGGTTGATTCTTCGGTAGTGGAGGAAGATGAGGAGGAGGATGTGATGATGATGTCGTGTGTTGGTGAGGAGGATGAGGGATTGGCGTTGTTTGTGTGTAAAGGGAGACGGAAGTGACGTGCGACGAGGAAATTAGCGGTGTGAACTTTAGTATCACAGGTTTTGCAGAGGAAAGCGGAGTCAGATGGGCAGTAAATTGATGCGGATTTGTTGCAGAGTTCGCAGTAGTGGTGGTTTTTGCATTTTGTCAGCCTGGATGACGGCCATGAGTGATCGATCGATCGATCTGTCGGTCGATCAATGCTAGGCTCGGCGGGGCGGGGCGTTGATCCGGTGAAGATTTAATAGAAGGGAAGGGAAAGGGGAAGAAAGAGAGAGACACGGATGAAGGATTTTAATTAATGGTTTTAGAGAGAAATTGAAGAAGTTTGAGATTTTATATATATGTGTGTGTGTGTATGGGGGTTGGGTAGCGTGTTGAATCACTCAAAGAGGAGGAAGGTACGCAGTAATGAAGAACACAGGAAGAGAAGAGAAAGAGAGATGATGAGGTGGTGGGAAGCTGGACCATATATACCGTTTGATATTATAATAATTTACTGTTTCTCTCTAGTAAAAAATACTACTCCCTCCTTCCTGAATTAACCGTTCTGTTTATTTATGACACGTTTTTCCACTTCAATATTAAGCATATAAGATAAAATAATTTTATAAAACTAAATGTTGTGACTTATAGTTTATCATGTAAGGATTCATATGCGAAACTTAAATTTTCAAAATTAATTTATCTTATATGTTTAAAATTGAAGTCAAACGATATGTCCAAATAGTAAACAGGACGGTCAATTCAGGACGGAGGGAGTATAAAGAAGAGGTAGATATTTGTAGTAGTAGTATAGAAGGAGCGGAAGGGGTGATGTGTGGCAGTGATGAGTGAGTGGTGGTGGCAACTACCAATGAGAAGAAATTGCGAGTAGAAGAAGCAAAAGCAAAAGTAAAAAAGAATCCAATGGCAAAGAAGAGACGTTTGAACGAATGGGTGGCTGGCTCAAAACGCGGCAGGACAGAAACAAAATGTGTGGCTATGTGATGAAAAAAATGTATAGTGACATCATTTCTCACTTGATAGCCGCAGGATGATTTTAATGACTCATATATAAAAAGAAAAATAGAACATACTCAAATACAAGGCTCAAAACCTCCTTCTTTTGAACCGTAGTAAGAAAAACGTAATGGTGGTCTCTTGAAAGAAGAAAAATATCTTCCCAGCTGACCACCAAGATCGTGACGTGTAACAAGTCCCACCACCACAACATCAATCTTTTCACTAGTTTGAGTTTCAACCCACCCCACCTCCCATTTTTTTTTCTTTTTTCTTTTTCTCTGTTTCAAAGCCACCATCAACCACTTTATTAACTTCACACAGTGATAATAAGGTAAAAGAACATTGTCCACCATAGTTACATACGCTGCTGGTAGGTAGGTGGTTTTGTGATTGTTTTGGGTAGTTTTATTGGTTCTTTTGTGCTGGTTGTTTTGAAAATTAATGTTCAGCAGGCAGCGGTTTTGTCTGACTATTTTGAATAAGTTAGTTTTATGCCGTGCGTTTACCGTTTTCGTTGTTACAATTAAAAATTTAATATTACATTTTAAAACAATTTTTTGTTAATAAAGTTAAAATATATGTAGATATTCAATTATAACCTTTAATAATTATTATTCTTTATCAATATTTTAGTGAATTAATTTATAATATGTATACATATTAATTTATAAATAAATATTTTACATATTTGAAAAAATAAATAAATAAACCATTATATTTAGAGCAAATATTATATGTTATATATAAAAATAAAATTTTATAGATTATATATTAGTATTTAATATAACATTTCAAATGTATTAATACTTAAGATTATTTTAATTTTTAATGGAATAAATAATATCATTAAAATGAAAAAGTAATTCTTTCTAATAATAAAATAATTGACTGTAAGCGAACATATATATACAGATATGACTTATTATTTTTATTATTATATATTGTTTAATTGTTGATAAAATATTTATTTTAAACATATATTTGTAGTTAAAACAATATATTCTATTCAATTAAATATTACTTAATGAAATTCAAAAACATAAATTTAAATTTAATACTGGATATGTCAAGAAATGAAAAATAACGTATATTAGCATAAAAAATTATTCTTTAATTATTAAGCACACAGTATAAAACATATAATAACTTTGATATACTGACAAACCATAATAGTTTGTATAAATAGTTTTGTAATTAATCATTACTTTGCAAGTTGAATACTTATAATTGATAAATCTGAAATATACTACAAATATTTTGTACTCTAATAATTTTGATATAATTGAAAGTTTACATCGTAATTTTTATTAGTTTGCTCTTTTCCTTGTAGAATATTTTATTAGAATTGATAGATAGTAATAGTTTTAAGAGACTAGTTATCGGTATCTAAATAAACAATTTAGAAAAATACTACTAGTTTAAAACTATTATTCTATATTATTTTCATTAATTTATAATTTAGTATACCAATCTTTATAAAAAACTAAAAATAAAAGCGGGAAAATAAACTAATTTATAATATATTAATCTATATATTTCAATTTTAATTTAAGGGAAATTTCATGATATACCCCCGAGGTTTGAGCGAATTTTACAAGATACCCCCGAGGTTTCATTTTCATTACGAGATACCCCTGAGGTTTTATTTTTTTTATGATATACCCCTGAGGTTCCATTTTCATTACGATATACCCCTGAGGTTTCAATTTTATTAGGAGATGCCCCTCAGTTCAGATTCCAATATATTATATTTTTCATATCCTCATTTTACCCTCGCACCATATGCCCCGTAACATGGATTTATGGTCAAATTTTTAAAAAATTTAAAATATAAACAAAATGGACAGAAAAATTAAAAATCAATTCAATTTTAAAAAACATAAATAAAAGTATAAAAATAAATTAAAATATTAGAATCATAAAAAATTTAGAATAAATAGAAAGGACCAAACAACAAAAAAATAATTTGATTAAAAAACTTATATTGTTACATAATAAAACTATTATAAAAATTATATTTAAAAAACAAAAAAATGATTTTTATACTATATGAAATTGTTGCTTTTAATATTCTTCATATTATTGTTATACTTTTTACAATTTTAATACATATCTAGCTAACTCCTTAACAAGTTATGTTTGTTTTTCAAAATAATTTACTTTTTATTTTTTAGTCTTTTCTATTTATTAATTTTTTTGTTTTATGTTTATTTAATTATATTCATTTTTTTTAATATTGATTTAAAATTTTATATGAACTTTAATTTATATGAGCATTTTATTTAAGTTTCTAATTCAAACAAAACTTTGACCATATATCCCTGAGTTTATTGCGGGACATATGATTTTAAGCCACCGCTATAATAGTTTTTAAATTATGTAACAATATAAGTTTTCTAAATAGATTAGTTTTTTGTTGGTTAGTCATTTCTATTTAATTCTAATTTTTTAATTTGTTTTTATACTTTTATTTATGTTTTTTAAACTGAAATAAAATTTTAATTGATCATTAATTTTTATGTGTATTTTGTTCATATTTTAAATTTTTTAAAAATTTGACCATAAACCCGTGTTACGGGGCATATGGTGCGAGAGTAAAATGAGGATATGACAAATATAATATATCCGAATCTGAACTGAGGGGCATCTCGTAATAAAATTGAAACATCAGGGGTATATCGTAATGAAAATGAAACCTCAGGGGTATATCGTAAAAAAAATGAAACCTCGGGGGTATCTCGTAATGAAAATGAAACCTCAGGGGTATCTCGTAAAATTCGCTCAAACCTCGGGGGTATATCGTGAAATTTCCCTTAATTTAATTTTGTGTCAAATTTAATATATAATATCATTTTTAAAATATAATTATAAATATTGAAAATTCAATTAATTTATTAAAAATTAATTTTTAAATATTAATTAATATTATTAAAATATTCTCGCCCCTTTAATTACAGTTTTCTTGCTCCACCTCTGTTTACTGTATTCATTATATTTGCAGCATAAATTGTTGGTTGTTTTGTGGTTGTTTTGTGCTGGTATATTTGTGGCTGTTTTAAAAATTATTGTTCGGAGGTGACAGTTTGGCATTTTTTGTCAAAAATGTCAAACTCAAAAATGCCACATTTATACCATAGAAGTACTAAGTCCGAACGCAGCCATAACCACAACTATATTAAGAGCAACAATAATTCTACTGATGTGCCCAACCTTATCTCAAAGGAAGGTTAGCATGAGCAGTCAAATTATGGACTTGCTAACAACTTAAGCTAGCCATAGAAGCTTAACAACCTTCTTCATAACTACATCAGGGTACTAGTCATACAGATCACTAACCATTCTATTTGACAAAACCAACGATCTATCCCATGGACATAACTAAAAATTTAACAAAAAACAACAGGAATAGTACCAACAAAAGACCATAAACTAGCAACTGAGAGGATAGTATACCAACAAAAAGGTACCCTAAATTAATTGCATGAGTAGTGTCCTTCCCCATGCAATCACTAAACATAAACTTCATTATCCTTGTCCAGTGGTGGACCTAGAAGTTGAGACCTGCGGGGTCTTGTAGTTGACTTTTTTTATTAATAAATTATTTAATTGTTCCTTATAAAACATACATTATAATTTTATTGCTGATAGTCTCAAAATATTTATCTTTACAACCTTATATGGAAAGATTGAGTTGATTAATTAGTAAATTAATAACAATGACTACTCTATAATTATTATGTAAATTAAAATATTGGATAATGACATCATCATATGATAAGACTTGACACAAATGCAATTGACACAGCTTCAGCGATTACATAATTTGAATCTTATTATAATAATGTTCTAATTAGTTTGATTAATTCAGTTTCTAGTTAATCTATTTTTTTATATTCAAGATAAAAAAAGAGAAAATTTTAGCAAAATCACCGAGAAATAGGATATATTTTATATGTGAAAAATTGCTACAAGTCAAGACATTGAAAAAACATAAAATACAGCAAATGTTAGGAATGGTAAAATACAAAATACAGAAAGTTCCACTACACCTTTTATATACGCCTTTTGTTATCTTATATAAAAAACTTACTCTCTTCGTTAATTAATATATGTCGTTTTAGGATTTGAATCTTGTTCAAAAATATAAGTCATTCTAACTTTTGACACTTTTTCCACTTTTAATACTACTATATAACACAAAAATAATTACTATCTAGATAGAAAAGTAAAAAGTAGAGTACATGCATCATTTTTATATTTTTCTTAATAAGTATACAAGTTTCTAAAACCACATATATTATTGAACGGGGAGAATATAATACTAATGACTATTTTACCAAAAATGTGTGAGGGCACGTGCCCCACAGGTTTAAACCTCTGTCTGCCACTGTCCTTGTCGACCTTGAGGCCAACCCAAAGTCACCTTCATATCAAGTGAAGTACCAGTATACCATTCAACTCAGAAGAAGCAGACCTTTGCATGTGAGAAAAAACTCGGTCCTCCTACCCTTTCATTCGTTCTCACTCAGATGTATATCCCATAGTTCATCTCTTGAAGCCGCGGCAGCAGGTATCCAAACTCACGTTTCTTTGACGTCCTAGAGAACTTCGGTTGAACTATATTCATTGAAATACCCCAAAGGTTTATAAACCTAATTAAAAGATAAATCATGGAAATATAAAGGCTAATAAGCTCTAAAGAATTAATATTCATGAAAACTTCTAGCACACTTATAAATAAATATACATAGTCTATGAAGGTTATTAAACCTTATATAAATACATGGACATAAGTGAAGCATACTAAAGGAGGAAAATCAACTTACAAGTTTATTTATCATGTTATACACTACTACATGAACAAAGAACACAAACACCTAAGGTGAAACATACCTTAAGAAGTCTTAATGACTTGTAGGTAAAATAATCACTTGAAATGCAAGTGTGTACACCTGAGGACAGCAAGATACATGTGTTACACATATAACACATCAAACAAGTCCAAAATGTACAACATGTATAAAAAGGAACACAACAATCAGGAGTGGATCAAAGTATACCTTTTTACTAGTCATAATGAATAGTAAAGTATACCCATCACTCAAGAATACAAATTAACACACTTTAGGACAAAGGAATCAAGTTGGTAATAAACTAACACATGACATAAGTCCGAGTGTACAACATATAAGTCATAATGTTACAATTAAGGCAAAAGACTATTTTGCCCTTGGCTGAATAAGTTGGGCGGCAAACACCTCTTGCCAGCCATGCCACCTTGCCAAATTGAACATAAATATCTTAAGAAAGCTAGCTTAGTGACCAAATACTATTCAAGACCCATGCTTTAACCATTAGGACATTAAAAGACAAAGTTTGATTCTCTTTCCTCACACCCCCGACCCATTCCAGCCGAGTTCTCTCCTTCCAACACTCCATTTCTTCAGCTCTCTTTGTTCTTGAGCAAGGTTGGAAGAAATCCAACTCCAAGAGATTAAGGTAAACTCTTAAGTCATGCTACCTTCAATTCTCTTCATCTTTTCAATGCCTATCCAATGAGCTAACATTCAAATTATTTTCATCTCTAAAACTAGCTGAAATCAAGCAGCAATAACTCCATATTTTTGGCAATAATCAAAGGTTTGGAGCAAAGGAAGGCAAAGTTATTTCTTAAGGCAAAATGAGCTCTAAGCTTCTATCTTCCTTTTGATTCATTATTTGGCTGAAACTCATGAGTCTTTCCACTAATTTTCCTTCATTCTTCATGCTAGAACTTTGGCTGCTCTTAGCTCCCTTGGAAGTGGCTGAAATCACTCAAAAATCAACTCTTAAGGAGGTCTTCAAGGGTGAGTTAAATTAGAGTTTTTAATGTACTTAAAATCAAATTCTTTAGTATGATTTTAGAGGAGAACTAACTTTCCTTATACTGTCCAAATTTAGGCCAAGAATGGTCATGGGAAAGTCTTGAAACTCCAAGGTAAATTCACCTTTAAAAGTTCATCTTTGTGACTTATAATTCCTTACCTTAATTAATTAGTCCATTCCTAGGGTTTATTCATGTCTTATTTGTTAAATCCATGTCATTAAGTTGAGCAAAACTCCTTGTAACACCCCTAGTCTATAATCCGGATAATCTAGCACGTCTAACATAAATAATCAATCTATTCACAGCGATAATTAAAGTCGTTCACAAAAATAACCCGGGTGTTACCCGCCATTACCCGCCCATGCGAGTAATGTAGCGTTTACCAAACATACAAACTAAAATCCCCCGCAGTGATGACAAAGACTTGATACAACCGAAGTTTACAATACAATAATCCAAAAAGAATAGTGAACCATCTACCTAAATCAATACCATAAATTCCGGATGAAGTTTAACAAAACCTTTGGTATCCCATGCAGGTATACTGCTAACTATCCTCAAAAGTCCTGCGCTCTGGTACGTCTTCAATCAAATACCTGTAATTTGGTGGCCATAAAGGCTCAGCACAACCGCTGAGCATGCTACTATATAATCCTCATGAACCCTAATTCTACTCGAGTTAATTAGCCCAATTGTTAAAATGTTGTACCAATTTCATGCTGTTCCAATTTCATTTATAATAACGGTAATGCAATAATTAAAACAACCATGAGTCCATCCAAACATTACATAATTTCACAACAAGCAGAAAGCAAGTGTACAAACAACGCGTAAGGAAACGTGATAACGATGTGAGAGTTGTTCCCTCCTGAACGATTTCTGTCATGCGGCCTTTGAGGCCTCTTTATTTTGTTATCCAGGACTAAGAGTATTTCTTAAGTCTTTTCTTATCTTTAATTAACTTTACTCAATTAAGGAGGGCGTCATGTTAGGACAATAGTAGTGCCCCTTTGCCAGGGGTCCGCAGAGACCTGGCAGCCGTAGACATGCACCAACAGAAGTGCCCTCTCACCAACTGAAATACCCCATGTAACACCCCTATTTAACGAGAATGCAGCGGAAATAAAATACTAAGGCGATTACAGATCATCGGGTTCCAAACACCCGACACCAAACCTCACCAATTACAACCTAAGATAATACAAATGCTACGGTCTGAACTCGAGAAAACATAACATAAACCTAACAATAGCAAAATACATCAACACTCCACAAATCCTAATTCCCATCCCAATCACTCATACTCTTCGTGGCCACCTGTATAACAATTCATACCTGCAAGATAAAACCAAGCAGCCCACCCTGGGAGGGGTGAGTCAGTTCCCTGGAATGGAACTGGTATGATTCTCATAACAGAAATAAAAACATAATCCTTTAAACAATATAATAACTTGGAAAGAAACTCTTAAAACAAAACAGAGGAACAAGGCACTTCAAAATCACCAAGTCAAAGTTAACAAGCTAAGAATAGAGATAAATAACAGAAAGGTAAAGTTATTCAATTAAAACCACACCATTAGTTAGTGAACATCCCACGCTTAAGTTAGATTCAATTCCAGTTAGGAGTAGAAAGACTCAAGTAGTCACAAGGACTAGGAATGAAAGGAAGAAATCCAAGAACCAACAACTCAAGAGTGGAATAAAACCAATAGGGAGAGATGGCCCCACTACCAAGTATGTCCTTTTAGGACAGGGGATATACAGCCCCTCGCTGTTAACTACGTCCTTTTGGACAGGGGATATACAACCCCTCGCTGTTTACAACGTCCGATTGGACAGGGGATATACAGCCCCTCGCTGTTTACCGGTGAAGATGTGCGCACATCACAACAAAGACTCAGCTCATGGATGAAACAATATCCAGAGTCAAAAGAAGAGTTTACCAAGATTGACATTTCCCATATTCCCACTAGATTATTAACTGTACAAGTGCAATACCAAAACACTCAGTCCTACAGAGTGCAGAGGTGTAAACCCCCGACAGTTAATATCTAATGAGACAACCAGATAGGAGGAACCAATATTCATGAAATTTGTATATTCAAGGCTTAGTTAGTCATATCAAGCTGAGTTAGTCACACAAATAGTTTCCTTTCGAAATTCATTCAAGCTCAGTTAGCGTTTCTCAAAACATTCCATAAAGTCCGTTAGCAAAAGTATCTGAGTACGAGAAATCGTACCTGGTATGTGTAGAAGCAGTAACCAAACTTGAAAGTGAGAACTACTTTCACTAATCACCTATAATTAAGGTATTCCAAGCATTGATTAGTTAAGGAACTATAATGCTAAACATCTTTCATTCTTACTAGTCTATAGTTTCTGGTTACAATTACTCTCTCTTAAGGATCTGGGCTAGATCTCGTTAATTAAATCTTTAATGTTCACTTTAACTTATTCCAATTACCTGCTCTTGAATATAGGTTTAGCTTAATTAAACTCTTTAATTACACTTGACTAATTTATTTTAATACCTATTTAAGGTTTAGGATATGTATTTCCCCTAACAGTCCACCTAGATGTCACATTAACACTTAATATTTTAATTGTTACGTATGAATTAGGTTTACTCTAATTTTCCCTCTTATTATATTTCCCATAAGGTATGTTACTTCTTTTATTTACTTCTAATGTATTTATATATACACATATATTTTTTAGGATTGTTATACCCAAAATTTCAACCCCCCTAGTAGTCTCAAAGGCATACGTGTTACAAAGGGCAAAATGGTCAAAGTGCACCAATGCAAGATTTTCCAGGGACATTCTCGGGATTTTCTATTCATATGACTTGTACATCATCACCAAACAATTCCAAATATCGTAGTCATTATGAAAGGTATTTCATGATTTTCTGATAATATTTATTCTGGAAATTTAGCTTTTAATTCATATTATATAAGCTAATTTCTTTAATTAACACATGAAATAACCTCGAAATAGAAATAATAAAAGGTTTCCAAAATTAAAATAAAATTGTCACATGGTTAGCATGACTACATACAGTCATAAACCTGAAATTATTTTATTTGGAACCTTATCCCAAAATTTAAAAGAGAAATTCAATCATTTTTGCAATTTTCTCTCTCCTATGGAAAATACCGAAATCAAAACAAAACGTCATGAAATTTCAACACAAGATAGAGGATGATTATTAAAGACTAATGCCGTTGGAATTTCGTTATTTCAACTTTCCAATAATAAGTTATGAATTATGGGAGATTCCGGATTGTGAGATTTTTATCTAATCGGTTATTTATCAAAATAACCCGATTCCAACTCTCAAAATTCTTAAAATGCATCCTTTACCTTCAGTTAAAATTTCATAATTTTTATCGGCCTGCAACATATTTTAAAAAATCAGATTCCCTTAGAGCACAAAATCAGGGTTTTAGATAAAAATCTTGTTCTATCAACATGGCCTTGCTCTTTCTATAAAAGGACCTTCCAAAAACGACCTAGGGCAGAGGAGATCATCCCCAAAGTCAGAGAACTCAGCCGTCAACCTACTTCCAACGTTTTTGCAACCCCGAGCCTCGAATCTATACCGAAATCATCCCGAAATCACCAAAAAACACATTCCTTCTTCTCCCATTGAGATTCCTAGCACCAAAACACAAAAAATACAGAAGCAAACCGTGGCTAACAATACAAGGAAGAAGGAGCCAGAAGCTTGGGTCAAAGTCGAACCGGATTGGCCATCAACGAAGCTCTCGAAGATTCCCGACGTGAAAGAACAATCAAATCCCGAAGTCAAAATAGGTTGGAATTTGACTTCCTTACCCCTCTGATCAGAATACACTTATGTGTGAAATTTCTAATCGAATTGACTTTTTATTGCTTCTGAATTAAGGTTTGTTTGTGTTTCTGTCTAATAACTTGTTAACTAAGTTTCGTATTAATTTTGACTTCAAATTGAATTCTTTCAATCACTAACGTCTTGTACATCCTTCAGGTTACACACCCATAAAATTTGAGCCAAAAACACCTTCGGGAACAGCCTCAACGCCGCCGTCTGAGGGCGGTCCGCACCCACGGACGTCATGTCCGGGGTCCCGGACTCCCTGTCCGTAAGCCCGGACGCCCACGGACGGCGGCGGGATTTTAAAAAAATTCAAAATTTAGGTTTTCTAATAATGTCCGGGCCCACGGACAGCCTGTCCGTGGCCCCGGACTTTGCAAATTTTTGTTTTCCTTTAAATTTCGACTCTTCTGTATAATTAGGTTAACTGGGGTGTGGTCTCGGACATGGGGTCCGTGGCTACGGACGTAAGCAAAATTCGACCTAATTCTGCCTCCGAAACCCTAGTTTAGGTAGCTTTTAAGTTCACTTTAACTTTCTGTCAAAATGAACTAAAAAACACAAAAAAAGCAGAAGCTCGCGCACTTAGGTTAAAACTACTCGTAATAAGCTGTAAATAAGCCAAGTAGAGGAGAAACGACCTAGGAAGGGTAATGAAAGTAATTGAACCCTAAATAAGTCGAATATCAAGCCCCCGAACCCGAACTCTCCTTTCCTAATTTGATCTAGGTTAAAATTAGGTGGCGACTCATAATAGGTTCCAGTGAGCTAGCTTAGGTTTTAATAATTATTGTTTTTATGACATAGTTATTAATCTTAGGTTATAAGTGGACCTAAAACCCGACTAGATCCCAATCAACTTAATCCACATAGGATAGGGTTTAAAATCGAGGCTCACAAGGATTTATCCAAAACATTCTTTAAGAAATTTTTATTGTATTTAATTATCTTTAATAACCTTTACACATATCCACACCCGATATATGGTTTATAAAATAAAGTATTTTCCTTAGTTTTATTTAATTATATTACCCTCCACATTATACAGTTGGTATAAACATAGATTGACTAAATTCCTTGATTTAACATATTACTATTTTATTTCTTATATATATATATACTTCACTTAAAAGTTTGTACTCAAAAATATTTCTTAACATCATGTATTCAATGTTAGTTTAGTATTATTTTATTATTCTCAACCTACAAAGTTTATTAATCATCTATACTTTAATTTTTGTTACATTCAAAACCATATATTATAATATACCTTAGGAAAAATTCAGAATTACAATTTTTAGACCGATTTCTTCTTGTCTAAAAATCCCCAAATTTAATATATAGCAACTATAATATTTTAGACATATTTTAAAATTTTTATTTCATAAAAATATCTTTTTAAATTATCTAAACAATTCCATAATTCACAAAACTTACAAAAATTATAATTTACGTTTAAAAACTCAAAACCCATATTAATTTACATCAAAATAAACTACATTTTATAAGGAATCTATGGTTAACATTTCGTGTCAAAATACATTAGGGAAGGTCATTAAATAAATCTAACAAGTTAGGATTTTATTCTGGAATATATATTAAACTAATACAACTTAAACTCCCACGTTTTAATCTCGGCCGTCCGTTTCTCCTAACTAGAATCGGACGGCCCACATCTGTCGAGTTCATCATAAATCCCAAATCGTATTCCGAGTACTAATCCTTCAATATCTCCCAATCTACAGAACAAAATTCGACGATTCTTGTTTCTATGGTTTCAAAATTAAAATACGGTTCCAATGGTACCAATTTCATGAATTACCATGCAGTACACTGGAGAATCGATTCTGGGTAATACAAACCTAGGGTTTATTTTAGTTTTGGTTCGAATTCGACGAATTCTCTTATTGTAATGCGTAATAGACTAAATTGATATGTGGGTATGTTCGGAAACATAACAACGAGCAACATAGATGGTGGAATTTGGTCGGAATCATACCGGAAATGCGTCGGCAAGGGATCCCAAATTCGTTTTGTTGGAAACTTGTTATTTTATGTGCAGTTCAGGTAGGCAACTTCACGGATCAACTCGCGCCAACTGAGAGGGATTTGATTCACGAAACCTATCACAATCCAAACTAGACATGTAACTCTAGACGTTAGTGGAGGAATCATTGAATTTGATGAACTAGGGAGAAAGTTACAGATCTCACAAGATCTGTGTTTACCTAGTCTGTTTCTGAAAAATCTGGGCAGGAATACCGCCATGATCGAATAGGTAACTTTAGACGGCTTTAGCTCCCAAACGAGTACGAATCAGCCTTGGTCATTAACATGAAAGTTGTAGAGGGATTAGAGATCTACACAACAAGATATAGAACGTGGATTTTCGTTCACAGACAATGAAGTTATGATCAGATGAAGTTTACGTGATTAACTGGATTTCTGGAAAATCTGGGTTACGGTTTCACAGGGAGGCAACTTTGGATCGATTTTCCTGTCATTGTAGAAGGATTTAGATGGTGTATGAGCAATGGTTAGAAAGATGAATGATAGGAGAATCGAATGAAAAAGACGGCATACCAAATGGTGGAGTAGAGAAAGAGATATAGGCGTCTGAAGATCGACCCATGGCATGCCAAAACTGAAAGAAAACTCAACCGATTCAGTGGACTTTAGTGCTGACTGGGCACGGCACGGGTCCCGAGGTGTGCGGCTGAGTCAGGTAGCCCTGGACACGTCAGCAACCCCCTAAATTTTGGCTCTAAACTTCAATTTATCATAACTTTGGCTAGGATGATCCGTTTTTAACGTTCTTTTTATCAATCTTCTTGGTTTTCCATAACCTTTTTATTGATATAAGTTTCATGGCCTGGTTTGACCATTCTCAAAAAGTTAACCCTAGCAAGGCTTTAGAAGCTTTAAGGTTTCTATGATTTTATTTTGACTTTTAAGACTTAAATCAATGTTCCAAATATTTCTAAAATCTTTATAATACAATTGGAGTGTCTTGAAATTTTTATAAGATTTATTGACTTATAAATCTTACTATTAAATTCATAATACCATATAATAATTTAATATTTAATAGTATTATTTAGGGTTTAATAAAGGAAATCCCCTAAATTAATTTAGATTAATTTATGGGGTATTTCACCCCAAACCTAGATATGGTGTTTATATGTTAAACTAAAATATAAGAAGGGTAAAATATGCCTTAGAAACGTTAGTAAACAATTTAGACCATAGAAAACACAAAGAAACACCATAAAGGTAATTTAAGCAAAAACATGCTCTAAGCTTAGAGTAACTTTGGTTGGCACCCAAATATCATTATTAGACCTTAATAACATGATAATGGACATGTTAAATCAATTACCAAAGAAAACCAAGCTCAAAAACAAGTTAAAACACAAATTATGCTTTAAGGACTCTTAAAGCACATTTTTAAAAAATTGTCTTAGAAAGAGGTTTTAAGTGGCTAGATGACCATGATTACACCTTAATAAACTTGTGTACTACTTAGTATCACATTAGTAATCCTAAATCAATGGGAAACCACAAATTGAACAAATTTGTGCACTAATTATAAATAGTGCCCAAATAGTACCTAGTTTAGACTTAAGTCAACTTTGTTTAATTAATTGGTCAACAAAGACCATAAATATCCCAACTAAGCAAGGGGGCCGGTTTTTGAAGGTGGTGAGTCACCAATGTGTGCCAGCCAAGTTAGAAAAGAAGAGGGAAATAAAAGAGAGTACTAATTGCTTTTAAGGAAAATATCTTGCAAACTAACCTCTCTCCTCTTCTTTTCTTCATTATTCCCTTTCTCCACCGTTTTCTTCTCCTTATTCCTCCCTAAGAAACCGTAAGTTTCAGCTCCCTCCATTCTTCATCTTCATTTGCTCATCAAATGTTCAATATTGCTCCAAATAAAAACAAAGCCTAGATTACTCTTAGTTGGAGCAAGCACTTTAGTTCTATCTTTTCAAAACTGGAAAAGCTCAAGTTTTGTGCCCTGGAAAAACTCCATTGAATGAGGGAAATTCAGTTTGAAGAGCTCCTTTGCTTCTACTTGCATTCAAGGTAAGCAAACTTAAAGAAAAATCAAGTTTCCTTCATTTTTCCTTCATGTCTGAAAATTACCTTCTCATGGGGGTCTTGTTTTATCCCTTGAACTAGCTTGTTTTCATTCTCCAAGGACTAGTGGAGGTCCCCTTTGATTCATTGCCCAAGTGTATCTTGAGAATTTTTAAAGGTAATCGTCCATTTTAATACCTTAAAGCACTCTTTTTAACCTAGGAATGATTCCTTAAGTTTAGGTGCATTCCTTAGTACTCATTAGAGTAATTGTATGTTGATTAGAACAATGGCAAGAGAACTAAGTCCTTGGCCGAGAATCAACCAAGGGAAACAAAGGAAGTGGAAGTGAGAAAAAGCTTGGAAAAACAAGGTAAATGACTTACCTTAAGGTGGTTTAATGCTTTAAGGGATGGGTTTAGATAGATACTAAATGTATCTTAGAGTTTACATTATGTAAGGGCTATAAAACCTAGGAGAAAGGACATGATCATATCTGAAAACTTGTGACTAAGGAGCAAATGGCAAATTGAGTTAGTAAAACAATCACAAGGTGAATTACAAGAACACTTATATTACAATGGGAGCATTGTTGTGTGTATTTGCAGGTTCAAGGCTATTATATGTGGAAAATTCAGTGGTTAAATTTATGTCATTTAAGGGCCTAAGAGCCATGTCATTTAAGGGCCTAAGTGCCAAGAAATTTAAGTTTATGCACTATATTATGATGTGGTGTAATTTGGGCGTAGTTTGTGTGTAGAGAATGTGTATTAAGGATTTGAGTGTTCTTGGTTGTTTAAGGATGAAAAACCTAAGTGTTTGGCTATAAGAATATTAATAGGGAAGCATGTCAAAATTTGGTGAAGAAACTAAGTGTTTAAAGTGTTTTAAGGAGATTTTATGACCATAGATGTACTAGTAAACATTAAGGGTTGTTGTGGTGAAAATGGATAAACTAAGGAGTTCTTGAGTATTGGGATGACCTAGGAATGTCTAGGAGGAACTATAAGTTACAATGGTGAATTTAAGGTGCCAAAACCATGATAAGAGAAGTTATGAAACTTGTGCAAGGTTTGAAGGAAATAAGGTATTATGTCTTGTGAAGGTTTAAGCATGAGCTAGAGTATATAGCCTTGAGAAGTTTGAGTAAAGGAAATGGAAATGAGTAATAATGCTTGAGGAGTGGTTACATTGGTTGAAAGAAAACATTTTGGTTAGTTGAAGTCTTAGGCAAAATTACAAGTTGGAAGTGTAAGAAATTAAGTTCTAAGTGTTAAGGATTTAGTAAGAATTTAAGTAAATGATTAAAGAGTTTGATTGTGGATGGATTAAGGGGTTTTGTGGATGGTTTAAGAGTGTGTTAAAGTGCTAAAATGATGTTAGAACATATTAGGACACATATGGCAAGGTTTGGAGTGAAATAAGCACTTAACACACTCTTAAGAATGATAAGAGGTATTAGTAGTAAGCCATTAAGAGGGTAATGATGATTAGAAAGATAAGCATATAAGGACTTAAGGGATTAAGTTAAGTAAATGATTTAAGTGTTTAAGGTTAAGGTTGTAAGGACTTAGTGGTTATTAGTTAAGAATTATTAGTGGCTAAGTAAGCTAAGTAAATTGGAAGTAATTAACAACCTAAATTGGATGAATGTTTAGGATTTGAGAGTTTGGACTCCTAAGGGGATTAAAACCGGACAACTGACGGTGTACAGTTTGGTTTTCTTGTAGCCTGCTTGCTAACGAGGTGTCCCTCGGCTTGTGTGCTAGTTGTTTATGTGTTCCGACTAAACAAGATAAAGCATGCAACCGGCTTATTGTATTTGTTGTGTGTTTGTGATTTCAACTAACACACTCGACTTGAGATTATTTACCAACAATGCTTAGTAACTGAGGTATGAGTTAAGGACACCCTCTCTTTTATATTGGTTGGTTAATACCCGAGAAAGGTTTACTAACACATTGTCTTTGAGACTTTCACTAACTGGAACTTGGGGGGGGGGGGGTGAGGAATCCGGGACTAACTCCGGTCATGCATGTTAAGGAAAGGGGGTCGGTATCTGAATCAGATCCGACTTCCGCTTGAGACTCGTCTTTGACTTGTCGTCTAAAGTCGACATATAGACTCGACCACCTTGGATTACAGTTCAAGGTGGGAGGCCAGATTAAGATGGTGCAGTGGGATCACCTAAATCCTAAATTTAAGAAATGATGTTTATTTAAACCAATGAAGTTTATATCTCATTGGCTCGGGTTACTTTTGACCCGACAAAGATAAACACCGAGTTAAGAAACAACCAATTCTAGTTAAGGGATGGTTGTTGCAATGAAACTGAGATAAGATAAGAATGGACTGAGATTAAGAGAATTCATAACTTAAGGAGTTAAGAGTTAACTCACTTACTTAAGGAAAGCTTTTAAGTCGTTCATTGTGTTTGAACTATGATTGTTCATTTGTGGTTCGATGTTTATTGCACTTCTTATTTATGTTG
Source organism: Limonium bicolor (assembly GCA_023374045.1). Lineage (NCBI taxonomy): Eukaryota > Viridiplantae > Streptophyta > Magnoliopsida > Caryophyllales > Plumbaginaceae > Limonium > Limonium bicolor. The sequence continues at coordinate 50,957,257 of CM041781.1, forward strand.
TGTATCTAATCAACCGCATGCTATCGACAAGTAGTTGTAGTAGCCCCGTTAGCTTGGGGGCTATAAGAGAATCATACCAACAAAGGTGCTGACCCCCTCGGGGGCAACTGTTTAAATTTTGCAGGTAAGCGCCAGTAGAAGACTCACCTTGAGAGTAGGTGCGGATAGACTTAGGATGGGTTTTATTTTGAGTACGGGATGTGCATGTACACCCGTCTGTTGATATTTGAGTTTGTGGTTGTTAGACTTGGAGAATACTTTAAACTCGGTTGGTGTTTTTGGATAATTGGTTGTAATTATTTAAGTTCGGTGTATTATGTATGTTCAGACCGTAGCAAGGTACTGGGTATTGTAATCACTTCCGCTGCAATATTAGTATATATGTTAGTAATTTTTTGCGACTACCACGTTTAGACGAGTTGGGGTGTTACAAAAAGTGGTATCAGAGCGTAGTTACGCTCTGAATACAGAATACTAAACCTAGGAAGCCACCAAGTCAAGTTATGAGTTAAGACATAAGTTATGGGTTAAGGGTGTGAGATGTTAGAGCGAGAAGAGTTAGATGACCACTATTAAGGGTGGATTGTCTTTACCGTCTACGGACGTTATAAATTCGTGAACCGAAACTGTTGTGAATACAAGCCTAATGTGCGTTGTAGTTGTTTAGATGTCAGGAAGAAGAGGCGGAGGCCGTGGCCGAGGTGAAGAGGCTGCCGAGATACCGAGCGGGCAGAAGATTGCTGAAATCGTGGCTGCCGCTTTAGAGCATATAGGCTATCAGCCTGGTGCACCGCCACCACCGCTACAACCCCGGGAACCGAACTGGGTGAAGAGTCTTGCTGACCTTCGACCCGCATCATTCAAGGGGGAGACTGATCCCACCAAGCTCGAAGCATACATCTCCGAGATGGAGAATGCATTCGAGACCCTTGGCGTACCTGCTGGAGTCAAGGTTCGACTTGCCATGTTTTATCTAAAGGGAGCGGCGGGCGATTGGTGGAAGCAGGTAAGGGCCGAGCATGTGGCCAACCCAGAATTTGGCTGGGAGCAGTACACGACTCTACTGCGAGCCAAATACTATCCCGCCCATGTCCAGACGAAGAAGCGCTTGCAGTTGGATGCGCTGAAGCAGACGGACAAGATGATGGTGGACGAGTACTACTCGGAGTTCACCGCCTTGCTACGTCTTCTATCGAGACTGGGATATTCGGACTAGATCTTGGTGGACCGTTTCTATGGCGGGCTGAGCCATCGAATCCGCTATGGCATGGGGCCGACGAGCTACACTACCTTGCAGGTAATGAGAGATTGAGATACTTATAAGTGTTTGGAGTTTTATACTATGAGAATGTGAGATTAATATCTTGAAAGCAAGAGTGCTATCATGCCGCTGCAAAGGTAGAGATTATCGTCCAGCTGAGGGACGAGGACCATGCTAAGAGAAAGAATGCTGGTAAGAGTGCTGAGAACCAAGGGCAAGGCGGGTACAAGAAGCAAAAGTACCAGCCTCAATCCTAGAAGGGTTAGAAAGGGAAGGTAGAGAATGAGAAGGCTACTGAAGAGCCTCTGAAGTTAACATATGCAATAGCTGCTAAGCCCCTGCGCTTGAAAGCGCCAAAGGGTAAGGAAATACACCTTAATGTGAATTAACAATCATTTAGCAACCATTGAGACACAATTACTGATATCAAGTATAATCAGGTTTTGAGTCTGGGAAGGGAGCCGGTGGTGGTTACCAACGACGCTACATCTGTTCGTGGTGTCACAAGGACTACCCCGGACTCGACTACAAGGGTAACAAGGTGGAGTGCAATTTCTGTGGGGTACTCGGACACCGAGCTTACGAGTGTTTCCAAAACCCCGAGAGCAGAGCCTTCAGGCCCGAGATGAAGGGCAAGGGTAAGACCGATCAGGGCGCTAGATTCGACAGTCAGAAGGCGACACAGCCTGCAGCCAACAAAGGACCTCGGGTGACCTAGAAGACAGGGCCTACTCTCCATATGTTAGACCGGAGGATGAGGCTGAACCCTCATCGAGACCACGTACCGCTGTAACCCATTAAGTGATAAAATTGCCTGATTACAGCATTTCATGCATGCTTAAGAGAATGATTAAGTTAGATGAGATTAAGACATGGTTAGAACTTAAGTAAGATATAACCTATTACCACCTTAGGAAACTTCAACATCTGCTATCCCATACCTTCAACACTTAACCCGGAAGAGGCCGACATCGAAACCCGAGACTTTCCAAACGAACAATGTCAGGTTATCCGCCCAGGTATGATTTTATTAAGGGGATACCTGACACCCGAAGCGCAAATAACCATCATCAGGAGATGCAGTCAGTTAAGAGTGGGACCGGAAGGTTTCTATACACCGGAGTACCCTGGAGGAGCTAAGATGAAACTAAGAATGATGAGCCTAGGAAAGGATTGGAATCCGTATGCCAAGACATACCAAACCACGAGGGCACAAGATGGAGTCTCACCACCAGAAATACCCGAAGAGTTCCATTCGGTTATTACTAAAGCCATGGAGATCGCTCAACCACTTGAAGCTGATCCAATCCCAGACATACAAGCAGACCTGTGCATCATCAACTTCTACGAGAAAGAAGGATGACTTGGATTACACCAAGACAAGGATGAGACAGCGGAGTCTCTCGAAAGAGGGATACCCGTAGTGTCTTGGTCCATTGGTGATGACACTGAATTCCTTTATGGCGAGCAGAAGCGTGTGGACGGTGCTGAGAAGTTAATACTTAAGTCTAGAGATGTGTTAATTATGGGTGGAGAGTCAAAAATGTTGTACCATGGGATTAAAAGAATTAAGCTGAATACAGCACCGCCAGCAGTGATCAATGCAACACACATGAGACCAGGACGGTTAAACCTAACCTTTAGACAGTATTAGCCATGTAATACTTTAAGTATGATGTAAGAAAGGAAGTGTAAGAAAGAAGAACATGATGTAAAAAGGATGGTTATCAATACTAACAGTGTTGTTCATATTAATTATTACGACTCTTGTTATACCATCAATACTCATGAAAGCTTGTGAAATACATTAGGTTATGGACTCGGTACGGAAGGTGCACTAAGCATCCTTGCAGAGGCACAGGCCGACGCAAGCGGTACTATCCTCACCGGCACCTTTCCGATCAATGGCGTTGATGCATCCATTCTCTTTGACTCAGGGGCCTCACATACCTTCATCTCATCATCGTTTGCGAGGAGGTTGGGGTTAGACGCTGATTTGCTACCCGACTTCACGGTTACGCTCCCATCTAAGGAGAAGGTTCGATGCACTCACTACTACCGAGGAGCCACATCAGAATTAAGGGTGAAGACTTTCCAGTCACATTCATTGAGTTCAGGGATTTGGGATTTGATGTTATATTCGGGATGAACTGGTTGAAGCGGCACAAGGGTCGTATCCTCTGCGCAGAGCACCGACTGCTACTCAGGAGTCCGTCTGGGGTTACAATATCATACCGTCAGAGGCCCAGAGAGCCTTCGACCAAGATCATCTCCGCCATGGCAATGTATAAGGAGTTGAGGAGGAAGGAGGAAGTATATCTCTACTATGTATAGAAAGGGACCTCGAGTTCGACCCCGACTTACCGGTAGTGTCGGAAATCCCGGCATGCCACCCACTCGGGAGGTAGAGTTCACCATTGAGCTGCTACCTGGAACCGGACTGATAACCAAGGCGCCTTACCGCATGGCTCCTGCTGAAATGAATGAGTTGACAGAATAGTTGAGAGACTTGTTAGACAAAGGATTCATGCGACCTAGCGTTTCACCATAGGGAGCGCCAGTTCTCTTCGTGAAGAAGAAGGATGGCAGTCTCCACCTCTGCATCGACTACAAAGAGTTGAATGCAGTGACTATGAAGAATAAATATCCACTACCTCGCATTGATGATCTGTTCGATCAGTTGAAAGGGGCTTCCGTGTTCTTCAAGATTGATCTCAGATCAGGGTACCATCAGATAGCCATTAAGGAGGGAGATATTGAGAAAACAACATTTCGGACACGATACGGCCACTACGATTTACAGTGACGCCGTTCGGTTTGTCGAATGCACCGGCGAAGTTTATGGATCTGATGAACCGCTTGTTCCGGAAGCAGTTGGACAAGTCGGTTGTGGTATTCATCGAAGACATATTGATATATTCAAAATCGAAGACTGAGCATGAGAGTCATTTGAGGAGGGTGTTGGAGATACTGAGGGAGAGCCAGCTTTATACTAAGTTCTCCAAGTGCGAGTTTTAGCTTGACCAGGTCTCTTTCCTGGGTCACGTCATCTCGGATGCTGGGATCTCTGTGGATCCAGCAAAGATAGATGTCGTACGCACCTGGCCAAGACTGAAGACAGTTACTGACATCAGGAGCTTTCTCGGTTTGGCAGGGTACTATCGGAGGTTTGTTAAGAACTTCAGCAAGGTCGCAAAGCCGATGACCAGTCTGATGAAGAAAGATGTACCGTTCGTATGGATGGATAATTGTGAGAGTTCATTCCAGAGCTTGAAGGACTCACTGACCACCGCACCGGTTCTGACCATTCCAGACGGTACGGAGGGCTTTGAGGTTTACTGTGATGCATCCGGCAGGGGATTAGGTTGCGTACTCATGCAGCATGGCAAAGTGGTCGCTTATGCCTCACGCCAGCCGAAGAAACATGAGGAGAACTACCCCACTGATGACTTAGAGTTGGGAGTTGTAGTCTTCGTCTTGAAGATATGGTGCCACTACTTGTACGGGGTTAGTGTGATGATCTACACCAATCATAAGAGCTTGAAATATATATTCACTCAGAAGGAGTTGAATCTTCGACAGAGGAGATGGTTAGAATTCTTGAAAGACTACGATGTTGACCTCCAGTACAAAGAAGGGAAGGTAAATGTTGTGGTGGATGCCCTAAGCCGTCGAGCACACTCACTCCATTCGCTACTCGCTTCTTCTAGCTTGGTTGATGAGGTGCAAGAGGCTTAGAGGACCAATGAGTATATGAGGGAGGTCAAACAGAAGCTGACAGAGGGTACCTTTGAGAGTCAGAAATATGACTTCAGACTTTATGACAATGATCTGTTCAGACTTAAGGGCCGGTTATGCATCCCGCATAGCAGCATAGATCTGAAAGACCGTATACTACGAGAATCACACTGTTCTTCAGTTTCCATCCATCCGGGAGCCTCTAAGATGTACAAAGACATGAAGAGATACTTCTGGTGGTCGGGAATGAAGGAAGATGTTACCGAGTTCATTTTGAGGTGTCTCACATGCCAGAAGGTGAAATTCGAGCACCGACGACCGGGCGGAATGGTACAATCGATGCCAGTTCTGGAGTGGAAGTTTCATGAAATCTTCATGGACTTCGTGGTCGGACTCCCACCTACCAGGGGAGGTCTGAACATGATATGGGTTGTAGTGGATCGCCTTACCAAGGTAGCCCGATTCATACCGATGAAGGATACTTGGAAGGTAACTAAGCTGGCTGAGTTATTTGATAAGGAGATCATGAGACACCATGGGGTACCGAAGACCATAGTATCTCATAGAGACACCAAATTCCTTTCGAGGTACTGGAGAGCCACATAGGAAGCATTGGGTACAGAACTGAAGTTGAGTACCGCGTTCCCTCCTCAGACAGATGGTCAGACTGAGCGTACAATTCAGACACTCGAGGACATGCTGAGAGCATGTGTTTTGGACTTCCAGGGCAGTTGGATTGACAAATTGCATCTGATCGAGTTCTCTTACAACAATAGCTATCATGCTTTGATCAAGATGGCACCTTTCCAAGTGTTGTACGGTAGACCATGTCGTACACCGCTCTGCTGGGATGAGTCGAGTGAGGCGGTCATTATAGGGCCAGAGTACTTAGGACAAGTTCAGGCTGAAGTTCAGCAAATCAGGGAGAATATGAAAGCTGCTCAAGATAGGCAGAAGTCGTATGCGGATGTTCGACGACGAGACCTAGAGTTCGCAGTGGGCGACCAGGTATTTCTGCGAGTCACACCGATGAAGGGTGTATTCAGATTTGGACAAAAGGGCAAACTGAGCCCGAAATTTGTGGGTCCTTATGAGATTACAGAGCGGGTGGGCCTAGTTGCTTATAGGTTGAGCATATTAGCTGAGCTGGGTAAAGTGCATGATGTCTTTCATGTTTCACAGCTGAAGAAGTACATGCACCACCCCTCCCATGTGTTAGAGCCTGAGAGATTGACGTTAGATCCAAATATGAGATCAATGGAGACCCCTCAGAGGATCTTGGATACTAAGACTAGGGACACTCGCCATAAGTCAGTGCGACTGGTGAAGGTTCTCTGGTCTAACCAGGATGTCGAAGAGGCCACTTGGGAGTTAGAGGATAAGATGAGATCGAAGTACCCTTCATTGTTTACCGACTAGATCGTCTGTATAGGGTACGGGGCGTACCCATTTTTAAGTGGGTTAGAGCTTCCTTGTTTTTGAGTTAGTAAACGAACAATGTTTATTGTTTGCTTGGTTGATGTTAGATATAAACGAACAATGTTTGTCGTATGCTTGGTTGGTGTAAGATATTACACTTTGTGGTAAGTTTGAGATATGTATAGTACTTAGGTATTGTACTTGTGGTAGACCATTTGAGTCTTGAGATGTGTGAATGTGAATATAATCTATGGTATTAAATTATTTATGTGTTGTGAATGTTATATCATACATATGAACTTTGGAGACAAAGTTCTTTTAAGGGGGATAGATTGAAATACCCCAAACCTAGCTATGGTGTTTAAATGTTAAACTAAGATATAATAAGGCTAAAATATGCCTTAGAAACATTAGTAAGCAATTTAGCCCATAGAAAACACAAATAAACACCATAAAGGCAATTTAAGCAAAAACATGCTCTAAGCTTGGAGAATAACTTTGGTTGGCACCCAAATATCATTATTAGACCATAGTAACATGCTAATGGACATGTTAAATCAATTACCAAAGAAAACCAAGCTAAAAAACAAGTTAAAACACAAATTGTGCTTTAAGAACCCTTAAAGCACATTTTTGAAAAATTGTCTTAGAAAGAGGTTTTGAGCGGCTAGATGACCATGATTACACCTTAATCAACTTATGTACTACTTAGTATCACATTAGGAAGCCTAAATCAATGGGAAACCAAATATTTCACAAATTTGTGCACTAATTATGTATAGTGCCTAAATAGTACCTAGTTTAGACTTAAGTCAACTTTGTTTAATTAATTGGTCAACAAAGACCATAAATATCCCAACTAATCAAGGGGCCGGTTTTTGAAGGTGGTGAGTCACCAATGTGTGCCAACCAAGTTAGAAAAAGAAGAGGGAAATAAAAGAGAGTACTATTTACTTTTAAGGAAAATATCTACAAACTAACCTCTCTCCTCTTCTTTTCTTCATTCTTCCATTTCTCCACCGTGTTCTTCTCCTTCTTCCTCCTTAAGAAACCATAAGTTTCAGCTCCCTCCATTCTTCATCTTCATTTGCTCACCAAATGTTTAATATTGCTCTGAATCAAAAACTGAAATACCCCTAAATTTAAATTAATTTAGGGGATTTCTTTTATTAAACCATAAATAATATTATTAAATATTAAATTATTGCATGGAATTATGAATATTAAATTATTATATGGAATTACAAAATTAAATTACGGGATTTTATCTATTTAACCCTAAAGAATACCATTAAACATTAAATTATTATATGTTATTATATAGTATTATGAATTTAATAATAAGATTTATAAGTCAATAAATCTTGGAAAAATTTCTAAACACTCCAAGTATATTATCAAGATTTTAAAAATAATTGGAACATTAATTTGAATCATAAAAGTTAATATAAAATCATGAAAACCATAAAGCTTTTTAAGCCTTGCTAGGGTTGAGTTTTTGAGAATGGTCAAACCAGCCCATGAAACCTATACCAATAAAAAGGTTATGGAAAACCAAGAAGATTGATAAAAAGAACGTCAAAAACGGATCATCTTAGCCAAAGTTATGGGGAAATGAAGTTTATAGCCAAAATTTTGAAGAAAGCTGACGTGTCCAAATCCTGCTGACTCATCCGCGCGCCTCGGGAAGCGTGCCACATCCACCTCGCCGGATTCCTCTAAAAATTTGGCTAAGTCTTCTAGCAACCTTCAGAACTTTGCCTTAACTTTTGACACCGATATCTCTATCGTCTTTGAGGATTTTTGAGTGCCGTTGAAATACCCCTAAATTAATTTAAATTAATTTAGGGGATTTCTTTTATAAAAACCCTAAATAATATTATTAAACACTAAATTAGTGTATGGTATTATTTAAAAATTATTTAGGGGACTTCTTATATTAAATTCTAAATAATAATACAACATAAATTAATTTATTATAAGGTATTGTGAATTTAATAACAAGATTTATAAGTCAATAAATCTTGGAAAAATTCCTAGACACTCCAATTATATTATAAAGATTTTAGAAATATTTGGAGCATTGATTTGAAGCATAAAAGTCAATATAAAATTCTAGAAACCCTAAAGCTTCTTAAGCCATGCTAGGGTTGACTTTTTGAAAATGGTCAAACCAACCCATGAAACCTATACCAACAAAAAGGTTATGGAAAACCATGAAGATTGATAAAAAGAACGTCAAAAACGGATCATCCTAGCCAAAGTTATGATAAAATGAAGTTTAGAGCCAAAATTTTGAAAAGATGCTGATGTGGCAAGTCTGCTGACTCACCCGCGCGCCTCGGGATACGCGCCCAACACATAGCCATTTTTATCTCCACGATTTTCGCAACAGATTTCGCCCTAAATTGTGACATCTATAACTTTCTCATCTTTTGGAATTTTTGAGTGTCGTCTTTTGCATTCTCTTCTCCTACAACCCCTCTTTCCAACCATAACTCATACACAACCTAACTCATTCTACATCAACAGGAAAATCGATCTAAAGTTGCCTCCTTGCGAATTCGTAACCCATAATTCCAGTTTTTACTGAAATCAGGTAAACTTCGTCTCGCCATAACTTCTTCGTTTCTCATCCAAAATTCGTGTTCTTTAGCTTGTTTTGAAGATCTCTAATCCCTCTCCAAATTTCCTTTTTACACCAAAGGCTTATTCTCAATAGGGTGAAAGATAAAGGCATCGAAAGTTGCCTCCCCGAGTTCTGAAAACCCAGAAATCCGGAAATTTCAGTTGAACAGGTAAACTTCGTCCTATCATATCTTCTTCATCCGTGGGCGAAAATTCTTGTTCTATAGCTCGTTTTAAATATCTCTGATTCCTCTACAATTCTTATGAAGAAACCTCAAGCCAGTTCTCGATCTTTTGGGAGAGAAGCATCTAAAGTTGCCTACCTGAAGGGCAAAAAATACTAATTTTTCCAGAAAACGAGTTCGAATTGCCTTGCCGGCGCATCTCCGGTTGGATTCCGACCAAATTAAATCGATAATGCTGTTCGTTTTTGCATTCCTATTCATACCCCTCTATCAATTTAACATATAACGCACTACATTGAGAGAATATGTAGAAATTCGATTCGAAACGGATATGAACCCTAATCGAGTTTACCCAGATTCGAAATCCCTTATCCTAGCGTTATAATTAACAAAATTGGTATCATTAGAACCGAGATTGAATTTCGAAACCATAGAAACAAAAATCCTCGAATTTGGTTCTGTAGATTGTGAGGAATTCGCGATTTAGTACTCGGGTATCGCTGGGGGTTTGGGGATGAACTCGAGACTCAGTGGTCGTCCGATCGTAAGTTTTAGAAACGGACGGCCGAGATTAGATCTGGGGAGTTTAAGTTGGTTATGAGTTTTAATATTTCCAGAATTAAACCCTAACTTGTTGAATTAATTTCAATACCTTCCCGAATGTATTTTGACTTGAAATTTTTACCATATATTCCTTATAAAATCTAGTTTATTTTGATGTAAATTAATATGGTTTTGGAGTTTTTAAACGTAAGTTATGATTTTTGCAAGTGACAGATGTTATGGAATTATTTGGTTAAATAAAAAACATATTTTTATGAAATAAAAATTTGATAATATGTCTAAAATGTTATAGCTACTATATATTTAATTTGGGAATTTTTGGACAATGGTAAATGGGTTTAAAAATTGTGTTTATGAATTTTTCTTAAGAATAACTTATAATATAAGGTTTTTAATGTGACAAAAATTTAAGTATGGTTTGTTAATAAACTTTTTAAGCTGGGAAAAATAGGGAAAACTAAATTAACATTTTATAACAGTATGTTTATAAATGTTTTGGGTATTAGCTTCTAAGAGAAGTGAAATTATTTACATATATGTATATATATACTTATATGGGAGAATTAAAATAGGAACTTATGTTAAATCAAGGAATTTAATTATTCTACATTTTATTTATTGTATTATAAGGGAGTTAATATTCTTAATTAAAACTAAGGGAAAATATATATTTACACCTATATATAAAAAGAAATAAAATAGTAACATATGTTAAAATAAGGAATTTAATTAATCTATATTTATACTAACTATATAATGTGGAGGTTAATATACTTAATTGGAACTAAGGAAAATACTTTATTTTATAAAACATATATTGGATATAGATATGTGTAAAGTTAATATAAATAATTAAATGCAATAAAACTACATAAAGAATGTCTTGAATAAATCCTAGTATTTATATATATATATATAATACTAATAAATAAAGAAATAAAATACCTTATGGAAAATATAATATGAAGGAATTAATGAGATAAACTAAACCTCTACATAATACTAATAAAAGAATGTTATATGGGGCGGTATTAAATTATGATTATTAAACTTAAAGTTTCTTTGAATTTCTAAGATTTATATAAACCGTGTTAAAATACATGTATAGTATTAGTCAACGACCATAATGTAAGTCTATGATTGGGTTAAGTAATTAATAAGTTAACACTTAGGAAAATTTGTAATTAGATTTCACAAAATGTTACACAAATAGATCTTATAACATAATCATATAATAAATGAAATACTTTTATCTAAATGCGAAGTGGATTTATAAGTCTAGATTTAATCATTTCATAACGTATATAGTATTCAATAATGACTTAATGTTTTAGGATAAAATCATTAAAAGGATTGTGATGTAAAACTATATTAAACTATGATTAGGGAATTAATCTAGATAATAATCTTTAAGTTTCTTAGAAGTAGATAAGCCACATAAAATACATTTATAACATTAACTACCAATGTTTGAATGTGAGTTTATAAATAAGTGTTGTAGTTAATAGCTAGAACTTGTAAAAGGTTTGTAAATATAAATTAGATATTTAAACTTTAAACCTTTAATCAGATGGAACCGAGTTACATAAGATATTATATTGATACTTTACGGTAATGGGAAATATTGATATGTTATTGAATATAAAATATGAGAATTTTCAGAATATATGATCTTATTAAATAGCTGGCAATTTCACTTATGAATGGGGATTTAATTCTTAGATAAATTTTACCTTATGTTAAGATATAATGCTTATCCTAAATATAATAAAGGAATTAATTTATTAAGTTATTCCTTTGAAACTTTGGGTTTTTAAATAATTTAACAATATAATATACCTTGTGAATATTAAATGTGAGAGTTTGATAAGTCTAAGTTAACTGTAATATAGTTGTTTCAAGATGAAAGTAATTTAACATCTTATGACAAGATTATTAGATGGTTGTAATAAAAAGTCTTTCTGAACTAAAGATAAGATAAATGAGTTTAGTAACTCAATTAAGTTATACTAAAATGCATCTACAACACTATGATTCCAATATACAGGATGTAGATCTTAATTAAGTTAAGGGGAAGACTTAATCATAATGGATTATCTGGTAGATATTAATAAAATACATAATCTTTACATTGTGAAATAACAGTATAGTATTCTGAGATGAATCCATCATAGGTCATAATACAATGTTTATTCTAAATTATGAATAAAAGTATTGAGCTTAAGATTATTATTGAAATTCTAATATTGATTGAATAACATATAATGCACTTATGTTATAAAGGTCTTTAATGTGAGAATTATGGTTAAGTATGGGTAAAGTGGATAAGAGTGGAACAATTAACAAGTGTTAATAAAATACATTCCTTGGTCTTACAACCTTGAGTTATACAACATTCTAAGACACGTCAAAGGTTATACCTAACATTTAAGCGAGGGCTTAAAAGACAATTGGGACTTAGAAATAAGAGTGAGGAGGTTATTTTAGCTTAACGTAGGCTACAAGTGATTGATGATAGACTACCTTTAATATTCTTCAGAGTACTGTTGATTGTTTGCACAAGTTTACTAGAACTGCTACAACGTTATCCAGGTATGATTTCTCGTACTCTTATGCTTTGCTTACAAGACTTAAGGGATGTTTTTGACAAACACTAACTAAGTTTATAGGAATTTCAAAAGGAAACTGTTGTGTGCCTAACTCAGCTTGTTGTGACTAACTGAGCCTTGAATGTGAAACTTTCGTGGTTATTGGTTCCTTCTGTTTGGTTGTTTCATTAGACATTAACTGCCTAGGGTTTACGCTTCTGCACTCTGTAGGACTGAGTGTTTTGGTATTGCTCTGGTGTAGTTAGTGATCTAGTGGAAATATGGAAAAGGACAATCTTGGTAATTCTTCTTTTGACTCTGGATATCGTTTCATCCATGAGCTGGGTCTTGATGTTTCGACGTGCGCGCGTCTTCAATGGTAACAGTGAGGGGCTGTATAGCCCCTGTCCCAAAAAGGGACGTAGTGAACAGTGAGGGGCTGTATATCCCCTGTCTTAAAAGGACGTACTTGGCGGTGGGGGCCATCTCTCCCAATTGGTTTTATTCCACTCTTGAGTTGTTGGTTCTTGGATATCTATCTTTCCATTCCTAGTCCTTGTGACTACTTGGGTCTTTCTACTCCTAACTGGAATTGGTTCTAACTTGAGCATTGGATGTTCACTAACTCATGGTGTGGTTTTTGGATTGACTAACTTTACCTTTCTATTATTTATCTTTATCCTTAACTTGTTATCTTTGTCTTGGTGATTTTAAAGTGTCTTGTTTCCCTGTTTTACTTTCAAGAGTTTGATTTCAAGTTACTATTTATTTTGAAGAGTATGTTTTAAATATTGTTTTGGAGAATTGTACCAGTTCCATTCCAGGGAACTGACTCACCCCTCCCGGGGTGGGCTGCTTGGTTTCATCTTGCAGGTACGAATTGTTTATACAGGTGGCCACGAAGAGCATGAGTGATTGGGATGGGAATTAGGATTTGTGGAGAGTTATTTTGTTTACGTTGTTTTCTTGAGTTCAGACCGTAACTTAGATAATTGTAATGGTTGTAATTGGTGAGGTTGGTACCGGGTGTTTTGGAACCCGATGATCTGTAATCGCCATTAGAGTTTTTATTCCGCTGTATTTATTTTAAATAGGGGCGTTACAGAAATTGGTATCAGAGCGTAGTTACGCTCTGAACCTGAGAAAACAAGCCGAGTGAAATACCTAGAATATAGGTGCACTTAAAACTGGGGAATTGGGGTAGAATTGGGAAGTGAGGACTCCAGTAAGGCACGACTCCTCACCCTTCTTGGAATTATGGATGATTCCTTTACACACTTTTCTTTTATGAATGTCTGTTGAGTGTGGTGTGCTGTTATACCGTTCAAACATTAAACTACAGTAAAAATATAGGTTTGGAACATCGTATATTGAGTACGATAAGATTTTGGTTGGGATAAATCATATATTAAGCTACTTTTCAAAAGCATACCTATAAAGAATACATTGCTAAGAATACAATTCCTTGAGATACTTTTGGTTGAAAATAGAATACAAATAGAGCTTAGAATAACTAAGTCAGTCTTGATATTATGTGTTAAGTACTTCAAAACCTTTAAAGTTTGAAAATAAATCTCAAGAACTATTTGGTACAAATTGTTGCCTAAAGGTAATGTTAGGATAAATCTTAAGTCTAGAAAATTATTAAGCTAACAAACACTAGTAGCATACATCCGAACCCTTGAACCACACTAAAACTCTATGTTAACTTTAGAAAGAAAACACCTAAACCTAACACCCTACGGGAAGTGCCTGGTGCGACGAACTCCTAGGCCGAAAGTAGTGGGGGTGCACACCCACTTCTGGAAGTTTAGGGGCTAGACAAGCCTTGTCATCTAAGCGTAAATAATCTTCTACACAAGTGATAGATTGTGTTGAACTTGAGGAGGATTGGTGGTAAGACGTTACCATCACGAAATCTTAAGCTAAGCATATTTCATTACTAGCCACAATGAACAATTCAAAATTTGTATCTTAAGATCCAGTATTAAAATTCATACATGTAAAGGGTTTATTGAGTTAAAACTTTGGTGAAAAATACCTATATATGGTGGAAGGGGATTTAAATTTGGGTACTCCAAGGTACAACATCTTCCCCTTGTGAATATAAAAACCATTAAAGGAAGTTACTTAATGAAATACCCCGAACTTAAATATAGTGATTAAAATGATCCTAATATGTATTTAAGGGCCTAATAGTGCCTAAGTAATATTGGTAAGGAGAATAAATCCAAAAAGAAATAAAGAAACGCTTAAAAAGCGAAAAACGCTAAATAAGCGTTAAAATAACCATAGGAGGTATGAGACCTCGGTTAGCGTATTATATGGATTCTAGAGGCTTAATAAGGCCTAAATAATATATGGGATCAAATCCCAAAGAAAACGGATCCTTAAAATGGATTAAAAGCACAAACGAACCTTAAAGTGCGTTTTTCGAGGAAACCGGGAAAACGCGACTTTAAGCGGGTCAAATAGACTTGTAATAATTTTGGTCAACTAAATAGTCATTAATAAACATTAATGAAGGTTGAGAACCAATAAAATTAATTAAACGAGAAAATTCTGGAAAACGGGTTCCGGTTAGTGGAAATTGTAAAAACGAGAAGTTGTGGGGTGTAAACTGTAATAAAGCAAAACTTATGTGTCCACTTTTGCAAATAAAAAGCAAAAATCTGTGAGTGTGTGTGTGGGTAACCGATTTGCCCCCTCCCTCTCACTTTATTAATTCTCCTCTCATTTGCTAAAAGACAAACAAAATAAGTAAAAAGGGAAAAGTGAGTCCTCTCTCTCCTACTTCCCCTCTCTCTCACGTTTTCCCTCCTCTCTCTCATTTTTCTTCTTCCTCCCCACAACCATCAATGGCGATTTTGTAGAGCCCTCTCCAACTCTCTCTTCTCTCCTCATGTTGAAGGCTTTAAACTTCTCTAAATCTTATAAAAATTACACCATTGAAATCCCCTTGCCAAGGAGAACACCTTCCTCCATTCAAAAATCAAAAACCACTATTTTCATCTCCATGGATATTCTCCATTTGAAGGTTTGAGTCCACCATTGGATGCTTCTCCTTCTCCTTGATGTTTTGAGGTAAAAATAATCTTGAAACTCCATCTTCTTCCTGCCCCTACTTGCAAAACGAAAATTCCAAATGAGCCCTTTTTGGTGTCTTGTTGTTCCCGCCGATTTTGGTCTCTTCATTGGTGCTGGAATCTTGCTCTCTTGCTAGCCAAGTACTCCACTTAGTGGTTGAAGGTAATACTCTTTTAAACCTTAAACATGTATAAACCCTAGGCTAGTTTAAGGAGGAAATTCTAAGTTAGAATTTGTGTGTTGGTATGGGCTGTAGCATTGGAGTGTGAACTCCATTTGAAACCGAGAACAAGAAGGAAAGAAAGGAAAAGAAAGAAGAAAGGAAGGGAAGGGAAGGGAAAGAAAGAAAGAGAAACTAGAATCACAAGGTAAATGCTCTTACCTTGAGTTGGTTTATGTATTGTGGTGTAACAGATTTTGTGTAGTAAAAATGAGTAATGTATATGGTAATGAGTAATTGGTATGTTGTAGTATAATGAGGAATAGAATGTAACAGTTTTGAGGCCTTTGAAAGATGTTTAAAAGCTTGGGTAGAACATTGGGAAGTAAATGTGTATGTGCAGGAAATTTATTGTGTTGTGATGGAGCTGAAATGTGAGCATTGATGCCTTGAATAAACAGGTTGTATAAGTGGGCATTTGTGAGCCGAAACAATGTGTGGGCAATATTAAAAATATAGGGGAGACTATGTCCAAATTTGGCTAGAAACTAAAGGACTTAAGTGTTTAAGATGAGGAGGTAACCTAGGTGGTAGCTAGGTGTATTTGGAGAGTGTAAAGGGAGTAGTTTAGTACTTTGAAACAGATTTGGGAAGGAGCTTGTAAGTGGGATGGAGCTAGGATGTGAATTAATGTAGTTATGATGCCAAGAGTGGCATTAGTTGAAGGAGTATCGGAGGATAAGAATTGAGGGAGAAATCTGTAGCGTAATGGAGAAAACAAAATCTGTAGCACTAGTGTGAGGAAACTGATGTAAGTGTTGGGATGAAATGAGGAAAATTGTATAAGTGTATCCAGGATTGAGTAATGAGTTTGGTGAATGAAATAAGGTGATTAGAGTATCAAATGAGTGGTAAACATGTTGGGAATGTGTTGGTAGAGATTGAGGAAGAAATGGGTAAGAAAGGAATTGAAAAACAAAGTCTGTAGCAGTGTTCTGCTACCGACCGACCCAGAGCCTGGGTCGGACCGTGGGTCGGTCGGGGCTTAAGCAACGAGAATAAAAGACACTGGAATGGACCGACCCAGAAGCCGTGAGTCGGACGTGGGTCGGTCAGACTAAAATCTCCTGTTGTCGAAGTTTCTGACTTCGACCGATCCAGAGGTTGGGTCGGTCGGTGGGTCGGTCGGAGCTTGGACAACGGGACTGAAACTTTCTGTAATGGACCGACCCAGAGGTGAATGGGTCGGTCGGAATAGTTCTGGGTCGGTCGGGAGGAATTTCAGAGGACGTGAACCTACTGGAAGGGACCGACCCAGGGCTTGGGTCGGATGGTGGGTCGGACGACCCATAACTTACAAAAAAAAAACTAAATGATTATACCTAGTATGTATGTATATATATATATATATATGTATACCCACCTATACATATGTACATATATATGTAAGTACACCATTGCTAAGTAATGAAAAGTAAGTAAACAAATTGTAAGTATAAGAAGTGTAAGGACTTAGTAAGTATGGATTAGAAAACGTAAGAGTAGTCGAGTTAGGTTAATGATAGTTAGATTAATCACTCGATTGTATGTATATCATAGGATTTGATTTGTGAACACCGGAGGAACGTCGGATACAAGTACAACGGTGAACGGTATGATTTCTTCATGCTCTGTATCCTAACCTGGTTACCCCGATTTGTGTGCTTATTTGATCACCTAAATAAGATAAATGCATGAATCGGACTATATTGCACTTGCTTGTGCTTGCTTTAGGTTGTTCCTGATATGCTTATCTTGAACAATCAGTTTGTATAATTCATGAAATGTATGGATGATGATAAGTGTGTACGTATCTCGTAGTGCACTTGTATATTGTATTGTACCTGTGAGTATGCGTGTGGGAGTAATGTATTTATTGTGTGGCTTGAATGTGAATGACTTCTACTAATTCCTAACCACCTAACTCCTAACGTAAGTATTGAGTCAATTGGAATGAGTAGAAGTCCGATATAGTTTCGGCCACGCGCGAGGATGAGGAGACACAAGAGGTTGGATCCGATTCCTGGTTCGTAAGCTGGTCCACGGCCCAAACCCCTTAAATGGGTAGCATCCTGGATTGGTGAACCAAGTAAAGCCCGGTGGTGGGACAGTGTAGTCCCTGCCCGGAGGTCCCGACGACTTAACTTGAGTATGTAGTAAGTAAAGTAAGTATTGTATGAGTAAAGGTCTTGGCTGGTGTAAGTCATTGACCCTGAGCAAAGAGTAATCTCCACCCGATTAACCCGGGTGGACAAATGAAGCTAACAATTACTGGTATTGTGTATGTATTGAGTTTGGAATGGGTATGTATTGCGTAAGTATTGTGTATGTAAAGCGTATGTGTATTTCGGAAGAAGGTAAGAATGAATTGGATGGCTTGTATTGTATTCCTTGTATGTATTGAAGTGTATGTGTGTATTCCTTGCGTAAAGTATTGTAGTATGGTGTATGAGAGCATGTACGCATGTATGTTTGAAATAAATGAATTGCATGTATTCGACTAAGTGATCGCCGTACCCTCACTAGTACGCGGGGTATGCGGAAGTCATATTCAGCGTAAGCTGACCCCCTAGGGGGAACGTTTTTAGTGTGCAGGTACCCGAAGCGGATATGGTCAAGGTAAGAGACCGGTGGCTACACTTGGATAGTTAGAAGTAGAATGTAGAAACGTATTAAGTGGCACACCCCTTGTATTTAGAAAGCAAGTAGTTTGTGAGGAATGGTAGTGGTTAGACTCTTGATGAGTACCTATGAAATTGGAGGAGGTGTTGTAATTGTATAAGGATCTTAGTAAACTCGGTGTATTGTATTGTATTGAACTTATGGAGTATTGCAATGAATGGGAAGTTCTAGTATTTGTTTTGGTAATTGGAGTATGTATTGTAAGTGTGTAGTACTCGGATATTCCGGTCCACCAGACCGATGCTGTATGTAGTAGTAGTAGTAGCCTTGTTAGTCACGTGGGTGGCTAACGGCATTATATCACCCACCGTTGTGTAAGTATGTATCCGCTGCGTGAGTATGGATGTATAAGGAGATTGGACGGTAATGACAGTATTAGCGGTAGGGGTGTTACAAAAAGTGGTATCAGAGCGAAGTATCACTCTGATGACTGGAAATACCGAGCTTAGGAATACCGAGTTAGGAATTAGAAGCTTAGGGCTAAGGGCTGAGTGTTAGCATTGGAGATATGCTAGTTAGGAACTACCGGTGAATACCGGATACCTACAATACCAGTCCCGCCCACCGCAAACCCCATTGTATAACTTGGGAAAGGACGCCAGAGAGAAGGAAAGTCCTCTCATACTCGGGAAAACCCGATCTGGCAGTTGTGAAGCAGTCACACAGTAACAAGAACCGACACATGATAGATTCCAAGAATTGAAAGTCCCGGAGATGGATCCCGGTTGAACATCAATACCCGCACTTAATAGCGGTAGGATGAGCACTCCAACTATAAGGAGGCCGCAACTTACAATAGCTTGGGGCAACGTGCTTAGCAGTCGTGAAACCTAGCTAACCAACCAGACGCAGGAAAGAAGCACTAACCGTGCAACGAAATGGAAAAAGGAGTAGTAATGGAACCCGAGACACAAGTCTGCGGGACAGCAGTAGCTAAATAATACCACCAATGGTATACCAGCTGACTAAGGACATAGTCAGGAGTGGTTAACTCCGAAAGTACAACGCCAAAGGGTTACAATACCTGGCCGACATAGCTCAGACAGCTACAAGGACATCCACGGGATATAATCCGATAGGACTACAAGGGTAGTGCCTAAACAAGCTAAGGCTCAGTGACCGCAACAAATGTGTGGGAACGAGCAACAAAAGAGAGCATAAGGCGAATGAATGGGAACCTCCAAGGATTGGAGAAGTACCCAGATCTATGACAGCCGTGTCAAGATCATTGAGAAGTCACTCAGAAGAGTTGGCAGAGCTACCAAATCAGCAAGGAAACAGTACCGTGATCGGTATAGGATTACCCAAAAACCACCAGTACCACGCACTTACCACGGCAAGTGCAGTAAAGACAGAATTATGTAAAGGAACTCTAGCACACCACAGGTACATAGTAATGTACCGTGACGACGACGAAGCAACTATAGGATCACAAATCCCGAAACTGAAAGAATGGAACCTTGGAAAGGCCTAACAGCCCAACCACTGTAATTAGAACATACCAGTCAGCGGGAAGCTAGACTTGGTCAAGACCTCAAGCATGGATATGCCATGAGAGACTTTTTTTAACACCGAACCATAATTTTAACACCCAAATTTTTCCTTTCAAAACCACAACCTTTCTTTTAAACCCTGGATTTTAAAACCAAACCAACAGAATTACGGTGAGTATCATAGAATGATACAAGAGGAGTTGACAATAGAATACTTCACCTAGGCGTGTGACGAGCACTACGAGTGTACCCAATTGCGGGATGTGGGACAACCGCACTCCGAAGGAGCTTACGGGCCTGACACATAGTTAGGTAAGTGGTAACGTATCAATATGGTACCCCACGTATGTATACATGTAGTGAACGACACACGGGAGGTAGTCAACTCCGTTCTACGGACCATCAGTAAGTTCAAATCAGAATAGCTGGACAACTCAGACAATCGAGTATGAAGGAATTCAGAGAATCCATCTGAAAGTAAGAATAAGAACTAGGAAGTGCAAAAAGCACAAACTAGTAAGTATAGACATTGGATAGGTATCAAGGACATCGAGCAAATTTATGACAGCTGGAAGGTATACCCAGCCTAAACACAGCAAGGCAATCACCTCACGTGAACACCACAATGCTCAACAAACGGGACAGAGTTCCCAAGAGCGATCACAAGATTACCACTAAATATAATCCATCATCAAGGGGGACATTTAAACCTAGTCACCAGCACTAGGAGCAAGTATAAATGGTCTACCCAACGACGGGGGACGCTATGACCCGAAAGGGAATAGCTTAAATACAATGCCACAAGGCGGTATAGTAGACGCGACATATCAAACATATTAGCCGGATGTAACGGCTTAACTAACGGCACCCAGGAGCAATCCTTGAAGGGTGTCTAAGTTACCAACAGATGAACAAGCATCATGACAGGAGCACGGTAGCCAGAACGAACACTCGGTTAGGACACTGAAGGGATTTCACTTAACAGGAAATACCCTCAACCACCGAAAGACACTGATTGACATCGGAATGCCTAATGGGGCCTCCTATGAACGGAAGCGTGATGTCACGACTTACCTTGGAGCCCAGCAATACCTCCAACCTATGGGGTATACAGGGAGTGGAAACATGTATAAGCAGCTTGCAAAGAGCATAGCTTGCAACAATAAGGCTTAAAAGCCATCAACCAACTATGTTATGTAAACCTTAACGGTTGCATAACCCACACCATTTGATAACTAGACTTGCAAGAGGTATTGTCTCATACGACAAGAAATCAACAACTGGACCATCAATCCAAACCCAACATCCTGAGTGACTTGGAGTAATGGTCAACTCAGAGTCACTGTCACTAGAGCATCAATCTAGTATACAGTTGACAAGCTTTTAATTACCTTCATGCCTTCTGTAGCAATGGTAGCACAGAGGCATAAGAATCGTGATAATGTCAACATTGGCCTAGTCCACACTTGGACACTACGATAAACCCAAGGGAAGGTACCCCTCGTTAGCCAAAGACCACCAATGTGGTGATGTTGTGAACCCTTAGGAAAGGCTTCCATCTACTATAACAATAAAGCCTATGCAGTAGATATTGCCAAGGGGCGATGGAATAAGGAAATGAGGTTTCCAAACCATTACGACTTAAGGGAGTAAGTATATCTCATATGCACCCAAGCATGTAGTAAACCATTGTGTAAACACCAACATGATAAACCTCGTCACGAGACCTATGAGTGGAGACAACCCCTCAACAAGAACCTTCACTTGTTAGTGATAAAATACCCTTCAATTGAAGAACGGGACCGGAAAACCCTTGAAGGTTCTTGGGGATGTTCCGGTGATGTATATACAAAAGCAAAACTACACAGCTAGAGCCATAACCAATGCTTAGCGCTGGGGGACGGTAATTGCCAAAAACAATTAATGTGAGTACACATTGGACACCACGAATGACCAACGCTCAAGAGAGCTTGTAACCCGATAAATCACTTCATCCGTGACCAACCAAGTTATTTGGCAAACTATATCATGAATAAGGAAGTAATGTGAGATAAGCTAACCTACACATGAAACCTAAATTGAAATAAAACATCCCCACAAGGGGAAGATAATGGTATTACGGTATGCTACGACGACCGTCATATATGTGAACTAGGAGCCTCCTAGTGTATTCACACCAGAGAAAATGGGCCAATGACATGGCATGAGTAAATACAACTACCACGGTAATGGAATCAGTAAAACGATGTTGTAAATGAGTGAGAATACGGTCGGCACAAGCGACCGCTACGAGGAAGTAGTTGTCAATGACCCGGAGTATAAGTTATGAGAAGACAGACAGAATATTTACTCCTATGCATCACATAAGTGATTTACTATCAAGCGTTTACGCCTCTGCACTCTGTATGACTGGGTGTTTTGGTATTGCACTAGCACAGCTAATGATCTAATGGGATAGCTAGGAATATAGGAAATGTAAACCGTGGCAAACCCTTCTTGTAACACCCCTCTCCTTAAACACGATATAATCTCTCACGTAGTAATAAATAAAACGTCTTACAGCGGAAGAATTAATAACAATAACAATACTCACTCGGGTGTCACCGGCCATTACTCGCCCATGCGAGCAACGAAGCCAAACTACATCCAACTTCCAACATAAACAAACTGCTAACCGCCATGATAACGAAAACTCCTATACATCATACTAAGTCCATACTCATAAACATCGACAAGTGAGCGTCTACCCAAACCTGAATATACATAACCGTATCATATTACAACTCCATGTGGGTAATTAAAATAAACTCTAATTCCCTGTTCCCGCACTTCGGCTTCGCGATGATCAACAACCTGCATATGGTGTAGTATCAGCGATAGACGCTGAGTATGTCGGCCTGGACCCTATTGGTCACTTAGTCATTTTAACCATCCTATTATTAGATTGGTTTCATCATGCTTTACCTTTTTACAGTTATAATCATACTGTATACACATGTATAATATACTAATCATCCATCCAAACATTCATAACCACTTAACCATCCATCCAATTCAAACAGTCATAAATCTATCACAACAATGATTGTATATCGAACGTATCGAAATAATAACAGTATAATGTACAATGTACAATCGCCGTAGCGTTCACCATCCATTGTTAATTTAATTTAATTTGGCCTTCACGCCCCATCCATATCAAACTGATTACAGTATAATGTACAATGTACAATCGCCGTAGCGTACAGTTTCCATAGTTAATTTAATTTGGCCATTAAGGCCCCATCCAACCTGCTTAATTAATACCAGTTGGGCGTCATGTTAAGACAACCTCATAACCTCACCATGGACAGTAGTCCTCCCGTACACACAAAGGTGCTCATTTCGCCAGAGGTCTGAGGCCCCTGACTATTCACTTATGTCTCGTAAGATGTCCATAAAAAGGCTGTAGCCACCTGACCCACGATCCAAATTGGGCCGTTGGGTATACCTGGAGCGGAACCCGATCGGGAACCCCTCAGTGATCACAACTGCGCAACCAAGTAGTTCGTAAACTACCGGGATTCCTCACCTCAACTCATACCATCTCTCTCTCATAATGTTTACGATATGCTCTTAGTCTTATGGAGAATAATTATTAATTAGCTGCCCAATGGGTCTCACGCATACCTAGAAAGAATCTAGGTTATATTCATGTTCGAGATCCATGCTCTAGAGACCGACAATGTCATGACTCGTCTCTAAGTGTTTTACTTAGGTTACCATAAACTTAATATTAATACAATGGTATTATATCAAGTAACCGTCATTTTATCACAACAACGTATATGTATGTTTATATGCGCTGTGTAGTCCACTAGCTCGTCAAGCGTCCTCGTCTGAAGTATAATCTAAACGACATTTAAAACTAGAAGTCAGTCTCCATGACTAACTACATCCGGTATTTCCGAATAACAAGTAACCCCGACAGTTCAACCCCGGATTTCTACAGTTATTTGTTACGGGTTTTTCTAAACCGGTCGGCTTTGTTACTAAAACTCGTATGTCAAAACATTTTGACTGTTAAGTTTAATTCATTACATTTCTTTAATCTTGTCCACCATTAGGTTTATAACCTATAGTTGCATGTATGCATGCATTATTATATTATATCGTATTATTTTTTTCCACCATCCATTATAATACATTGTATTATATAATCCATTATCTTTAGCAAATTATATTTGCATTCAAAAACTTATAACTTATAGTTTGTAACTATCTTTTTAAATAACCACCACCATTATATTATATGGTTTCCAACCATAATATATATCCATCCTTATATACATTTTTCTTGTATATGTATATATTTACCATATAGGTAAGTTTCATGAGTTATAAAACTCTTATATTATATGTTACATTTTATCATCTTATATTAGATGATTATTCCCATTAGTTGTATTATATTATACAACTTATATTAAGATTATTATCCTAATATTATGTAACATTTTATGTTGTATTATTACAACTCCTAAGGTTTAATCAATAAATACCTTAGTTTATAAATCTTATTTATTTGTAGTTTGTCACATTATTTAATGTGAATATCCTTACTTATTAATTCCATTAAAAACCATTAACACCTTATAATTGTTATAACATTTATAACATTATAGACCATAGTCTAAAATTCATATTCTAACCTTTTATAATTCGGTACAGCCCTTATATTTATTTAAGTTCCATTTTGACCACATAACATTATGTAATGTTATACCATATACTAATATCATATAATATGATATTTTTATTTCCTTTAATTCATAACCTATAGTTTTTATACAAAACTATTTTATATTGCCGCATAGGCACCATATAAAATCCTTATTCTTTTTCATAATCCATAGTTTCCTTTATTTACAAAATCACCCCATTAATTATAACATGTTATATATATCATATAATATAACATTTTAACTAATAAAATGGATAACCTATGGGTTATATTTTTGTAAATTCTGACAGACCCACCATATTTATAATTGCCATTTGGCCCAATTTATAACATATAGTTTAATATTCATTAAAACTATATTTATACATATATCTTAATAAATACTCTTATAATTCTAAAATCACCAAATTTCACCAAAGGGTTATAATACCCTTACTAACCCATATACTTTCGGTATTTAAATTCCACCACTATATTTCCCAAGTGTCATAATGACATAATAACTATATATTATACATATAGTTTATCTTAATTCCAAAATCAACCCAATAAATTCCTAAAAATTCCTAATAGCCCATGGGTGTTTATAATACCATTTTACACCCTTTATTTTTGGTAATAACATATATACCACATATGTTATAAAATTGTTACAATTAAATACTTATCTTATTATAAAACCTTAAATAAGTTATTTAACTTATCTAATTTGGTCAAAACCTACCATATGGTCAAGGTTGACCACCTTAATATTTCCTTGACCATCAATAACCATATATTATGGTTTATACCCATATCTTTTTAGAAATTACCATTTAACCCCAAAACTTTATATAATCTTATAATTTTTATATAAAGTCATTTAAACCTCTAATTTTTGGCCATATAATTATATAGCCCCCAAATTTAATTTAATTACACTATAACCCCAATTCCTTGTGGTAATTTATTTTTAGCACCTAAACTTAATTAAAAGCTTATAAATGCATAAATAAAATGGCCTAAAGTACATGGCCTTATTACAAACATTGGCTTATAAAATAAATTACACATAAATGCCCATAAAATCCTTAAACTCTCGGCCCTTACCACATCTTTTCAATAATTACCAATTTTCCACATAATGTCTTAAATTTGACAATTATGCTTATTAATTAGTTATAAAATTTACTAAACCATACCTTAATCACCTAAGGTCAAAATAAGACCTTAATATAACCATTCACTCACGGCACATTTATATACATATGTATAAACACATATTAATATACCAAGTGTAGGTTTAAGTGATTTATACCTTGTTTTTGCCAAGTATAAGCCTTGTTTGGCCACGGCTGTATGGAGATTTATTTTCCACAGCTTAGTTTACATGTTTTCAAACAGCAATTAAGGCATGATTAGTCTCCAAGCAAGATCTAACCATAAGAAGTGTTTAATGTCAATTTTCAAGGTAAAATTTACCTTAGAATACCAAAGCAAGTAAGGTGCTCTTCGGCCTGTATTTACAGTAGAGTAAGAGCA
>CM041781.1:50983844-51033686 GCA_023374045.1 Limonium bicolor
TCTTCCCAAACCGGTTCAATGTTTCCGGTCCGCTCAAGATCTCTCATCGATTTGTCGTTTTCCTCCCATGTCGGTTCTCTAAACCCTGTTCCTTCGCGTGATTCACCGATTAGCCCTGTTCTTCCTCGCCTTCTCCGAGCCTTATTCCTCCTCGCTTTCTTGCGCCGGTAATAAGTCTCGATTCTACCTGTTCCCACGCCGCGAATCGAATGATGGTGGATGATGATTCAATGGTAAGTTGTGGCGATGGCGATGGAGAAACAGTGGTGGCGGAGCGATGAAGACGGTGGTGTGGTGTGATGTGAATATGGGTCGACGTCGGTAATGAAAATGGTAATCGATGCGGAATAGAAGACCGAGGTGATGGCGGGATGATTTCAACGATGGTGCTGCGAGTATCGAATGTGAGGATGAGAATGGAAGCGATAAATAACGAGGAACGTAGTGAAGGCAACGACGACTTGTATGAGTTGAAACGATGAAGATGGAGTGAATGGCGATGGTGAGTGACGATGTGAATATGATGAAAATGTCCCTGGATGAAGGTGAATGGCGTAGATGATATGCGGGGGTGAGCCGAGATGCTTTTTCCGGTTCGATACGGGCGTAAATGGAGATGGATTGCGGGAGGCGATGGTGTTGGTGATCGATGGGATGTTGAAGATGATCGTCTTCTGGGATACATTGGTGGAGGCGAGTTGAGTGAGATGGAGATGGATTCGTGCGGTGTCCGGTGATGAATGGCGGTGGTGATGCGAGATGCAGGATGACGTGATCGTGTGGTCTGGTGGTAAACCGATGAAGATGGTGCGACGATGGATGCCGGTGCGGGTGTGCAAGATGCAGTGCGGTGGTCAAGGCGTGTCGATGATAGTCTGGTGCGGGCGTGAATGGAAGAGCTACTCTGTTCGACGAAGGTGAGCGATGGATATATGTCGATGATTGATGAAGATGGTGGTCGTGAAGTTGGTGAATGGTGGGCGAGTGAGGATGACCGATGTGATCGATGGTGTGGCAGTCACCGAAGAAGAAGAAGAGTGGCGTGGTGTCGGTATATATCGATGATGAAGATGATAGTGGTGAGTGAAAATGCGACCCAGCATGTCCACGTTTGAATCCCAGCATGGGTTTTATGATACATTAATTTCCATGTTTGGTAACATGCTTTTTATCTGTCCATGTCGGTCCGTGTGATAGAGCAACAGGGCTCACATTAGCCCAGATTATTTCCAATGTCTGCGCCCCTATATATGTCCGCATGGACTAGTCCATTTCAATTGCAATCTCCTCTACTGTAGTCATTGTATTTGATCACCAACAAAGTATGATGTGAAGAATTGATGGCCCTGGAACGTGAGTATCATATATAATTAAAACGTGAGTGTATATAAATGTATTGATAATGAGTCATCATCACTAGATATAGCATGATTCTTTTATCATAATGAAAATGTTATATATACAACACCGTTTCTTGCATTGTAATTAAAGATGTGAATCTACATTCTTTTTCCTGCATTTGATACATAATATACATCAATCTCACATAAATATTAGACTAAGCAAAAGCATATGATAAGTGAGAAATATGACATGAATTGTTATTAAATAGGAAGAATTAAAGCTTAAAACATATATGTATTTCACACTTATCAAACTTCCTCACACTTAGCTTTTGCTTGTCCTCAAGCAAATACAGAATATGACTACTCTTAAGGGCCGAAGTATTGAAACTCGGATTAAACAACTGCTGATGGAAAAACAAGCAAAATGACAATCAAAAGAAAAGTTCTGCTACTAGCTGTAGGTTTCGTAAACAGTGAAAAAGAGTGAAGGTTAAAAAGCATGGAGAAGTTAGACTATAGAAACTGAAACAGAATAGTTTGGGATCCTCCACCATTTCTTTCCTCTAACCTTTGGATGACAAGGGGTGTGAAGTAAACCTTATTCCGTGATACCTTTCAACCACATACATCATGATCAGAATAAGCAAAAATGAATTACGCATTTAACTTTCAAAGTTTATTTTCCTTAACATTCTATTTTGCCATTTGCATATTGCTTCATCTCCTCAGACTTTTCTCTTCACCCATGTAGCGGCTTTGGGCCTTCTATCCCAGATCAAAAGACCTTAGGTAGATGGTGATAAGGCACCCAAGGACTTAATAACCGAATGAAGAGGCGTTTTGGTTCAGAAATTTTAATTCAGATCAGCGGAGTACCTTGCCTTCCTTTCATTCTAAAACTTTCACAACGTTCCCAAGACCCAAACTAGACCAATTCAGTTTTCATAATCAGCTAATCCACCAAATTCAGTGAAAACAGATAATTTGAATAAAACTAATAAACAAACAGTCTAGAGACAGAAAGATTCTTGAGGTGGCCATCAGGCGTCGTTTAAACACTTCCAAAAATTTGTTATTATTTTTTTTCGGCCACTTACAAGAGATAATTCTTTCAAAATAAGAGGACAAACACAAAACAAATGTGGCATTAAGTGCGCAAAACTGGCATATTTTCAGGGGAAAAGGTACTTTACTCACACTTAAGAGGAGCAATGTCCTCATTGTTCAAAAATAAAATCAAGAGAAGACCTTTCAAAATATGCCAGACTCATGAAGAATTTCATTCAGGATAACAATGGACTGATATAAAGAAATAAGCATTAAGCATGATATATCATCATAGGCTGAACACAGACATTTAAATAAAGGAAAACTGATACTCCCCTAATATCGTAGATTGAGGAAGGTGCCCTTCCTCACACTTAAGCTCGTGCATGGGGTAGTAGTCTTCCTCACACTTGCGTTCATGCAAGTGTCCAGCCTTGGAGAGCATCAAACACCATTAAAAAGTTTTTTTTTTCACCTGCACACACTCACAATTACCACAAAAACGCTAAAAGCGTTGCATTAAAAGCACAGGGACACCATCGCCACTTCTAAATAGATAAACAAAAATAAACCAGAAAACAAAAACAAAACAAAATCAAAACATAAAGTTAACCACTTGGTTGTCTCCCAGTAAGCTGCCTGTCTTTATAGTCTTTGGCTAGACTCCCACTTCATTATCCAGGATCGAAAATAAAAGTTGACAGTGGTGCCAACGGGGATATGAAGTGGCCAGCAATCAGGATTAAACCACCTGGATCAAAACACAGTGTTACCTCAACAAATAAAATAGGAAAATAAACGCTCCATAGAACCTGGTCCTTGAGGAGGTATTGACGGTAACGGGTCTCAAGCAGAAGACCAGGTGTTGATTGTTGTTCTTCCTCAAATTGGAGGATGTAAACATCTTCCTCGTTCAGTTGAGGCTCGACAAGGTTTTGATATTGGCAAAGTGGTGGTGGTTCTTTCTTCTCAAATTCGAGGATGTAAGCATCCTCGTCTTCTGGGTAGAGTCTGGAGAAGGAGGAAAGAAAACCATCTGCAGCAGGGGTACTCCATCATGAACCGCTTTGCTCCTTGGTTTTTGCAATATAGAACTAGCTGAGTTTTAACTCCGCAATTGTGTCTTCCAAATCAGCAAAGAACTTCAGTTTGTTCATGTAGAAATCTTCTTCTTGAGGTTGTTCGAAACATTGTTTATGGTTGTATTGTGTTGTGGAACACCTATATTCTGCAGGTAATCTGGTTGATCCGCTAACCACAACTGCTCTTGAAATTCGAGACAGTCCTCCATCTCATGAGGTCCCGTACACCATGAGCAATATATATCTTGGGAATAATAGGGATCCTCTTCTTCAGGTTGTTCGACAACATTGTTTATGATTGTATTATGTTGTGGAACACCTATATTCTACAGGTAGTCTGGTTAGGAAGGTAGTGACCCAGAAGGTCTCTGCTGTAAGAGGAATTGAATTAACTGGCTCATCATTCCCTGCATCTCTACCATGGCATTCTCTAACTTTTGCTGACCAGCTGCCAGACTCTGATTGATTACAATTTGCTGCTCCTGAGAAGCCATCAACTTATAGACCATCTCCTTCACCAGTGGGCAGTCCTCATATTCATGTGCTTCCCCACACTGAGAGCAGCATATATCTTGGTAATAATAGGATTCCCAATCGAATTCCTCCCCACTTGCCATTATTAGTCAGAAATAACTAATAATTGTCAATCAAGTCCTTTGCCACATATTTTTTTTAAATTAAATAAAATGAAAATTAATGCAAAATAAATTAAAAAGGACAAAAATAAATTGCAGGAATTTAAATGACAGAAATTAAATAACTGGAATTTGAATAACAATTAAATAAAGAACCGAAATTAAATAACCAAAATAAAATGCTGAAATTTAAATTGCTGAAAATCAAATGATAAAAATTAAATGACAAGAAAATTTAAATGACAAAATTAAATGACTGAAATATTAAATGACAATAACAAAAATAAACAGATTAAAACAGCACAGAAGTACAGTAAACATAGATAGCAGACAAAAATAACAGAATTACAAAACAAAATAAAAATTAAATGACAAGAAAATTTAAATGACGATAAATAAATAACTGGAAATTAAATGGCAGAATTTAAATAACAAAAAAAAATAAATAGTTGGAAATTAAAATGACAAAAAAAAAAATAAAAAATAAATAAATAACTGGAATATTAAATAACTGCAAATAAAACGAAAAGCAAATTGTTGGAATAATAAAAAGACACCAACAATAGTAGTACAATAAACAACAAAAGAAACTGATAAATAATAATAAGAATGAATTACGAAACAAAAATAGCAAACAGAATATTAGAAACAAAAATAAAAACAGAAAAACAAAAATAAAAGAAACAAAATATTATAATATAACAAATGAATTAACCAAGGCTTAGGGACTAGACAAAGTCAAGTCCCCGACAACGGCGCCATTTTGCAAACGATTTATTTGACGTATTAAAACCTAGAAATAATCCTAGAATTCAATAATTCAATAGATCGTCGGGTTGCAAAAATCCCGGTCGAAATAGTATAGCAAATTATGAAGCGACCTGGATGTCAATCCATGGGACTTGATAAGTAAGTCTAGCCTTAGATAATGGTTAACTCAAAAGGGGGTTTTTGTTTTGATTTTGGGTTGCAAATAAATAAAATAACAATCAGGAAAATAAATAACAGATAAAATAAAGTGATAGATAATATGGATGAAAAGGGACTCTGGGTTCAGGCTAAAACCGTTTGTTTAATTATGTCTACTGATTAATTAAAGAGATTGGCAATATTCCTATAATTTTCTTAAGAGCTAAATCATAGTCTCAGAAGAACTCATTTACCAGAAATGCAGGACCTAGTCTAGGTTCAAGCAGAAACACATGTAAACGGATTAAGTACGAGGAATTAATTTGCGTCTGTAGGAATAATTAATTAATCCAATTAATAATTCCACAGATATACAGATTAATTTAACCTATCTATTTATCACTTGGTCGGATCAAAATAGATTTAGTAAAGCAATTTAATAACTCATGACATTTATTAAAAAGCGTAACAATAACATTAACCGTAACAATCCGTAATTAATTAAAACCAGTAAATATAATTAAAACAAACTGCAATTAAACCATCACCCAGAGTATATATAAACTACTCACTCATTATATCAAAAAAACACAAATAAACCTTAAAAACAATTATCAAAGTTATGGAACAACCAAGAATGTAACATGTAACAAACATATAATAAGGTGAGTTTAGTAAAAACCCCTTATTAATTGTTCTGGTCTGGTTCACGAATTATCCTCTTCCCAAACCGGTTCAATGTTTCCGGTCCGCTCAAGATCTCTCATCGATTTGTCGTTTTCCTCCCATGTCGGTTCTCTAAACCTGTTCCTTCGCGTGATTCACGATTAGCCCTGTTCTTCCTCGCCTCCGAGCCTTATTCCTCCTCGCTTTCTTGCACCGGTAATAAGTCTCGATTCTACCTGTTCCCACGCCGCGAATCGAATGATGGTGGATGATGATTCAATGGTAAGTTGTGGCGATGGCGATGGAGAAACAGTGGTGGCGGAGCGGATGAAGACGGTGTGTGGTGTGATGTGAATATGGGTCGACGTCGGTAATGAAATGGTAATCGATGCGGAATAGAAGACCGAGGTGATGGCGGGATGATTTCAACGGATGGTGGCGAGTATCGAATGTGAGGATGAGAATGGAAGCGATAAATAACGAGGAACGTAGTGAAGGCGACGACGACTTGTATGAGTTGAAACGATGAAGATGGAGTGAATGGCGATGGTGAGTGACGATGTGAATATGATGAAAATGTCCCTGGATGAAGGTGAATGGCGTAGATGATATGCGGGGGTGAGCCGAGATGCTTTTTCCGGTTCGATACGGGCGTAAAAGGAGATGGATTGCGGGAGGCGATGGTGTTGGTGATCGATGGGATGTTGAAGATGATCGTCTTCTGGGATGCAGTGGTGGAGGCGAGTTGAGTGAGATGGAGATGGATTCGTGCGGTGATCCGGTGATGAATGGCGGTGGTGATGCGAGATGCAGGATGACGTGATCGTGTGGTCTGGTGGTAAACCGATGAAGATGGTGCGACGATGGATGCCGGTGGCGGGTGTGCAAGATGCAGGGGTGGTCAAGGCGTGTCGTGATAGTCTGGTGCGGGCGTGAATGGAAGAGCTACTCTGTTCGACGAAGGTGAGCGATGGATATATGTCGATGATTGATGAAGATGGTGGTCGTGAAGTTGGTGAATGGTGGGCGTAGTGAGGATGACCGATGTGATCGATGGTGTGGCAGTCACCGAAGAAGAAGAAGAGTGGCGTGGTGTCGGTATATATCGATGATGAAGATGATAGTGGTGAGTGAATAATGCGATCCCAGCATGTCCCGTTTGAATCCCAGCATGGGTTTTATGATACATTAATTGCCACTGTTGGTAACATGCTTTTTATCTGTCATGTCGTGTCCGTGTGATAGAGCAACATGGCTCACATTAGCCCATTATTTCCAATTCTGCGCCCCTATATATGTCCGCATGGACTAGTCCATTTCAATTGCAATCTCCTCTACTGTAGTCATGTATTTGATCACCAACAAAGTATGATGTGAAGAATTGATGGCCCTGGAACGTGAGTATATACATATAATAAAACGTGAGTGTATATAAATGTAGTGATAATGAGTCATCATCACTAGATAGCATGATTCTTTATCATAATAAAAGTGTTATATATACAACACCGTTTGCTTGTAATTAAAGTGAATCACATTCTTTTTCCTGCATTTGATAAATATATACATCAACTCTCACATAAATATTAGACATAAGCAAAAGCATTATGATAAGTGAGAAATATGACATGAATTGTTATTAAAATAGGAAGAATTAAAGCTAAAACATATATGTATTTCACAGTTATCAAATGGCATCTCGGGAGTTATCCCGCCCTTGTTAGAAGACATTATGTCAACAGTCTCATGGTTATCTTATAATACATTCCTGTATGTGGCTGTTTCAATAGTGTTTGCTCGACCACTGAGCGATCTCTTAGGTTTGTCCTTCAGTGTTCGGGATTGGTGTTCTTATGTACTGTTGGTGTTGTAGTATTGTGTTTTGTACTGTTGTTAAAATTTTTATCACTAGTATCCGTCCAAGTTCAGTCACTGCCGGACTGTGTGCGACTATCTTACCATGGTCAGGCCGTCAGGCCCTTCCAAGGTCTCATTCTCCCGCTTATGGATTTACAATCCGGAATTATATGTACTACAACTGTAGCATTCTACTATCTCGCCATGAGGCTTTCCGTGTAGCTTAACCGCGGAGCACTTGCCCGGCAGGCGCCATGCAAGGGGCTACTGGTAACTGTGTGCGTCCGTAATGGTACCTCCTCTAATTTTTATGTTTAGGTAGTCGGACTCTCGATGTTCTTCGTTTGGTAACTGACCATTTAGTAGTTTCCTTGTTGTTTCGACAGTACTGTCACTTATCAGGGCTTTCCCCTTTCTGAGGGAACCCCTTGTTATTTCCTTATGTCTTAACCCTCGCTTCCATTTCCACACATTTTGTCGTGGTTACTATGTAATGATTCTCATTCAGGCACTACGTCGCAGTCCTATTCCGGTATATAGTGTGTATGCGTTTTTATCATCGCCTGCGCTATGTCGGCTAGGTTTTGTAACCTTTCTCATTGTATAGGGTTTGGAGTTCCCGTTCCTAACTGAACTTTCCTGTAATCTCAACTCTTATGCTTTGTACTATCCCACTGTGATGCTCATTCGGACCACTGTCCGGCACTCATGTTGCTTATCTTTTCCTTTCCATTGCACTAGTAGTGCTTTTCATATCATTAGTATTGCTGTGTAACTCGACTGTGTAGCATGTCGACCCATGTTGCCGGTAATTACCGTTCTCTCATTGGTAGAATTCCGTTGGCGGCGCCTACTTCATCATTGCGCTCCAATTAAAACCTCCAAGTTTTTGTAAACTGTTGTATAACGATGTGTTTCTCGTATTGCTTAATGTTATCTAACTGCCAGACCGGGTTTCCCCGAGTAAGAGAAGGCTTTCTTCTCTCTGGCGTTTGTCCCCCGTAGTTCAAGCAAGGGATGTGGAGGGCGGGTTTAGGTACTATAGATATCCGGTAAACACCGGGAAGTCCTAACTAACGCGCATCTCGCACTATCTCGCAACCCTTAACCCATAACTCAAACTCCAACTCGATATCCTCCTAAGTTCGGTAATTCCTGTCATCAGAGCGTAACTCTCTTAGGGTTTCTTCTTTCTCTTTTTTTTGATCTTAAGGGTCGACCGACCTTACCCAAGGTCGGTCCATTCCAGTGACATATTACCGTTAAAAAAATTCTACCCCGACCGACCTTGCAAGTACGGTCCACAAGGTCGGTCCATTCCAGAAACAATTCCCGTACAAAAATTTAGGCATGACCGACCTTGCAAGTTCGGTCCCAAGGTCGGTCTATGCCAGAGACTTAATCCGTACACAAAATTCAAGCCCGACCGACCTTGCAAGTCCGGTCCCCAAGGTCGGTCCATTCCAGAAAGTTTTCCGGCTGGGTAAACTGGGCTCGACCGACCTTGCAAGTCCGGTCCCCAAGGTCGGTCTGCTCCAGACCCTTGCTTTTAATTGCCCATTTGACTCCAAACTCCACCTTATATATCCTAGTATGTTCTAACCTCATTTGGGCACTCCAACCACACTTTAAAACATCATTTAAACTCATTAATTCACCCACCAATGATTCCCTTAACCATTTACTAAATCCTTACAAAACTCCTAACACTTAACATTTAATTCCTTACATTTACAACATGTAAATCACCTAGAACTTCAACAAACCTAAGTGTTCCCTCCTTAACAATTTGACCATTCCACAACACCATTCATCCTTCTTCTATTTACCAAAACTTCCTCAAGGTCATCTTGCATCTCCAAGCACAATTTTCTCTCCTTTACATTTGTTACCCATCACTCCTAAACTCTTAAACCTACCTAAACATTTCTATCTCCTTTACTCAATTAACTCACATTCTCATGGTTAAACATCATTCTCCTACAATGTTCACTTCTATCACCCAAGTCCACTCATTGCCGTCCAACTAGGTCCTTATTAATCCGCCACTAGCATCTTCACCACTTACACAAGCTACCCAAAAGTTCTCATTGTTATCTTCTCTAGCTCATACCTAAATCACCTTAAAACATTATACACCATTTCCTCCAGATTTTTGCTCAAGTCTTAACATTCCTCATACCATGATTTTGGTGTGTTTAATTCACCCACCAATCCTCTAATTCCTCCTAGGCATCTCTAGGCCATACTAAACCTCAAGAACTCCTTAATTAACCCATTTCCTCTCAAATTCCCTTTTAATGTCTCCTAGCAAACCCTAGGTCATATTAATTCATAACCATCACTTAAACACTTGTTTTTCACTCAAATTTCGCCATAGCTCCTCTAGTATATTATCATGCCCAAATGCATCGTTTTTCTCATTCAATCATCCCACACACATCAAATCCTTCCTCATCATATTTTCTCACTCAAATCGACTCATTCACAACAAACTCAATATAGTGCAATAATCTTAAATTGTATAGCACTAAGGCTCATAAATGACATGACTTTTTGTAACACCCCATCCCAATCCAATCGTGGTTATCGCAAACTTAACAACATATATACAAGCGTTGCAGCGGAATTAATTACACTCCAGGACCTTGCCACGGTCTGACTAACAGAATATACCGAACATTAGTACTTGTAATCATTATTCATTTACATATCAAACTTACAATCTGCTTACATCCTGTACAACTTACTAACATCTCATTCCAATCACTAAACGAGTGTACAGGCACAACTCGTACAACTAAAAGAAGACAACCCGAAGTAAATTCTACCCGTTCCTACTCTCTGGACTGTCGCCTTCTGTCGTTCACCTACGAAATAAAAACAGCCCCCAAAGGGGGTCAGCAAAATTGCTGGTACGATCCCCTCATGGCCCCCAAGCTTACGTGGCTACGACAACTAATTGTCGATAGCATGGAGGTTGATTAGATGCACAACATAATAGAAAGTGCGATAAACAACAAGCCAAATATGAACAATCAAAGTTCAAACACAATGAACGACTTAAATGCGTTCCCTTAATTAGTGAGTTAATTATTTAACTCCTTAAGTTATGTTTCCTCTTAATCTCAGTTCAACCTTATCTTACCTCAATCTTAGTCCTTATCTTAGTCTTAGAAAACAAACCATTCTTTAAATAGAAATGGTTGTAGCTTATCCCAGTCTTAGAATACAAACCACTCTTTAAATAGAAATGATTGTATCTTATCTCAATGTTTATTTTTGTCGGGTCAAAAGCAACCCTAGCCAATGAGCTATTAACTCCATTGGTTGAATAAACAACTTATCTTAAAATTTAGGATTTAGGTGATCCTACCGCACCATCTTAATTCCTCCTATCTTGGACTGGATGTCCAATGTAGCTGAGCCGACATTCGACCCTAGGCAACAAGTCCAAGACAAGTCCTTAAGCGGGAGTCAGATCTGCTTTAGATACCGTCCCCCTTTCCTTAACATGCATGACTGGAGTCAGTCCCGGATTCCTCACTCCCCCCAAGTTCCAGTTAGTAGAAGTCTCAAGACAATGTTTGTTAGTTAACCTCCTTCGGTTACTAAGAAAACAACATTTGGGAGTGTTCCTTAATCTCACACAATTCTTTACTAAACATTAGTTAGTAAGTTCCCACGGTAAGTTGTGTTAGTTTTCAAACATCACACAACAATACAATAAACATAATATTCCGGTTGCATGCTTTATCCTGTTTAGTGGGCACACAAAGACAAATAGCACACAAGCCGAGGGACACCTCGTTAGCAAGTAGGTCACAAGAAGACTATACCGTTCACCGTTGGTCGTTCGGTTGCTTACTCTCCTCCGGAGTTCCACTTACTCAAACCCTAAAACATTAATCGAATCGGGTGGTTGATAAGTGAGAAATACATAGACATTTAAGGGTTTAATCTGCCTTATATTTACTTACTTTCAGGATAGTATTACTCACTTATCGTATGTTTTTCCTAAAATTATGTTTTGATATGGACTGATAGATTTTATGTATCAAATACAGGAAAAAGTGTTGGG
This sequence comes from Limonium bicolor, assembly GCA_023374045.1. Taxonomy (NCBI): domain Eukaryota; kingdom Viridiplantae; phylum Streptophyta; class Magnoliopsida; order Caryophyllales; family Plumbaginaceae; genus Limonium; species Limonium bicolor. The sequence continues at coordinate 50,995,468 of CM041781.1, forward strand.
ATCACATAGTTTATTTCACAAGCTTTCCAACGCAACAAACGGCGAGTGAAACGGACTTATAACGAAGAATCTGGAGCCTGTCGAAGTTTGCAGGACAAAACCACGAAAATACAAGCTTCCTCTCTACGGACTCAAACTCGGACAGAACCAAAGGACGCGTCCGCTTTGCGGACTCAAACTCGGACAGAACCAAAGGACATGTACGCTTTGCGGACTCAAACTCGGACACAGCAGAAGAACGTGTCCGCTTTGCGGACACAAACGCGGACGTCTCACGTCCTAATTTGTGTCCGTACGCGGACTCCCACGCGGACGCGTGTAAATGCAAACCAGATCCAGAATTTGACGCGACTGAATTCGTTCGGCGCTGTCTTTTCCATTTTCTTCTTCCTTTGCGGCGCCTACAGACAACAATCCATCTACCCCTTCAACTTATCAGGCACCTCCCTTATCTTCTTAACCCACTAGCAAGCTCCATCCTATCTTCTTCCTCTTCTTCTCCTCTTTATAAACCCTCTGCTTCTTCATCAGAAAAACACCATCGTTCACCATCGTACACAACTCACGCTCACTTCCAAATCACACTTCCTCCATCCAAATTCCATTTCCCATCCATATATCCACATATCCACTTCATTTCCATCATTTCTCATCACCAAATAAGCCCAACTCTTCCATTTTCCAGAAATCCCAACGAAGAAGACGATCTGTACAAAACCAGGCCGTGTCCTAATTTGTGTCCCCGTGGCCCCACACAGACAGGACCAACTTTTGCCTGTTTGTTCGTTATTCTTCGTTCTACCTGTTTATTATTGTTTTAAGATCGGCATAATCATGGAGATAAGTCCGGAAGTGAAATAACTCTCCTCAATAGAGTTCTTTCTCTCCTTAAACTCTACTCTGTTTTAATGTCTATCTTATTTGTTATGTCTGTTTTTATAATTATGTGTGAGTAATAAACTTAGTCTCCCGGGTTGGGAAGCAAGTCTATTTTGTGTAATTATGTTATGTAGACTTTCTAATATAATCTGTTCAAGCAATATTTTGATTCTCGTCCTTAATGCGCTTTAATCTTCAGGCCAATTATTAAAGTGATATTTGTAGTCTCTTGTTAAAATGCAGTGCTGAGACAAGATTCTATACAAGAGAAGTCAAAACGGGTTAACGACTAGAAGCGAGTTTCGCCTATAGGTTAACCAGTCTCCAATAGGAATTATTAATAATGCGATTAATTTATTAATAACTTGAGCAAGGTTTGCGCTTGTTGTTTAAATTAATCAGGGTTTATTAGACATGGAACAGTCAATAAACTAATTAAGATTCTTGAGTTTATTGCTAAAAGTGGGAAAGTCTCCAGTAATATAATTGAGTAAAATAGGTGAGCAGAACAACCCGGGGTGCTTCCTAAAAACAAAAGAGTTTTATAAAACCGCTACTATTATTTTGTTCTGATTAATTGTTCATTTTACTGTTTTGCTTAAGTTAAGTTCTAAACCACAATTTCTCTCAAAAAATGATAAGTTTCTGTTCAACAATCTAATTACAATTCTCAGTTAATATACACTATCAGTTAAACCACAGCAAGGTCCCAAAGAGTTCGACACCCCACAATTCGGCTATTCCGCAAAACAATTAGGTACACTGCCTAAGTGGTAGAAGTAGTGACATATTTCTCCAACAAGTTTTTGGCGCCGTTGCCGAGGACCTCCGGCACGGTTAATTGATAGTTTTTAATTTTATTGAGTTTTCTGTTTAGCTTTTACTACTCTTTAATTTTTATTTCTATTATTTTTGTTGTTATTTAACAATCTGACTATCTAACTTCGGACATCTGACTTCGGACATCGGACTTCGGACATCTAATTTTTGACATTTAATTTCAGCTCTTTATTTCAGTCATTTATTTCCTAGTCATTTAAATTCCATTGTCCTTAACATTTAAATTCCATTGTCCTTAACATTTAATTTCCATTGTTCTTAACATTTAATTTCCATTGTCCTTAACATTTAATTCTCTGTCATCTAACTACTAACTTATAATTTTTGTATACTAACTACTAACTTATAATTTCTGTATACTAACTACTAACTTATAATTTCTGTCATTTAATTTTCTGTCAACTAACTCCTAACATTTAAATTTTCTGTCATTAAATTATTGTCATTTAATTTCCCTTGTCATTTAATTATCTGTCAATTAAAACTCCTGAAATTAAATTCTGTCCTTTTTCTTTTTCTTTCTAATTTTGTTATTCAGTTTTCTTTAGTTTATCTTGACTTTTCAAAAACTGCTTTCTTTAGTTATCCTCCATTTTTCAAAACTTCATTTTATTTCTATATATGCGTCGAACTCGATCTGCAGGTAGCCTTCAAAACAGTCTTGAACCTGAGATCGAGAGATTTCTTCACAGAGAAAGACGTCAACAAAGAATAGAGATGACCAATCGACAAACTCTCTACGAGTACCAGCAACCATCGGTCGAAGGGAGGCCTTCTGCTATTGTCTTCCCTCAAGTTTCATAGGCTGAACTGGATGCCTGGCAATTTAAAATGAGTTTTATCACCACACTCTACCACCAGGGCCAATACAGCGGGCTAGATTCAGATGATGCTCCACACCATATATCTGCATTTCTTGATTTTTGTAACACGTTTAACAAAACAGGAAATCTAAACGAGCGCATCTGTCTGCAATTGTTCCCCTATTCCTTAAAATATGGCGCCTCCAGGTGGCTGAGAAGTTTACAACCCAGTAGCATCCACAATTGGGCCGAATTGGCGAACAAATTTCTGGCGAAATACTATCCACCGTCCAAAACAAGAGAAAAAATTGCTGAGATCACCAACTTCTATCAGGAACCAGGTGAGTCTCTTTATGATTCGTGGGATAGATTTAAAGAATTACAAATATTATGCCCACATCACGGTATGAGTAGCCAGGAGCTTGTTTTATCATTCTTTAAAGGCTTAAATGATTCTAACAAATTGTTGCTAAGTTCCTCATCTAGAGGAAATTTTGTGAAATTAATCGGAGAAGAAGCGGTTGAACTACTGGATACGATGACCGCCAGCACCAGACAATGGTGTAAAAATAAGGGGAGAGGTGAAGTAAAGAAAGAAACAGGAATGTACAGTATTCCCCCGCAGGATCATGTATCTGCTCAACTAGCTGCACTCACAAAAGTTGTGGAGAAACTAACGCTGAGTCAATCACAACAAAAAGCTGCGAAGGCAGTAGCCACTTCTCCATATCTGACTCCCTGTTGCGAAAACTGTGGAGGAGCTCATGAAACCCCAGACTGCGATGGTTCAGGTTGCAACAGGACCCTTGAGGAGGTAAGTTTGATTAACAACAGACCACCAAATCCTTATCCGAACTCCAACAACCAAAACAATTGGAGGAGCAATCAACAACCATGGAGGAATTATGATCCTCAGACGAGCAACCAAGGATTCAATCAAAACCGACAACCGCAGTAGAACCGACAACAAGAGCAGCCACCCAACTCACAAGGTGATATGGGCGAACTAAAAAGCATGATGAACCAGCTTCTTAAACAAGGTCAGGTGACAAATTCAAAATTTGCTGAGATAGAAGCCAAAGTTGCTGATCAGGCTACCATAACCTCAAATTTAGAGAGACAGATAGGTCAGATTTCTCAACAGTTGGCTCAAAGACCAACAGGGTCACTCCCGAGCCAGACTGATCCAAATCCCAGGGAGCATGCAAAATCAATAACCCTAAGAAGCGGGAAAGAACTGGTATCCGATGTCCCTGAAACTGAGAAGAAATCTGATGAACAAAAATCTGACAAAGAAGACGTAACAATTCCCAAGGAGAAGGAGTCTCCTGCATCCCTTACTATTAACCCGTCACAGGTTTCATATGAAATTCCAATCCCATTTCCTGATAGATTAAAGAAAAACAATTTGGACGATCAATTTGGGAAATTTCTTAACATTTTTAAGAAATTAACTATTAATATTCCTTTTTCTGGCGCCTTAACACAAATGCCTATTTATACAAAATTTATGAAAGATATCTTGTCTAACAGGCGATCTTTACAGGAAAATGACACGGTAAAGTTAACTGAAAGAGTGTCTGCAGTACTCTTAAAGAAGCTACCACCGAAGTTGGGAGATCCAGGTCTCCCTATCATTCCTTGCGCGATAGAAGACATAAATTGTGGTAACGGATTATGCGATTTAGGAGCCAGTATTAATTTAATGTCTTTATCTATATTCAAGAAATTAGGTATAGGTCAATGCTCTCCTACTCCTGTGCAGCTACAACTAGCTGATCGTTCCATAATCCACCCTAAAGGAAAAGTTGAAGATTTAGTGGTTTCTGTTGGCAAATTTATTTTCCCCGCTGATTTAATTGTTATTGACATAGAGGAAGATAAAGATGTTCCACTAATCCTAGGTAGACCTTTTATGAGAACTGCAAGAACTTTAATTGATGTTGAGGGAGGTAAAATAATTTTGCGACTTCATGATGAGCAGGTAGTTTTTGACATGACCAGGAACATGAAGCGTCCTTCTGATACACAAAATTGTTTTTCTATTGACACTATTGACTCTTTAGTACAGGAGACGTTCCTCAGCAAAGATGAAGAAACGATCTTAGAAAGACGTCTCATGGCATCTTGCGAAGCTGATGACGAAAATCCTGATATTGCTCTCATGGCTGAAGAGTTAAACAAATATAAGCCAAATTTCCATTCCTACCAACAAAGATTCGAGCCAGTAGAAAGAAACGCAGACAGACCAAAGCCATCCATCGAAAAAGCACCTACAGTCGAAATGAAACCTCTTCCCCCTCATTTAAAATACGTTTTTCTAAAAGGGCCATCTGATTTACCAGTTATTATCTCATCTAAACTATCAGATGTGCAGGAGAAGCAACTTTTAGGGGTGCTACGCAAACATACGACCGCTATCAGATGGTCGATAGCGGATATAAAAGGAATAAACCCATCTCTGTGCTCTCATCGAATTTATATGGAAGATGATTTCAGGGCATTGGCACAACCACAGAGGCGTCTCAACCCCGTTCTAAAAGAGGTGGTCAAAAAAGAGGTAATAAAACTACTTGACGCTGGCATTATCTATCCAATTTCAGACAGCAAGTGGGTAAGCCCAGTGCAGGTGGTACCAAAAAAGGGCGGAATAACTGTAGTTCCGAACGAGAAAGGTGAGTTGATTCCTCAACGCACTACTACCGGTTGGAGAGTTTGTATAGACTACAGGAAATTGAATACTGCCACACGTAAGGATCATTTTCCCTTGCCCTTTATTGACCAAATGCTGGAAAGGTTAGCAGGTTAGGACTATTATTGTTTTCTAGATGGCTATTCAGGATACTTTCAGATCCCAATTGCTCCAGAAGATCAGGATAAAACTACTTTTACCTGTCCTTATGGAACATATGCTTATAAAAGAATGCCTTTCGGATTATGTAATGCACCAGCTACCTTTCAACGATGCATGATGGCTATTTTCTCTGACTATATTGAAAAATGCATAGAAGTCTTTATGGATGACTTCTCTGTTTTTGGTTCGACATTTGACATTTGCCTGGAGAATCTTGATCTTATTTTGGCCAGGTGTGAAGACACAAATCTAGTCCTGAACTGGGAGAAATGTCACTTCATGGTTCGAGAAGGGATCGTGCTAGGACATAACGTGTCTTCCAAAGGTATTGAGGTGGATCGCGCTAAAATTGAGGTAATAGAAACACTACCACCTCCTACTACTGTAAGAGGTATTCGAAGTTTTCTTGGACATGCTGGTTTTTACAGAAGATTCATTAAAAACTTTTCCAAGATTTCTAAGCCTCTCTGTACTTTACTGACAAAAGATGCTAAATTTCATTTTTCAGATGAATGTCTAGCAGCTTTTAATTTATTAAAAGAAAAACTTGTTTCTGCTCCTATTGTGGTATCACCCGACTGGTCCCAACCTTTTGAAATCATGTGTGACGCCAGTGATTATGCGGTGGGTGCTGTTCTGTGCCAAAAAATAGATAAAATTCTGAGAGTCATTTATTATGCAAGTCGTACTCTAAATGATGCTCAGAAAAATTATGCCACCACCGAAAAAGAATTGCTAGCAATCGTTTTTGCTTTGGATAAATTCCGTCCATATTTATTGGGTAGTAAGGTTATCATTCATACTGACCATTCTGCCCTCAAGTATTTATTTGCCAAAGCAGATGCAAAACCCAGGTTGATAAGATGGATACTTCTCTTACAAGAATTTGACATAGAGATAAGAGATAAGAGAGGTATCCAGAATGTCGTGGCTGACCACTTGTCAAGGATGGAGGGACCAGAAGACGAGAGACCCATCAATGAGTTTTTCCCGGACGAGGCAGTATTCACAATCCAAACGGCAAGAGACCCTTGGTTTGCCGACATTGCCAATTATCTGGCTACAAAGATCATCCCAGCTGATATGACATATCAGCAGCGCAAAAGGTTCTTTTCAATTGTCAAACATTATTTATGGGATGATCCATTTCTTTTCAAAATCTATGCAGATGGTATTATAAGGAGATGTGTCCCAGAGACAGAAATCAGAAATATCCTTCTCCATTGCCATTCTAGAGAAACCGGCGGACATCACGGTGCAACCCGTACAGCTGCTAAGGTACTTGAATCCGGTTTCTATTGGAGCACCCTTCACAAAGACTGTCATGCTTTTGTGTCTACTTGTGATCGGTGTCAAAGGCAAGGTAACATTTCCTGCCGTAATGAACTACCCTTAAACAATATGCTAGAGGTTGAATTATTTGATGTTTGGGGGATTGATTTTATGGGACCCTTCCCAAATTCTTTTGGAAATTTATACATCTTAGTAGCAGTCGATTATGTCTCTAAATGGGCGGAAGCCCTTGCTTGCTCTACTAATGATGGTAAAGTTGTGATGAAGTTCATAAAGAAGAACATTTTCAGTCGATTCGGTGTTCCCAGAGCAATAATCAGCGATGGTGGATCTCACTTCTGCAATCGCCAGTTTGATGCTCTCCTGAAGAAATATGGAGTCCGACATAAGGTTGCTCTACCATACCATCCTCAAACGAATGGTCAGGTAGAGATAACAAATAGAGAACTGAAATGGATTCTGCAGAAGACGGTGAGCTCTTCACGAAAGGATTGGTCCATTAAATTGGATGATGCGCTCTGGGCATACCGTACCGCCTTCAAAACACCTATCGGCGTGTCTCCCTACAAACTAGTTTTTGGGAAGGCATGTCACTTGCCTGTAGAATTAGAGAATAAATCTTATTGGGCTCTGAAGGTGTTGAACTTCGATCTACAACAAGCCGGTGAGAAAAGAAAGTTCCAGTTGACGGAGCTGGAAGAACTGAGGTACAACTCATATGAAAATGTGGTGATTTATAAAGAGAAAACCAAGCGTTGGCACGATAAGATGATTGCCAAGCGAGAATTCAAAGCAGGAGATCACGTCCTTCTCTATAATTCCAGACTTAAGTTCTTCCCAGGTAAGTTAAAATCCTTCTGGTCTGGACCATTTAAAATAATATCTACCTCTCCTTATGGAGCGGTGGAATTGGACAATAAGAAGGGTGGATCGTTTAAAGTCAATGGAGCTCGAATAAAATTGTATATGGGCAACATGTTGGATAATGAAGAAGCTTCTGCGCTTCTTTTCAAAGAACCAGTTACAACTTGAATGACTGAGGTACGGTCTAGCCAAAGACCTTAAAGATGGGCAGCTTGGTAGGAGGCACCCTACTATCTATTTTTTTTAATCTATATTGTGTTTATATTTTGTATTGTATTTTATAAAAAAAAAGAGTGAAATAAAACAGAAAGGAGAGAGGACGAGGAAAATTAACTTGAGTTCTAGCTGTGTAGAATATTTAATACAGGAACATCTTGCACATTCCGACAGCTGAACTAAAGTGTGGGGGAGCTACACTACATATTCTGCATAAATCTGGGGAGTACACTATCTTTACCTTGCTCTTTAAAATTTTCAATATTTCCTATTACCATACTTTGTGATCATTACCAAGATAGTTTGCGTGCCCTGTTATTTTAATTCTTTCTATGCAATGAGGGCATTGCTTTGGTTCAAGTGTGGGGGAGATATAATAATAAAAAAAACTTGCTCTTAAGTTAGTCTTTTTTCGACACTGTGTTTAAATTTGTTAAGTGATTAATAATCAAAGAAGGAGCCATAGAGGGAGTAATGCCGGTATTAACAGGTTTAAAGGGTACACAAAAAAAACACTCTGCTCCTTACTTAATGAAAAAATTCTGAGGAAATTATCATTTGAATTTTGTTTTGACTTTGAGCCTGGATTTGATTTGGAAAGAAATGGTGGAAAAAGAACAAGGCAAGGTACTCCTCTGATCCAGACAGGCATATTCTTATCCAAAACAGGCCTCGTCCACTCGGTTATTAAGTTCTTAGGGGTGCTTCATCACCCGGCTACCTAAGGTACTCGGTATCTGGGATAGTAGACCCAAAACCGCTACAAGGGTGGAGAGAAAAGTCTGAGGTAAAAGAAAAATGAACTTCAAAATTGAAGTATCTGTGCATTCTGTACCAAAATGATAAAAACTTTTACATTATGGATCATGAGTATGTGGCATTGAAAGGTATAATGGAATAAGATTTTACTTCATGCCCCTTGTTGTTCAAGGAAATGTGAAAGAAAATAGAGGATTGGCTCAGGGTTAAAAGCAGAATTCTCATGGTATTGCTTCTCTTTCTTTTATAGGACTTCAGGGTTATTCTCAGAAACGAGAAATATATTTAAGAAACTTACTGTTCTTAGTACCCTTTTAAAATCTGACAAGATTGGCAATTACCTCTTCTGTGCTCTCCTTACTTGATTATTGTCTGTTTAACCTGTTTAAACATTATGTCAGAAAGATTTGCTTGAGGACAAGCAAAAGATAAGTATGGGGGAGTTTGATAAGTGAGAAATACATAGACATTTAAGGGTTTAATCTGCCTTATATTTACTTACTTTCAGGATAGTATTACTCACTTATCGTATGTTTTTCCTAAAATTATGTTTTGATATGGACTGATAAATTTTATGTATCAAATACAGGAAAAAGTGTTGGGATCACATAGTTTATTTCACAAACGGACTTATAACGAAGAATCTGGAGCCTGTCGAAGTTTGCAGGACAAAACCACGAAAATACAAGCGTCCTCTCTGCGGACTCAAACTCGGACAGAACCAAAGGACGCGTCCGCTTTGCGGACTCAAACTCGGACAGAACCAAAGGACATGTCCGCTTTGTGGACTCAAACTCGGACACAGCAGAAGAACGTGTCCGCTTTGCGGACACAAACGCGGACGTCTCACGTCCTAATTTGTGTCCGTACGCGGACTCCCACGCGGACGCGTGTAAATGCAACCCAGATCCAGAATTTGACGCGACTGAATTCGTTCAGTGCTGTCTTCTCCATTTGCTTCTTCCTTTGCGGCGCCTACAGACAACAATCCATCTACCCCTTCAACTTATCAGGCACCTTGTGAGCCTCGATTTCAAACCCTATCCTATGTTGATTAAAGTTGATTGGGATCTAATCGGGTTTTAGGTCCACTTATAGCCTAAGATTAATAACTATGTCATATAACAATAATTATTAAAACCTAAGCTAGCTCACTGGAACCTATTATGAGTCGCCACCTAATTTTAACCTAGATCAAATTAGGAAAGGAGAGTTCGGGTTCGGGGGCTTAATATTCGACTTAATTAGGGTTCAATTACTTTCATTACCCTTCCTAGGTCGTTTTTCCTCTACTTAGTTTATTTACGGCTTATTACGAGTCGTTTTAACCTAAGTGCGCGAGCTTCTGTTTTTTTTTGTTTTTAGCATTTTTTGACAGAGAATTAAAGTGAAATTAAAAGCTACCTAAACTAGGGTTTCGGAGGCAGAATTAGGTCAAATTTTGCTTACGTCCGTAGCCACGGACCAAACGTCCGAGACCACGGACCCCAGTTAACCTAAACATACAGAAAAGTCGAAATTAAAGGAAAACAAAAATTTGCAAAGTCCGGGGCCACGGACAGGACGTCCGTGGGCCCGGACATTATTAGAAAAACCTAAATTTTGAATTTTTTAAAATCCCGCCGCCGTCCGTGGGTGTCCGTGGCCACGGACAACCCGTCCGTGGTCCCGTACCACAGGTCCGAGGTCACGGACCACCCACGGACAGGGGTTTTCCGAGGGTTCCCGAGGGTGTTTTTGAGCTCAAATTTTATGGGTATGTAGCCTGAAAGATGCACAAGACGTTAGTGATTGAAAGTTTCCAATTTGGATTCGAATTAAGCACGAAACTTGGCAAACAAGTTATCTGACAGAGGCTTAAACAAACAGCAATACAGAAGCCCACGAAGGTTAGTTTGAGCTCAAATTTCGAGGCAAGACAGATAATGCCGTGGAGAATTAGGGAAGCTGAGTTTCTACCTGTTTTACCTTCGGATTCACAACGTTTCTTCACACCGGGATTCGTCAAGTGCTTCGTTGATGGTAGACCCGAAAGGACTTCGAACCAGGCTTCTGGTTGTTGGTTGTTCTTGCTGTTCTTCACGTTTTGGTGGTGTTTTGTGGGGTTTTGATGATTATTGGTGCTTTGGGAATTGGAAAACGTGTTTAGATGATGATTTCGGGGGATTTTCGGTATGATTTGGGTGACCGGGTGTTGGAAAACGTGAGAGAGAGAGAGGAGGCTGCCTTTTTTGACTCTCTAGGGTTCTTGAGTATGTGAGGTTCTGCTTTTATCCAAAAACCTATCCCCTTATATAGACTTCCTTAAAGATAAAGAGAATCTAGTAAAAGTAAGATTTTTCGATATTTTAACTAAGCAACTTCCCAAAGGAATTTTGCTATGAAATTTTAACCACATGTCAAGAATGGATATTATGAATTTTCTGAGGTGGAAACGAATTTTTAAATGCTGGAGCATTTTTAAATTGAATTTCTCGTCAGATTCAGTCAGAAATTGCTAGAAAATTATTGGAAATTCGAAAAATCAAAATTCCAACGCCATTATGCTTAAAATGTCATCCTCTATCATGGGTTAAAATATCAAAGCATTCCGAGCTGATTTGGGCACCCTAGGGAGAGAGAGAAAGCCTATAGGAGAACTTAGAAGCCTTAAAAATTACGAAAACGCCCCCTGACGAAACTGACGAAGCCTCTGGAACACACCGATCGAGCCGGAATCCCTCATTACCCGATCAATATCCCTCACGACACCAAAACCTGCAGACCCTAACCAGGGGGGTCAAAATTTTGGGTATAACAGATTGCCCCCCGTCAACTGGATTTGTAACGAATGTGAAAAGTCTGGTTGATGCTTGAGTGGTGCCCCAAAATTTTGGACCCCACAGAATCCTCCACGTTGTATGAAACCGGGTTAACGATGCCCAGCTACTCGGAGGCGCTAACTACCAAAGCTACAAAGCATTGTCGAGCTATTCTAAGGCGCTGACTACCTAAGCTACAAAGCATTGTCGAGCTATTCTAAGGCGCTGACTACCTAAGCTAAAAAGCATTGTCGAGCTATTCTAAGGCGCTGACTACCTAAGCTACAAAGCATTGTCGAGCTATTCTAAGGCGCTGACTACCTAAATGATGAAAATGATGTCAAGCTATTCTAAGGTGCTGACTACCTAAAATACAAAGCATTGTCGAGCTATTCTAAGGCGCTGACTACCTAAAATGATGAAAATGATGTCAAGCTATTCTAAGGCGTTGACTACCTGAAATGATGAAAAATGATGTCAAGCTATTCTAAGGCGTTGACTACCTGAATGATGAAAATGATGTCAAGCTATTCTAAGGCGTTGACTACCTAAAATGATGAAAATGATGTCAAGCTATTCTAAGGCGTTGACTACCTAGGATGTAAAAAACTGGATGGCATGCAAATGCAAGAATGCTGAAATGCTAATGATGCAAATGATGCTGATGCTGATGATAATGCCGGTGATTTTGATGATGCTCGGATGCTTCTGGGGACCGAAACCCGTTCTAATGCTCCTGGTTGGTATACTATGGGGACTTATTGCCTCTGCCCACCAACTGGGGTGCTGGGATAACTTCTAGATTACCAAGGGGACTTATTGCCACTGCCCACTAGTTGTTTCTCCCAGAAGTTGACATGAAGATGGGGACTTATTGCCTCTGCCCCGCAACTTAGATCACGCTCTATCTCGCACTGAAGATGATACTAGGTCTCGTACTGGTCTCGCACTGGATGATGACGCTCGGTCTCGCACAGAAGAAGATGATGGGTCTTGCACTGAAGATGATACTAGGTCTCGTACTGGTCTCGCACTGGATGATGACGCTCGGTCTCGCACAGAAGAAGATGATGGGTCTCGCACTGAAGATGATGGGTCTCGCACTAACGAATATGATGGTCTCGCACTGATGAAGATGCATGGTCTCGCACTGAAGAAAATGATGGGCCTCGCACTGATGAAGATGGTGGTCTCACACTGAAGTCTCGTACTGAATGGCTGGATCTCACACTGATTCTAGGCCTCGTACTGAATGAAGATGCTAGGTCTCGTACTGAATGAGGAATCTGCAGGGCCTTTCACCGATTTGGGTCTCGAACTAAAAATAAGTTAGGAGGATAATGGTCTCGTGCAAATGGTAAAACTGATCACTGGAGTGCCAAACATGGCAATGATGATAAGATGTATGCAATCAAAATATATGAAAGATACTCGTTCAGAACAGGAATTTGTTGGAAAAGGTGCCAAACGTGGCAGTGTTTGAAGAAAATTTTGTTTACTGAAAAGGAAAGTGAAATTATCATTTCCTGACCATAGATTTCGGACTTGCAATTTATCTCCTAGGAGATGAACATGCCATCGGTGGGGTATGGTGTATGATGTAAAGGTAAGGGCTTATGTGGGCCTGTGTAGTTTGATGTGCAGGTAAGGGCTTTGTGGGCCTGTGTAGTGTGGTGAGGTAAGGGCTTATGTGGGCCTGTGGTGGAATGGTGGTGGTGTGTGATTGAGCTTTGGGTTCCAATTGGCGTTGTCATAGCAATTGTTGGAACACAACAATTGCCCCAGTATTTTCCCTTAAGACAATCTGAGCTAGAGTTCATGGCAATCGATCGGAACGATCGATTGCCCCCAGTATTTCCTTTATTAAACGTGCGAACGAGTCTCGTCCTCACAGGGTCAAGGCTTATGTTTTTACGTGGTGCTTCCTAACCTACACTCGGCGTGTTTGGTGTTTGCACTCGTTCCTCACCCACGGGTCACAACTTCTAGACCATTGAATTCGATATTTGATGAATTTACGCATTCGATCTGTTACTTTCACGTGATTAGACACACAACTATCAAGTCGGAAGTCTTTAAAGCTTATAACATGGCCATAGGGTGTGATGAATGACAACAGGATCATGGAGGGATATTTGAGGTATGTGGAGCTTAAATGGGTGACCAAAGCTGCAACTTGTGTCTTCTCTCAGATTCATCTTCCTTGTCTTGAAGTCGTCTAGCTGCTTCATGTCGATGTTGTTTTCGAGCTTCTGGACTTGGACTTTTGAAGTTGTCCTTTACACCATTTCTCTTTTTGTCATTTGGATTTCTTCGAGGCACTTCGGATTGCCTTTTTGTTTTATCCTTTCTTGACTTTTCCTTCGGGGTTCTTGTGTTTCCCGGTTTTGAACTTTGAGAGCTGTTTTTGATGTTAGCTCATTTGATCCTGGTCCCTCTGGGACCATTTGCGGATCGCTTCGCCATGCTGATAGCGGCATTGCTTCTCTGGACTGATGAGAATGTTATCTGAGAGTCGGGCTCCTCGCTTCCTTTGGTCACCGGGTCGAACATTCATCATTGGCCGGGTTATTTTGTGGAGTTCATAATATCAAAACGGGATATATGAAAGGCTCAGGGCGGGGGCCTAGGGTTTAACGTCAGGGTTCACAAGCTTTTGGCTATGTGGTGTTGTACCTAGGTGCTTCGTCATTCCTGATAGTTGTGTATCCATTCTTTGTTACTTTTCACAGGTCTAAGCGTAAATTTACAAATTATCTCCTTCGGTCGGAGTTATGCCGTTACCCATACTTGAATGTGGTCTCACCTGAGCCGTGCAAAAACGGCACGCTCGTTCACTCATGGTTTTTCCACTCGGGCACTCTCGTGAAATGGTCACTCAGAGACTGTTCACACAATTAAACGAAAGAAATAATCATTATTGGTCTTTAAACTCAGATTGCCCCAGTATTGATATGGGGTTTATGACAATAATTGAGAGATATGGATTTGAACCGCTTCGTGGGTTATTTTGGATGCTTGGGATAGGTTGTAGTGCTTAGCAACGCATGCTCACCCTTTTAGAAATAAAAGACAAGTCGTTATGTCCATAGCCGAGGAATGATTACTCTGTGATTCTTTTCCTTAAAACAATTTTGCTTTTTCTTTTCCGATGAACGAAAAGGCTCATACAAGAATTGTGAAAATGGAACTATGATTTTATTTAAGAATCATGAGAGAAACGTAAAGATTACAATCGGTGGTGACTGAAAACTACCTAAGAAGATAAGCAACCAGAAGGTGCAACAAAACGATTGCATACTTAGAAGAATTGGACTCCTTGCTCGAGGAGGTCTGAATCTTGTGCTTCAATGCTCGGCAATTGTCAGCATAATGGCCAGGCAACTGATGGTAGTGGCAGAATTGATTAAGATGCCTTCCCAAATGAGTGGTTCCCGGTCGAGGGGCCAAGGGCTGTAGCAAGTTTCTCTTCTGAAGCTCTTAAACGCCTGACTTGGTGCTCGGCCAAGTTGGTTGGTGAATTCCCTTTGCGATGAGTGTCGGCGTGGTAAGGGTACCGTCTAAAGTTTGATGCGGGGCTCTAGGTTGTTTGAACCATATTCACTTCTGGGAAATGCTTGAGAGCAATACTGGCTGAAGACAAGCCTTTTTGGTCCTGGCTTAGATAATTTGGAGCTACTGCCGGAGTCTCTTGACGCCTCGAGCATCCAACCCTTCCTTATGAATCCTTTCCTCTAGAACACCGACTTGTCCCATCAACATGTCAAAACTTGGAAAGTACATAAATTTTAGCTCATGGTTGTGTTGTTTCCGCATGTTCTCAATTATCATGCGGATTTGCTCTTGCTCGTCCATTTTGGTAGGCATGGCCGCGGCCTTTCTCCTCCAACGCTTGATGAAGTCAGACATGGACTCGCCGTCTTTCTGTCGGGTTCCTGCAAGATCAATTCTGGTGACCTCGAGGTTCTTAGCATACTCGAAATGATTTAGGAAAGCCTCGCAAACCTCCTCGTAGGTCTTGGTATTCATCTTCTGAGTGAGATACCAACGCTGAGGAGTCTCGTCTAGATAGCGAGCAAAAACTTTGGCTTTTTGCATGTCGTTGAGCCCCAAGATGGACATTTCCCGGTCGAACATAGCCAAATGAATCTGTGGATCTGAGGAACCCTTGTACAAAGCGAGTGTGGGCATCTTCAGCTTTGGCGGAAGATCAACCTCGGGATACGATGTCATGGAAAGGTAATCGAGGCCAACCGGCTTGCTAGCCTTTTCCATGCGCTCGATCCTTTTCAGAGCCTTCTTGAATTCTGGCTAGTTGGTAGTCCGGGACGACTTGCCCTACAAATCCTTGTGCATCCTGGGCCTCAACGGAGTTAACTTCGATGTAGTCGCGCCCGTTCCCAGAGTCGGCTATCTTTCCTGAAATGTTTTCCTGATGACCAATCTCAAGGGAATTGATTTTGCTTTTCAACTCTTCGATGATGGTGACATACTTAGCCTCCATGTCATTAGTGGCGGACCTATGTTTCTGTTCCATGGCGTCCAAGGCAGCCATGTACCTTTGATCTAAGGCTGCAAACTGGGCCTCCATGCTGACTGGGTTTCCTCCTTCTGCCATACTTTGGATTCGGGTTTATCTGTTGGAAAATAACAGTGGACTGAGCTAAAATTCTGGGCCGTGAAGAAGTTCTAGGTAAAAACTTGTTTGGGCCGCAAGAAAAGCATATGAGCTGGAATGATCCCTAGATCACAAATGGGCCTAACTTTCTTTGGGTCAGAGAAGATGGTTGCTAAGCTGACAAAGATTTTACTTGCAGGATTTGTGAGCTATTTCAAGTTCAGGTGGATTTCTTTTTATGGGCCTAGAACTAATTGGATAATTCAAATTGGGCCAGAAGAGAAATCACCTAAGTCTAGGCTTTTGGGCCGAAGCCCGAACGACTCACATGTTAAACCAAACAGGGCCTCTGGGCCGCAAACAATAGAGTTGCCAATTCGTGTTGGGCTAGGTTGATGTAGGAGAAGTTCCTATCAATCTCTAGGCGGGGTAGTGGGCCGATCATACAAGCAAACAAGGCCCACACAAATTCAACATGTCCTCACTTGACGGTTAAATCAACTTGGGAATGGATCGATCCGGAGAGGTGCTTGGGGCTTGGGCCCAGGTTACCACAAAGGAATAGGGCTTGCACGCTATTCTCTTTGGGCTTCCCCACTTTTTCACATCACTGTTAAGTGTGCGTCTACGGTCGGGTCTTTGAATGACCAAACATTGGGCTTGGTAAGGGTACTGCCAGGAAAACGCTTGGGGCTAAGGCCCAGGTATTAAGGGGGTGTGGTTAGACGACACCCTCCTCTTTTCCCTCGCTTATTCACATCACCTAAAAGGTGTGAGTCCCTGACAGGGGACCCTCAAACGGGTCCCGGGGTGAAATTGGCTTGCATGGACCCTCGCTCTCATATGATGCAAGGGTGCAAAAATTAAAGTGCGCACAAAAGTAAACAAACAACATAGTAGAAGCCATAAATAAACATTTTCAAGTTAAGCCCTCTCTCTTAAAATCAAACAAGTTAAAATTAAGAAGTTTGTCCCCAGCAGAGTCGCCAGTCTGTGAGCCTCGATTTCAAACCCTATCCTATGTTGATTAAAGTTGATTGGGATCTAATCGGGTTTTAGGTCCACTTATAGCCTAAGATTAATAACTATGTCATATAACATAATTATTAAAACCTAAGCAGCTCACTGGAACCTATTATGAGTCGCCACCTAATTTTAACTAGACTAGGATACTTAGATTTAGGAAAGGAGAGTTCGGGTTCGGGGGCTTGATATTCGACTTAATTAGGGTTCAAATTACTTTCATTACCCTTCCTAGGTCGTTTTTCCTCTACTTAGTTTATTTACGGCTTATTACGAGTCGTTTTAACCTAAGTGCGCGAGCTTCTGTTTTTTTTTGTTTTTAGCATTTTTTGACAGAGAATTAAAGTGAAATTAAAAGCTACCTAAACTAGGGTTTCGGAGGCAGAATTAGGTCAAATTTTGCTTACGTCCGTAGCCACGGACCAAACGTCCGAGACCACGGACCCCAGTTAACATACAGAAAAGTCGAAATTAAAGGAAAAAAAAATTTGCAAAGTCCGGGGCCACGGACAGGACGTCCGTGGGCCCGGACATTATTAGAAAAACCTAAATTTTGAATTTTTTAAAATCCCGCCGCCGTCCGTGGGTGTCCGTGGCCACGGACAACCGTCCGTGGTCCCGGACCACAGGTCCGAGGTCACGGACCACCCACGGACAGGGGTTTTCCGAGGGTTCCCGAGGGTGTTTTGAGCTCAAATTTTATGGGTATGTAGCCTGAAAGATGCACAAGACGTTAGTGATTGAAAGTTTTCAATTTGGATTCGAATTAAGCACGAAACTTGGCAAACAAGTTATCTGACAGAGGCTTAAACAAACAGCAATACAGAAGCCCACGAAGGTTAGTTTGAGCTCAAATTTCGAGGCAAGACAGATAATGCCGTGGAGAATTAGGGAAGCTGAGTTTCTACCTGTTTTACCTTCGGATTCACAACGTTTCTTCACACCGGGATTCGTCAAGTGCTTCGTTGATGGTAGACCCGAAAGGACTTCGAACCAGGCTTCTGGTTGTTGGTTGTTCTTGCTGTTCTTCACGTTTTGGTGGTGTTTTTGTGGGGTTTTGATGATTATTGGTGCTTTGGGAATTGGAAAACGTGTTTAGATGATGATTTCGGGGGATTTTCGGTATGATTTGGGTGACCGGGTGCTGGAAAACGTGAGAGAGAGAGAGGAGGCTGCCTTTTTGACTCTCTAGGGTTCTTGAGTATGTGAGGTTCTGCTTTTATCCAAAAACCTATCCCCTTATATAGACTTCCTTAAAGATAAAGAGAATCTAGTAAAAGTAAGATTTTTCGATATTTTAACTAAGCAACTTCCCAAAGGAATTTTTCTATGAAATTTTAACCACATGTCAAGAATGGATATTATGAATTTTCTGAGGTGGAAACGAATTTTTTAAATGCTGGAGCATTTTTAAATTGAATTTCTCGTCAGATTCAGTCAGAAATTGCTAGAAAATTATTGGAAATTCGAAAAATCAAAATTCCAACGCCATTATGCTTAAAATGTCATCCTCTATCATGGGTTAAAATATCAAAGCATTCCGAGCTGATTTGGGCACCCTCTGGAGGAAGAGAAAGCCTATAGGAGAACTCAGAAGCCTTAAAAATTACGAAAACGCCCCCGACAATGACGAAACTGCTCCTCAGGCCCTGGAACACACCGATCGAGCCGGAATCCCTCATTACCCGATCAAATATCCCTCACGACACCAAAACCTTGCAGACCCTAACCAGGGGGGTCAAAATTTTGGGTATAACATTACCTAAACTAGGGTTTCGGAGGCAGAATTAGGTCAAATTTCGTTTCCGTCCGTAGCCACGGACCTAATGTCCGAAACCACGGACCCCAGTTAACCTAAATATACAGAAAAGTCGAAATTAAAGGAAAACAAAATTTGCAAAGTCCGGGGCCATGGACAGGCTGTCCGTGGGCCCGGACATCATTAGAAAAACATAAATTTTGATTTTTTAAAATCCCGCCGCCGTCCGTGGGTGTCCGTGGTCTCGGACAACGCGTCCGAGGTCCCGGACCATAGGTCCGAGGTCACGGACCACCCACGGGCAGGGGTTTTCAGAAGGTTCCCGAGGGTGTTTTGAGCTCAAATTTTATGGGTGTGTAGCCTGAAAGATGTACAAGACGTTAGTGGTTGAAAGTTTTCAATTTGAATTCGAATTGAGCACGAAACTTAGCAAACAAGTTATCTGACAGAGGCTTAAACAAACAGCAATACAGAAGCCTACGAAGGTTAGTTTGAGCTCAAATTTCGAGGCAAGACAGATAATACCGTGGAGAATTAGGGAAGCTGAGTTTCTACCTGTTTTGCCTTCGGATTCACAACGTTTCTTCACACCGGGATTCGTCGAGTGCTCCGTTGATGGTAGACCCGAAAGGACTTCGAACCAAGCTTCTGGTTGTTGGTTGTTCTTGCTGTTCTTCACGTTTTGGTGGTGTTTTTGTGGGGTTTTGATGATTATTGGTGCTTTGGGAATTGGAAAACGTGTTTAGATGATGATTTCGGGGGATTTTCGGTATAATTTGGGTGGCCGGGTGTTGGAAAACGTGAGAGAGAGTGAGGAGGCTGTGTTTTCTGACTCTCTAGGGTTCTTGAGCATGTGAGGTTCTTCTTTTATCCAAAAAACCTATCCCCTTATATAGACTTTCTTAAAGATAAAGAAAATCTAGTAAAGGTAAGATTTTTAGTTAAGTGCCTTCCCAAAGGAATTTTGTTATGAAATTTTAACCACGTGTCAAGGATGGAAATTATGAATTTTCTGAAGTGGAATCGGATTTTTTAAATGTTGGAATATTTTTAAATTGAATTTCTCATCAGATTCAGTCAGAAATTGCTAGAAAATTATTGGAAATTCGAAAAATCAAAATTCCAACGCCATTATGCTTAGAATGTCATCCTCTATCATGGGTTAAAATATCAAAACATTTCGAGCTGATTTGGGCATCCTTTGGAGGAGAGAGAAAGCTTATAAGAGGTCGTAGGAGCCTTAAAAAATTACGAAAACGCCCCTGAAAATGACGAAGCTGCCCTTCATGCCACGGGACGCGCCGTTCGAGCCGGAATCCCTCACTACTTGATTAAAATGCCCCTCACGACACCAGGACCTCGTAGACCCCAACCAGGGGGGTCAAAATTTTGGGTATAACAGATTGCCCCCCGTCAACTAGACTTTGTAATGGATGTGAAAAGTCTGGTTTTATGCTTGAGTGATGCCCCAAAATTTCAAATGTTTCCAAGACCCTGCATGTTATCGAAAACCGATAAATTGTGTCGAGCTATTCTAAGGCGCTGACTACCTATAAGTAAAATGAAGTAATGTCAAGCAATTCTAAGGCGTTGACAACCTAAAATGTGGAAATGAGATAATGTCAAGCGATTCTAAGGCGTTGACAACCTAAAACGTGGAAATGAGATAATGTCAAGCGATTCTAAGGCGTTGACAACCTAAAATGTGGAAATGAGATAATGTCAAGCGATTCTAAGGCGTTGACAACCTAAAATGTGATAACCGGGTGGTATGCAAATGCAAGAATGCTGAAATGTTGATGATGCTAATGATGCTGATGATAATGCTGATGATGCTGATGATAATGCTGATGATGCTGATGATGCTCGGGTGCTTCTGGGGACCGAAACCCGTGCCAATGCTCCTGGCTGGACCCAATGTGGACTTATTGCCATCGCCCCCCAAGCTGGTGTGCAGGGATAACTCCTGGTAAAAACCTTGGGGACTTATTGCCTTCGCCCACCATTCGTTGATCCCGAAAATAAGTTGACATCGCAAAAGGAGGATTTATTGCCATCACCTCGCCAACTTTTCCGTCGCCAGGTCTTGTGACGCGCCTGGATAATGCAACTAGGTCTTATGACAAGCCTATATGAATGAGATGAATGCAATGTGTTTGATAAGAGTGGGTAAGCTAAAGGGTAACGCTAGGTCTTACTGCGAGCCTAAGGGAATGCAGCTAGGTTTTATGGCGAGCCTAAAAATGGTTCTAGGTCTTATGGCGAGCCTAAAAATGGTTCTAGGTCTTATGACGAGCCTAAGGGAATGTGACTAGGTCTTATGGCGAGCCTAAAAATGGTTCTAGGTCTTATGGCGAGCCTAAAAATGGTTCTAGGTCTTATGACGAGCCTAAGGGAATGTGACTAGGTCTTATGGCGAGCCTAAAAATGGTTCTAGGTCTTATGGCGAGCCTAAAAATGGTTCTAGGTCTTATGACGAGCCTAAGGGAATGTAACTAGGTCTTATGGCGAGCCTAAAAATGGTTCTAGGTCTTATGGCGAGCCTAAAAATGGTTCTAGGTCTTATGACGAGCCTAAGGGAATGTGACTAGGTCTTATGGGTGCCTGTAGGGTAGGCCTTATGGGTGCCTGAAAGGATTTGAATGTAGGGTAGGTCTTACGTGTGCCTAAAAGGATTGAATGTAGGGTAGGTCTTATGTGTGCCTAAAAGGATTGAATGTAGGGTAGGTCTTATGTGTGCCTAAGGTTTAGGGATGAGACTCATCTTAACTCAGTTGCTTATGGAGACTGAGACCCATCCTACTCGGTTGCTTACGGAGACCGAGACCCACTCCACTCGGTTGCTTATGGAGACCGAGACCCATCTAACTCAGTTGCTTATGGAGACTGAGACCCAATCTACTCGGTTGCTTATGGAGACCGAGATCCATCTAACTCAGTTGCTTATGGAGACTGAGATCCTTACTCGGTTGCTTATGGAGACCGAGATCCATCTAACTCAGTTGCTTATGGAGACTGAGACCCATCTACTCGGTTGCTTACGGAGACCGAGACCATCTACTCGGTTGCTTATGGAGACCGAGACCCATCTAACTCAGTTGCTTATGGAGACTGAGACCCATCTACTCGGTTGCTTATGGAGACCGAGATCCATCTACTCAGTTGTTATGGAGACTGAGACCATTCTACTCGGTTGCTTATGGAGACCGAGATCCATCTAACTCAGTTGCTTATGGAGACTGAGACCCATTCTACTCGGTTGCTTATGGAGACCGAGATCCATCTAACTCAGTTGCTTATGGAGACTGAGACCCATCCTACTCGGTTGCTTATGGAGACCGAGATCCATCTAAACTTGACCAGGCAAATTGAGGAATGCAATATACTTGATGATGCGAGGATGCAAAACACGTTTTATGCAAATGATTGTGATGTGATCAAATTGTTAAGGTTCCAAACATGGAAATGATAAGGTTTACCCGAGTATTGCAAAGTGAAATTGAAGTGCTTGTGAAAACCGAAAATTTGCACAAAGCAAGAAATAGCTGAAAATGTGCCAAACATGGCAATGCTTGAGAAAAACACTACTGAGAAAGGATAGCGAAATAACCATTTCCTGACTAAGAGTTCCTGATCTGCAATTTGTTTCTTAGAGGATGAACACGATACTGATGGAAGTGTGTGGGTTTGTGTGTGGTGCTGAAAGCTTTTGCCGGTGTTCAAGATTTAGACAAGCTTGGGGTTGGGTGTGATTTTGGATGGTGATTTGGATTAAGATGAGCTGATGTTTTGTGGAGGTAAGACCAATGACGGGCCTGAGAGTGTTTGGTGATGGTAAGGGCTTATGTGGGCCTACATGGTGGTGTTGGTGGTGTTGGTGGTGCTCAAGCTTTGGGTTTCGTTGGTGTTGTCATGGCAATTGTTGGAACCAACAATTGCCCCCAGTATTTTTCCTTAGGACAATCTGAGCTAGAGTTCATGGCAATTGATCGGAACGATCGATTGCCCCCAGTATTTTCTTTGATTAAACATGCGAACAAGTCTTATCCTCACATGGTTAAGGATTATGTCTTGATGTGGTGCTTTCTATCCTACACTCAAAGTGTTTGATGCCTGCACTCGTGCTCTCCTTTTGGTCAAACATCTCAACCATTGAATTTGACATTTGTTAGATTTACGCATTCAACCTGCTACTTTCACATGATCGGATACACAACTACTAAGTCGGAAGTCTTTTGAGCTTATAACGTGGCTATGGGGTGTGATGAATGACAACAGGATAATGAAGGAATGTTTAGGATATGTGGAGCTTTAAGGATGACCAAAGCTGCAACTTGCACCGTCTCTCGGACTTGTCTCCTTTGCCTTGAAGTCGTTTGGCCACTTCGTGATGACTTTGCTTATGAACTTGGAACTTGGAACCTTTGGATTGTTCCTTGCGTCTTCTTTCTTTTTTCCGACTGGGTTTCTTTGAGGCTTTTCAGGTTTGCCTTTCTTCGAATCTCCTTTCCTTCGGGGTTCTTGTGTTTCCCGGTTTTGAACCTTGGGAGCTGTTTTTGATGTTAGCTCATTTTGGATCCTGTGTCACTTTGGGACCATTTGCGGATCGCTTCGTCACGCTGGTAGCGGCTTTGCTTCTTTGAACTTGTGAGTTGTTGTTCAAAAGTCGGGCTCCTTGCTTCCTTTGGTCACCGGGTCGGTTATTCATCATTGGCGGGCTTGTTTGTGGAGCCTGTAGTGTTGTAAAAGAGGTCATATATGAAAAGCTCAGCGGGGGTGCCTAGGGTTTAATGTCAGGGTTCACAAGCTTTTGGCTGTGTGGTGCTGTTTCCTAGGTGCTTCGTCATCCCTAATAGTTGTGTATCTGTCTTTGTTACTTCATGGTTTAAGCGTAAATTTACAAATTATCTCCTTCGGTCGGAGTTATGCCGTTTACCTTACCTTTAAATGTGGCCTCTCTGGAGTCGTGTAAAAATGACACGCTCTTTCGCTCTTGGTTTTACCACTCAAGGCACTCTCGCGAAACGTTCACTCAGAGACTTGTTTGCACATTTAAACAAAAGAAATAAACATTATCGTTCCTTAACTCGGATTGCCCCCAGTATTGCTGTGGGGTTTTTTTTTATAAGCCTTTTGAATACCCAGGTTATTTGTGAAGGGTGATTGTGTGTGTGGTGGTAAGTGATGACGGTGTTTTGCTGTTTTGGTGGAGTGATGTAGTGACGAAAGTAAACAGGGTGGTGGGATGTTCTCTGTGTATGGTGTTTGGACAGGCATGTTCACCCTTTTGGAAGCAAAAGGCGAATCGTTTTGTTCTATTGCCAGGAGATGATTATTTCATGCGCCTATATCAAAGGACATCCTCAAACCAATTTTTTCCGTTTTTTCGTTTTGCTGGAGAATGAGCATTTATTTACAAAGTATTTATACATGACTTTATTAAAGATGTGAAAAATGCAAGAATTTTATTAATGGAAAATATATTTAACAATGCTGAATACATCCAAAAACTATCTAAAGTTAACTGAAAGGAAAGACCGAATGGAAACTAAATATCCTAAAGTCTAAACTAAGAGATGCGAAATGAAAGTGACCTCTAGCAAGAACAAATTCCTAAATATCGCTGCATTCGGAGAACTGAAATCCCTGGTCGTAAAGGTCTTGGATCATGTGTCTCAAAGCCTTGCAATCGTCGGTGTCATGGCCAGGTAATTGGTGGTACCGGCAAAACTGACTTAGATTCCTTCCTTTCTGAGGGACCCCAGGCCGGGGGGTGAGAGGTTGTAGTATGCTTCGCTCCTGGAGTCTTTTAAAAGCCTGGCTCAACGGTCGGCCGATGTCTGTGAACTCTCTCTGACGGAGTTTCTTTTTAGGTGGCTCCGATGCTCCAATAGCCCAACCTGATTCCTTAGCCGTCGAACGGTGTTTACCTCATGCTGCCTGGTTCTCTTTTGGATGCCCCTTTGGATGCAAGCTGCTGTCCTTAAACCATTTCCGGTGTTTTCTGAGTCCCCAAGCTTTAATTCTCCCTTATGGATCAACTCCTCTAGGACACCAACTTGTCCCATCAGCAGGTCAAAACTAGGAAAGTATGTGAGTTTCAGCTTCTCATTGTATTGCTTCCGCATATTCTCGATTACCATTCGGATTTGCTCCTGTTCGTCCATGTTTGTGAGCATAGCGGCTGCTTTCATCCTCCAACGCTTGACGAAGTCGGTCATTGATTCACCTTCTGTTTGTCGTGTGTTTGCAAGATCAGCCCTGGTGACTCCAAAACTTCTAGCGTACTCAAAATGATGCAGAAAAGCTTCACAGACCTCCTCGTAGGTCTTGGTATTCATCCTTCGAGTTATGTACCAACGCTGAGGAGTCTCATCAAGATAGCGAGCAAATACCTTGGCCTTTTGCATATCATTCAGCAAAAGGATAGACATTTCTCTATCGAACATTGCCAAATGAAGCTGTGGGTCGGAGGAACCCTTGTACAGAGGAAGTGTTGGCAGCTTCAACTTTGGAGGGAGATCAACCTCGGGATACAATCCAGTGGAAAAGTAATCGAAACCGGCTGGCTTGTTGGCCTTCTCCATGCGCTCAATCTTTTTCAACATCTCATTGAATTCTACGGCTAATTGAGCATCCGTGTTGATTGGAATTCCTCCTTCTGCCATTCTCGGGATTTAGGCTTACCTGTTTCCAAGGTGTCCATATTAGCTGACAAAAGGAAGTGGGCCGAATGATACTAGGGTGAAGATGGCGCTTCACAAGGTAGATCGAAGACCAAGCCAGCCTTACACTGAAAGGAAGTGGGCCAGGATGCCCAGAAAGTGAGGTTGTTGGGATGGAGTACTTTCAGATTGGAATTTGGACTGAAATCTAAACGGATGGCTTTGATCGTGCCTAAGAGGTGACACCTAGATCTATGGTTTTGGGACAGGGCCATGATAAGAAGTCTACCTAGATTAGAATGAGCCCTTGGGCCGGAATGTGTTTGGGCCTGAAGTAAAGCACATGAGCTGGAATGGTCCCTAAATCACAAATGGGCCTAACTTTCTTCGGGCCAGAGAAGATGGTTGCTAAGCCGAAAAAGATTTTATTTTCAGGACTTGTGAGTTATTTCAAGTTTAGGTGGATTTCCTTTTTATGGGCCTAGAACTAATTGGATAATTCAAAATGGGCCAGAAGAGAAATCACCTAAGTCTAGGCTTTTGGGCCGAAGCCCGAACGACTCACATGTAAACCAAACAGGGCCTCTGGGCCGCAAACAAATAGAGCTGCCAATTCGTGTTGGGCTAGGTTGATGTAGGAGAAGTTCCTATCAATTCTAGGCTGGGTAGTGGGCCGATCATACAAGCAAACAAGGCCCACACAAATTCAACATGTCCTCACTAGACGTTTAAATCAAACCGGGTATGGATCGATCCGGAGAGGTGCTTGGGCGCGAGCCCAGGTCACCACAAAGGAATAGGGCTTGCACGCTATTCTCTTTGGGTTTCCCCACTTTTTCCACATCACCTGAAGGTGTGCGTCTACGGTCGGGTCTTTGACTGACCAAACAATGGGCTAGGTAAGGGTACTGCCAGGAAAATGCTTGGGGCTAAAGCCCAGGTATTAAGGGGGTGTGGTTAGACGACACCCTCCTCTTTTCCCCGCTTATTCACATCACCTAAAAGGTGTGAGTCCCTGACAGGGGACCCTCAAACGGGTCCCGGGGTGAAATGGTTTAGGTGGACCCTCGCTCTCATATGATGCAAAGGTGCAGAAAATTAAAGTGCGCACAATGGTAAACGAACAAAGTAATAAAGCCATAAATAAACATTTTCGAGTTAAGCCATCTTTCTTAAAATTAAAACAAGTTAAAATTAAGCAGTTTGTCCCCAGCAGAGTCGCCAGTCTGTGAGCCTCGATTTTAAACCCTATCCTATGTGGATTAAAGCTGATTAGGATCTAATCGGGTTTTAGGTCCACTTATAGCCTAAGATTAATAACTATGTCATCCAACAATAATTATTAAAACCTAAGCTAGCACTGGAACCTATTATGAGTCGCCACCTAATTTTAACCTAGATCAAATTAGGAAAGGAGAGTTCGGGTTCGGGGGCTTGATATTCGACTTAATTAGGGTTCAATTACTTTCATTACCCTTCCTAGGTCGTTTTTCCTCTACTCAGTTTATTTACGGCTTATTACGAGTCGTTTTAACCTAAGTGCGCGAGCTTCTGTTTTTTTGTGTTTTTTAGCATTTTTTGACAGAAAATTAAAGTGAAAAGTGAAATTACCTAAACTAGGGTTTCGGAGGCAGAATTAGGTCAAATTTCGTTTCCGTCCGTAGCCACGGACCTAATGTCCGAAACCACGGACCCCAGTTAACCTAAATATACAGAAAAGTCGAAATTAAAGGAAAACAAAAATTTGCAAAGTCCGGGGCCACGGACAGGCTGTCCGTGGGCCCGGACATCATTAGAAAAACATAAATTTTGATTTTTTTAAAATCCCGCCGCCGTCCGTGGGTGTCCGTGGTCTCGGACAACGCGTCCGAGGTCCCGGACCATAGGTCCGAGGTCACGGACCACCCACGGACAGGGGTTTTCAGAAGGTTCCCGAGGGTGTTTTGAGCTCAAATTTTATGGGTGTGTAGCCTGAAAGATGTACAAGACGTTAGTGGTTGAAAGTTTTCAATTTGAATTCGAATTGAGCACGAAACTTAGCAAACAAGTTATCTGACAGAGGCTTAAACAAACAGCAATACAGAAGCCTACGAAGGTTAGTTTGAGCTCAAATTTCGAGGCAAGACAGATAATACCGTGGAGAATTAGGGAAGCTGAGTTTCTACCTGTTTTGCCTTCGGATTCACAACGTTTCTTCACACCGGGATTCGTCGAGTGCTCCGTTGATGGTAGACCCGAAAGGACTTCGAACCAAGCTTCTGGTTGTTGGTTGTTCTTGCTGTTCTTCACGTTTTGGTGGTGTTTTGTGGGGTTTTGATGATTATTGGTGCTTTGGGAATTGGAAAACGTGTTTAGATGATGATTTCGGGGGATTTTCGGTATAATTTGGGTGGCCGGGTGTTGGAAAACGTGAGAGAGAGTGAGGAGGCTGTGTTTTCTGACTCTCTAGGGTTCTTGAGCATGTGAGGTTCTTCTTTTATCCAAAAAACCTATCCCCTTATATAGACTTTCTTAAAGATAAAGAAAATCTAGTAAAGGTAAGATTTTTAGTTAAGTGCCTTCCCAAAGGAATTTTGTTATGAAATTTTAACCACGTGTCAAGGATGGAAATTATGAATTTTCTGAAGTGGAATCGGATTTTTTAAATGTTGGAATATTTTTAAATTGAATTTCTCATCAGATTCAGTCAGAAATTGCTAGAAAATTATTGGAAATTCGAAAAATCAAAATTCCAACGCCATTATGCTTAGAATGTCATCCTCTATCATGGGTTAAAATATCAAAACATTTCGAGCTGATTTGGGCATCCTTTGGAGGAGAGAGAAAGCTTATAAGAGGTCTTAGGAGCCTTAAAAAATTACGAAAACGCCCCTGAAAATGACGAAGCTGCCCTTCATGCCACGGGACGCGCCGTTCGAGCCGGAATCCCTCACTACTTGATTAAAATGCCCCTCACGACACCAGGACTTCGTAGACCCCAACCAGGGGGGTCAAAATTTTGGGTATAACAGTACCGCTGGCGTCGGCCTGTGCCTCTGTAAGTATGCTTAGTGCACCTTCCGTACCGAGTCCATGACCTAATTGTATTCACAAGTAATGATGGTATAACAAGAGTCGTAACAATTATATGAACAACACTGTTATTTTATTCATAACCATCATGTTTACAACATGTGCTTAAATCTTACATCTCATTCCTTATTCCATACTAAACATTACATGGCTAATATTGTCTAAAGGTTAGGTTTAATCTCCCTGGTCTCATATGCGTCGCATTGATTACTACTGACAGTGCTGTATTCAGCTTGATTCTCTTAATCCCATGGTACAACATCCTTGATTCTCCTCCCATAACTAATACATCCCCTGACTTAAGTATTAACTTATTAGCACGGTCCGCACGCTTCTGCTCGCCGTACAAAAATTCAGCGTCGTCATCCCCAATGGACCAAGACACTACGGGTATCCCTCTTTCGAGAGACTCTGTTGTCTCGTCCTTGTCCTGATGTAGTCCGAGTCGTCTGTCTTTCTTATAGAAGTTTATAATGCCGATGTCCGCTTGTATGTCTGGAATCGGGTCAGCCTCCAACTGCTGAGCGATCTCCACGACTTGTGTAATAACCGGATGGAACTCTTCGGGTATCCCCGGTGGTGAGACTCCATCTTGCATTCTCGTGGTCTGGTAGGTCTTGGCATACGGATTCCAATCCTTGCCTAAGCTCATCATCTTTAATTTCATCCTTGTTCCTCCTGGGTACTCCGGTGTATAAAAACCTCCCGGTCCCACTCCTAATTGATTGCATCTCCTGATGATGGCTATCTGTGCTTCGGGTGTCAGGTATCCCCTTAATAATATCATACCTGGGCAGATAACTTGACATTATTCGGTTGGAAAGTCTACAGTTTCGATGTCGGTGTACTCCGGGTTAGGTGTAGAAGGCATTGGATAGCATATGTTGAAGTTTCCTAAGGTGGTAATAGGTTATATCTCACTTAAGTTCTAATCTTATCTTATCTTCACTTAACACAATTATTCACCAAACATGCATGATAATGCGGTAAGCAGGTAATTATATCACTTAACGGTTTTAGCAGTACCTGGTCTCGATGAGGGTCCAGGCTTATCGTCCCGGTCCACCATGTGTAGTGTGGGTCCCGACTTCTGGGCTACCCGTGGGTTCTTGTCTGCAGCTTGCTACACTCTCTTCTGACTGTCAGATCCAGCTCCCTGATCAGTCTTGCCCTTGCCCCTAATCTTGGGTCTGTAGGCTTTGCTAGCGGGGTTCCGGAAGCACTCGTATGCTCGGTGTCCGTATACCCCACAATAATTGCACTCCACTTTGTTCCCCTTACAATCGAGCCCGGGGTGGTCCTTGTGACACCACTGACAGATGTAGCATCGCTGGTAGCCACCACCGGCTCCCTTATCAGTCTCAGATCCTGATCATTCGCAATAGCAGTATTCATATCTTAAACGGTTACTAGTTGTTTCTTACACACTCAACATTAATTCCTTTACCCTTTGGTGCCCTTGAGCGCAGGGGTTTAGCTGCATATGCATATGTCAGCTTCAGTGGCTCTTCTGGAGCCTTCTCCTTTTCCTCCTTCCCTTTTTGGTTCTGATTTTTCTGGGCTTGAGGCTGGTACTTCTGTTTCTGGTACCCACCTTGCCTTTGGTTCTCCGTGCCCTTACCGACACTCTTCCTCTTAGCACTGTCCTCGTCCCTCAGCTGGACGGTTATCTCAACCTTAGCAGCGGCATGATAGCACTCCTGCTTTCCAAAGTATTAGTTACTCTTACTTTTCACAATCTAAATCTTATTTTCTTAATCATATCTTACTCATTTACTTACTCATATCTCAACCATTCCCATTACCTGCAAGGTAGTATAGCTCGTCGGCCCCATGCCGTAGCGGAGTCGATGGCTAAGCCCGCCATAGAAGCGGTCCACCAGTATCTGGTCTGAATATCCAAGACTTGGCAGAAGACGGAGCAAGGCGGTGAACTCCGAGTAATACTCGTCCATCGTCATCTTGTCGGTCTGCTTAAGCGCATCCAACTGTAAGCGCTTCTTCGTCTGGACATGGGCGGGATAGTACTTTGCTCGTAGCAATGCTGTGTACTGGTCCCAGCCGAAGTCTTGGTTGGCCACGTGCTCGGCCCTCACCAGCATCCACCAATAGCCTACTGCCCCCTTCAGATAGAATGCAGCTAGACGCACCTTGATCCCAGTAGGGACGTCAAGGGTCTCGAAGGCGGTCTCCAGCTCGGAGATGCACGCCTCAAGCTTAGCGAAATCTGTCTCCCCCTTAAAATGTGTGGGTTGAAGGTTTGCAAGGCTCTTCACCCAATTCGGTTCCCGGTGCTGTGGCGGTGGAGGTGGTGCACCCACACCAGGCTGATAGCCCATGTGCCCTAACACGGCAGCTACGATCTCTGCGATCGTCTGCCCTCCCGGTATCTCAGTCTCGTCGCCTCTACCACGGCCTCAGCCTCTCCTTCCTGACATCTGAACAATCACAACTCACATTAGATTCGTATCCACCACTGTTTCGGTTAACGAATTTATAATGTCTGTAGACGGTAAAGACGATCCACACTTAATAGTGGTCATCTGACTCTACTCACACTAACTTCTCACACCCTTAACCCATTACTTATATCATAACTCATAACCTAACTCGGTGGTTATTTATGTCCAGTATTTCTTGATCAGAGCGTAACTACGCTCTGATACCACTTTTTGTAACACCCCGTCCAAAGCCAATCGTGGTTATCGCAAACTTAACACTTAATAAAAACGGCACAGCGGAAATAACAAACACCGGGACCTTGCCACGGTCTGATCATTAGAACATACCGAACCTTACCGATTTACACGCTTATCCAAAATACACAACCGACCAAAATACCACCAACCAAAATACCACCAACCAACCGAGTTTAAGTATCTAAGTCTTAGACACAAACTTACATCAGTTTAAATATAAACAGACAGGCGCACAGGCGCAACCCGTGCTCAAAAATAACCCATCCTAAGTCTAACCGCTCATACTCTCGTGGTGTGACTTCATGGGCCTCTAACCTGCAAGTGTAAAAACAGCCCCCAAAGGGGGTCAGCACGAATGCTGGTACGACCCTCTCGTGGCCCCCAAGCTAACGGGGCTACGACGACTAATTGTTGATAGCATGGAAGTCGATTAGATACACAAACATAATATGAAGTGCAATAAACAACCATCCACAAATGAACATACATAGTCCACAACAAATGAACGACTCAAGCGTTCCCTTAACAAATGGGTTAGTAATAACCTCCTCCAAATCTGATTCCTCTTATCCTCAGTTCTCCTTAACTTACCTCAGTCTTATCCTTATCTTAACCTCAGTATACAAACCGTTCCTAGACTGGGAATGGTTGTAGCTTAACTTAAACTTAGGATTTAGGTGATCCTACCGCACCATCTTAATGCCACCTACCTTGGACGGGAGTCCAGTGTAGCTGAGCCGACAACCGACCCTAGGCAACAAGTCCGAAGACAAGTCCTTAAGCGGAGGACGGATCTGATTCAGATACCGACCCCCCTTTCCTTAGCATGCATGACCGGAGTCAGTCCCGGGTTCCTCACTCCCCCCTTATGTTCCAGTTAGTGAAAATCTTACAACCATGTGATAGTTAAACCTTATCGGGTATTAACCAACAGATACCAATACTTAACCCCTTTTCTTAACTCAATAAGTACTAAACTTAGTTAGTAACAATCTCAAGTCTCGTGGGTTAGTGTAAAGAAAAACACATTCACAACGAGAACAAGTATAACCGGTTGCATGCTTTATCTTGTCTTAGTCATAGCAAATAAACAGATAGCACACAAGCCGAGGGACACCTCGTTAGCAAGCAGGTCACAAGAAAGACTGTACCGTTCACCGTCGGCGATTGTTCGGTTTATCTCCTTCCAAGTCCCAATTCACAAGTCCTAAAACATTCATTCAGTTTTAAGTCATTAATTAGCTCAACTTAACGGAATTTACTTAACTTCCCTAGGCACTAGTATTTACCCATCGTTATTCACTAAGTCTTTATAGTTTCAACTTAATCTCTTAAGCACACCATTACCTTACTAACTATTACATTTTTTCACCCTCTTAGTAGCCATTACACCCTCCAAGCATGCCCTTAATAACTTTATAACATCAATATCTATCAATCCCCACCATTAGATATCATTTCCCAACCTTAAACAAAGTTTTTTGTCAAAACAGCACCGCGTCCGAACTTGTGTCCGAGCTTCCCAAGTTCGGACGCAAGTCGAGACTCAAAAGGTGCAACCAGACGTGTGTCCGAACATGTGTCCGAGCTTCCCTAAGTTCGGACATAGGTCGAGGAAAAATCAAAAGAAAAATTTCAAGTGTCCGAACATACGTCCGAGCTTCCCTAAGTTTGGACATAGGTCGAGGAAAAATCAAAGGAAAAATTTCAAGTGTCCGAACTTAGAAGGCCGGACAGAAGTCTGGACACTGGTCGAGAATCAGTAAATTTAATCGCAACAGGGCATGTCCGAGCTTCCAAATTCGGACGGAAGTTCGGACAGTCCAGAATACTCATCTTCTATATCCTTAAACACTTATCTCATTTCTTAGTACGTTCTAACCTCGTTTGGGCGCTTAGAATACACCTTAAGCCATCCACTAAACTCCTTAAATCACTCATCAATATCCATCTTAGTCATTATGCATTTTCCTTGTAATAATGTCACACTTGTAATGTTTCTCACTAGGCTTCTAAGTGGTGGTTCATACCTATTATAACCACTATGCCAAAATGCTTCCTCACCACTATAACACCATATCCCAAGAATCTTTCACCACCTAAAATTCCTTTATGCAACTACTTAAAATTCCTACACAAGTTTATTTATTTGATTCCTAAATCCTCCATGATGATTCCTAAGTCATTCTAGCTCATTAAAACCTTTGACTCACCCTTTTTATCAAAACAACTCCTAAAGTTTCTTAGTACTTCCTTAGTCATAAATATCCTTACACATCTTAAACAATTAGGTTCTTCACTAAATTTTGCCATGGGTTATCTAGTATATTGTTACACCAAAACATTTAGTTCTTCACCATCAATTAGCTATCAACATTCAAATTCTCACTAAACCTCCTTAGCACATATCACACATCAAAACTACACTACATCACAATACAGTGCATAAACTTAAATTGCTTGGCACCTAGGCCCTTAAATGACTTGGCTCTTAGGCCCTTAAATGCATAAATCTTAAACACTGAATTTCCTCAATAAAAATAGCCTTTGACCTGCAAATACACACAACAAGGCTCCCATTGCAATTTAAATGTTCTTATAATTCACCTTGGCATCCTTAAACTATTTCCTTTTTCTCATTTGCTCCTTAGTCACAAGTTCACAAGTATAGTCATTGTTTCTCCTAGGTTTTTATAACTCTTTCCCAATGTAAACTCTACACTAAACTCATCACATATCTAAATCTCATCCCTTAATGCATTAAACACCTTAAGGTAAGACATTTACCTTGTTCTTTTTCAAGCTTCACGAACTTTCTTCCTTAGGTTTTTCTTTGCTCAATCTCGGTCACCAAATCAGGTTCTCCTTGCCAATGTTCTAACCAACATTCAATGACTTCAATGAGTACTAAACAACACACTAACCTTAAGGAATAAAACCTAGGTTGAAAATGTGTTTTAAGGTATTAAATCGATTGTTTTACCTTGGTTTCTCAAGACAAGCTTGGATATGAATCAAGAAGGACCTCCTCCACTACTAAAAAACAGTCTTTTAGAGACGGAAATTGATACAAAAATATTTTCGTCTCTATATAGAGACGGAATAGAGATGGATTAGAGACGAATATAAATTAATAGAATTGAGACGGAATAGAGTCAGAATAGAGACGAATTAGTGTGGGAATCACATGGCGGGACGCTTTTGGATTTTGCGCTCAGAATAGAGACGGAATGGAGACCGATTTTTCCATCTCTATAATAAAAGAAAATAGAGACGAAAATATTCCGTCTCTAACCGCAGGGTGAAACTGAACTCCCACTCAAATAGAGACGAAATTTTAAATCCGACTCTAATAGAGACGGAATTTTAAATCCGACTCTAATAGAGAAAGATTTCATTACAAGAAAATCACAATTACTCTAATTTCTCATTCTCTTCTCTCTCGCACCGCGTTCGTGTCTCTCCACTCCAGTCTGCAGTCCAGTGACTCCAGTTCATCCCTAACCCTGACCTCTCCATCCACTCGACTCCATCGCACTTCTCAAGTCTAAATCCTCTCCTCCACACTCTTGTTCACCTTCGCTCATGTTCGCCTCTCGTCTTCTCCTCGCCCAGTCCGTCCCCGAGCTTGATTCGCGCAACTGACCTAGTCAAAGAGCCGACCAGAGACAGGGAGCGCCGTCGACAACACTCATCTTTGGTGAGTTTTCTGCATACATATGTTTTCTTCTTGTTGAAAACTTATTTATTTTGTGTATTGTATAAAAAACCGTAAGCAAGAGTTGCTAATTAAGAAGAATATGTATCTGTTGCTATTCTGGTAATGATATGTACGTGACTTGCTATTCTGGTAATGAAAAGAGCGACAGTTCTTGATCCTTTTTTTCCTTGTTTTCACACCGGTGTGTAACTTTGGCGCAACCCCTTGCATTGGTCTGGATGATGAAGCAGATTTAGCAATAATCTCCAACAGACTTGCGAATATGTCAGTTATCTCTTTCTGGTTTGTGTTGAATTGGTTAAAAATCTTGTTGTGACCAAAAATAGGTTGCCTAACCGGATCTTTCATGGTCCTTGGCTACTTTTACATTTTACACCTTATCTTGTGCATATGTTTAACCTGTAGTTTAAGGTTTCCTCTATGATGTTATGTTTTATCTCTTTACAGGAGTTATTGCTATCTTCATTTTGGTATTTATCCTTATGCCAATTTTGTCTTTAATCCTCTCTGGTTGGTGATGTGGTATGCTCAGAGTGCTTTGCTTTCCGATTTCTCGGAGGAGTTTATATGTTATCATCTTGTTGTTTGTTATGATGGCTCGCGGTTAAATCACCTCACTTTTATGCATAGGCAGCCCATGTTTAACAATGAGGAGTCATAATATTTCTTCAATTGTGTTATAGCCAGCAACTTCCAACCAGTGTACATATCTTGTAAGTTTGGCTTAATGAATGGACTATATATGTAATTCGGTGTTATACTCAGTTTAGGTAGCGTCAGAAGAAAGAATTGGATAACTAGGATCTATTTTTCGATGATAAATTCTCATTACATTGTACAAAAGGGGTGTGAGCAGTATACATGGAGAATGGCAACAAACAATTTGTTTGTAAACCATTCTATAAGAACTAAAACAAACAAAACTCGTGCTTGTGTGCCTTCCATTACTTCGTGTCTACTTGACTTTCGAGAGGTTAATGATTAATTATACATTATACAATTCACATAGTCAATTACTTTACTCTAGTTACTGCTGTTTTGTTGCTTTAAACATGGCTGTTACAGCAGTTGAATATTTTAAACAATGCTCATTTTTTTCTGTTTTGTGTCAATGCTAATCTGCTTATTGTTTGATTTTGTTCGGATCTGTTTGTATCTGTCTTTGAACTGAAACTATGGTATACAAGGTCTAGTTTCTGCTGTTTTTGCTGCTTTAACAATGGCTATTACAACAGTTAATTTTTTTGAACAATGCTCATATTGTTTTCCTGTTTTGTGTTGCTGTCTAAGTACTATATCTTTTTCAATTAAATGTTTATGTTTGGCTTTGTTTAGATCTGTTTGTATATGTTTTTCTGTTTGTGTTGCTGTCTAAGTGCTACATCTTAAGCACCATATATTTGTATTTTTGAGCTATTGTATAACCTGCTTTAAGCTCTCTTTGTGGCATTTTTTGGGAGTTCAATCAAGCATAATCTAAAAGTGTTTATAACTTGAATTACATTATGTCATGGTTATTATCTTTTATCTGCTTGTCCTTTTCTATTTGGTAAATCCTGTTTCAGCAGGAGAGGCTTGCTTCAAGTTTGTACCGTGTGGGGGTTTAAATATTATGGGATTGTATGTGACAGTTGATATAATGATTCTCTGTTGTGTTTTTTGTGCTTTTGAAATTAAAATTGAATGTAATTATGCTTCATCTACACCTATTTGTTGACCTCTTTTCACCTTATCTTTGTCGGGCTATCTCTCAGGCATCAAATTCCTGATGATTGGAATCTGAGTATTTTGTTATTCAAATTGTTGATAGTTGTTGTTTTTTGGTCAATTAAGACTGAAGTTATGATCTTATGCTGCTCCTGATATTGCTACTGGAAAGAACATACAAAAATTGATTCTTATTGGAAATCTTCAATTCCTTGAATCTGAAAATCTGCTGAGTGTCCAAAAATAATGCACTATAACTCAATCATCTTTTCAGCAAAAAAAGGTCACCTAGCTTCAATATCATACTTTTGTTTATGAACAATCGGTCTACGTTTAATTAGCTTTTTCTATCCGTTGTTGACATGTATGATGAATTAAGAAGTATAGAGCAAACCAATCTAATTTCTTCTGTTATGCTACCTAAAGTGATGTAGTTTTCAGCAGTTTAAATTCTTAGATAAATGCCTTATCTATTCTTCACTTGCTGACACTGCTTCTCCAAATTTGAACGTTATTGCTATTTTCATTATTACGCTAATTTTAGCAATCTTTTACCCCCTAAAAACCACAACATCTTGCCTTTGTTTTTACTTACATTTTCCTAAAAAGTCACTCATTCCTCATTTGATGTAGTTGGTAACCTGAAATCTGAAGTGTTTGCTGCTGTATTTGTTTCTGGATAATCTCAGATGGGGCATTATTGAGCATTATTGAACTTGCCATGTTCACTAGTTCAATTGGGTATTGTTGAAATCTGAAGTATGTTAATATTTAGCTTAGTTCTATTTCGTAGTGGTCTTTAGTTTTCTTAATCTTTGTTTTTTAACTTTTTCAGCTGAGTTTGTAGTTTGAAGAAGGTGAAGCACACGAAGGTGATTTCTGTAATTTTACTACAGGTAAATCTTACTATTTTTTTTTTCAATTTGTTCCTACTACCACCACCAACTACTACTACGACCAACACCTACCACGGCCAACTCCTCCTCCTACTACTACCGTCTATTACTATTACTACCGACTACTACTACAACTTTAGAAGAGCTGATGATTACTTCCTCTTGCTTGATCTCCTTCTCTGCTTTATTATTATGTCTATCAAATATCAATGATGGCAGTAGTCATCGTAGTGGTGTTCACTTCCTGTAACTTGTCTGCTACTGTATCGGCTTCAGCTGGTTGATGATAATCAGTTGGGTTTGATTGGTCATCATCAAAAACTTCCTTCTCTTTGACCTCCGCCTCATTTACGGGTTTAACCTCCTTCTCAATTTTAGCTTCAGAATGATCTGGCGCTGCACCCTGATGTTCGACTGGTGGTTCCTCTTGATCTTTGTTGTGAAGTTTTACTTCTTTTTCCGCTTCTTGTGGTGATTGATGAGGGGTCTGTTGGATGGTAGATTCATGAGCTTTGCTTGTTTCCTGGCTGGAGAATGCAGACTGGGCGGTTACAACCCGCAAGATCGTTATTTATATAGTATATATATATATATATATATCTAGTGTTAAGGACAAGTAGTGATTGGTTTATTAAAACATAGGATAGGAGTATACAGCAAGCAAATTGATCAAGGGAAATTTTAAAGATGTGAATAATTATACTTATATATATATAATATCATTAATTAATTACCTCAGCAGTAGCCATA
>CM041781.1:51034186-51229375 GCA_023374045.1 Limonium bicolor
AATCTTCCGAGCGACTCTCATTGGTCTTGACATGGTAGTCGTTAACTAGGGTGACCCTCCATTCTTAGAGGCCCCTATTCACTTAGCTCTGTGTTTTTCCTGATTGCTTGTCCCACATTTACCATGGTTACCGAGATTTAACCCTTGTTTAGGTGCTATGTTGTAGTCCTATTGAAGTATGTTTCATAAATACTCCCATAGTTGTCTAAACTATGATAATCGGGTACTACAGCCTCTTAGGCATTGTAGGTTTGGAGTTATCCAACCTTGACTATTTCCTTAGTCGGTTAGTATACCGTTGGCGGTATTATCTAATAGTTTTGATACATGTGTCTCGGGTCTCATTACTTCACCTTTCTTCTTCATTGCACAGTTAGTGTGTTCCTTCTTGATGGTCAGTTCTCTCGACTGCTAAGCATGTCGACCCATGCTGCCGGAAATTCCATTCCCTATGCATAGGATTCTTCAATTCTCCGCTATTAAGTGCGGTTAACGTCGTTCAGACGGGAACCGTCTCCAGGATTTACCGTTCTTGGGATCTATCGTACGACCGGTTCCCCGTTCTTACAGAAATACTAGATAACGGCTAGATCGGGTTTTCCCGAGTAAGAGAGGACTTTCATATCTCTGGCGTTCTTTCCCGAGTTATAAAATGGGGGATGTGGAGGGCGGGTATGGATATTGTAGGTATCCCATACACACGGGGAATGCCTAACTAGCGTATCTCTCACGCTATCACTCAACCCTTAGCCCAAAGTCTTAGACTCCTAACTCGGTACTTCCTAAGCTCGGTATTTCTAGTCATCAGAGCGATACTTCACTCTGATACCACTTTTTGTAACACCCCAACTACAAACTCCACACTTAACCATTAATCGCAGCGGAAATTACATCATAAACACTAATCAAAAGGGGCGGTGTTACACCGTTAGCCCCCCACGTGGCTAACAGGCTAATACTTACACAATGTACCGGTCTGATGGACAAGATTACCGAGCACTTAAACACTACAATACCATTCCATTTCTGAACCGAGTCAACTCATTTACATTACAAACCGTACCGAGTAATTTACAATTATTGCCGATAACAAGTTTGGTCTCACTTTACTATCAAATATACCTAACACATCATACACTACCCATGCTCTGCCATTCCCGTCCTACTCTCGAACTAAGGGCTGCTTCCTTGTACCTGAAAAGTAATAGGTGGCCCCAAAGGGGCTCAGCACCTTTGCTGGTATGGTAATCGTGCAGCCCGCATACTACCGGGCCACGTACAACTATTTGTCGTCTGAGCATGCGGTTGATTATATTTAATCATGCATGAAAAACTATAAACACATATCTAATCAATAGGTTACAAATAATAAGGTTAACACATCATCACTTGTTAGATCACATTATTGTGTTCCTTGACCCTTGAGGGTTTCCACCTTAATGGAGCTAATTTCTTATTAGACAACACTTACCCATTTAATCGGGTTACACCTATTTACTTCTTATTATAGCATGAGATTGGTTTTAGTGATCAACGTACACACATAACACACACATCATATAGTAACGTATACACAACATAACTCAGGAATAAGTCTCGTGAGGACTCGGTTCGAAATAGGAGTTAGCCAATATTATAGAGCCTAGAGAATATCCTCATTCTCATGTCGGGCTCATTACATAACACATTACGTTCTTCTTAGAGAACATACACTTTACTTAAGATGTGTCGGACGTAATATAGATCCGAACACACCGTACACATT
The DNA here is from genome assembly GCA_023374045.1 of Limonium bicolor. Classification (NCBI taxonomy): domain Eukaryota; kingdom Viridiplantae; phylum Streptophyta; class Magnoliopsida; order Caryophyllales; family Plumbaginaceae; genus Limonium; species Limonium bicolor. The sequence continues at coordinate 51,035,952 of CM041781.1, forward strand.
TACTTTACTTAGATGTGTCGGCCATAATATAGGCCCGATCAATCCATACACAATTAATTTACTTAGAAGTGTTGTCGGTAATAATATAGACCCGATCACACCATACACAAATCCCCCTGCCCCGAATAATAGTCAAGGTAGGAGAGCCAGCTATAGGCTTGTGGGAAATTGAATCCCAAGAAGGCAAACAACCGAACAGAGAGGGAGTTGAACCAGATGTAGATATCAACTCCCAAACACTCGCGCGCGATGGGGACTCCTGAATTCCTCACCCCCAAGTTATACACTAGTTAGAAGCTCCCTTCATGGGACTTAACACAACAAGTTACATTATAATTAGTCAAGTTTGGTAAAACAAAGGGGAGGTAAGATACCATCCGACATACATGAACACCACAACAATCGTTACATAAAGACATACTCGAAGGGGATAAACACATTTACACACAACAACAGTACACAACTAACACACGGATAGCCGCAGTTAGAACGTTCCCGTAGGTTGGGTCGTTAAATTCGAATACCGATCTCTTATGTGATCATAGGGTCGGTTAGCTACGGTTTAACACATATTCGAGGTTAAACGGTATCGGAACTAAATATGCCACATAAATGAATTACTGTAAACTCGATTCATGCTTTATTTGCAAGGTGGCAAACATAAAGAAAAATAGGTTGGCATACAAGCCGATGTCATCCGGTAGAACACAGGTTGCAAGAAAACCATACCTGTCACCGAGGATTTACTCTAACGTGTCACTTCACGCTCCTCGGGTAATTCCCGAACAACTCGTATTATTTCAAATGTATCTATTAACACCAAAATCTTACGGTATGTAAACTTCTATTACTCCTGTACTTAACCCCGTTGTCCCGTTGTCTTTTCTTTACTCATGTGGTTTTTAAGTTTTCAACTTCCACATTCATTCTAACACTTGGTTATGCTTCTAATGGCCTTTATAAGTCACCAAACAAGGCCTAATCATCATCTAAAACCATCCCCAATCAATTCCCCATCAATAAAACACTTTAAAACACTTTTTGTTACATTTTTGCACTGGTCCGGGTTTGTGTCCGGGGTTACAAACCCGGACCAATCCCGGAAATAACATTCTGCCATGATTTTGCATTGGTCCGGGTATGTGTACCGAGATACAAACCCGGACCACATGCAGGGATGACTTTTGCCATGTTTTCATGCTGGTCCGGGTTTGTGTACCGGTTTATAAACCCGGACCAGCATTAACCCTATTATATTTTTACAGTTTTTGACTCTGTTTCAACCCCAATTCTTACCTAATCTTTTCCTAATCTTCCCACATGTAATCTAGCATGTTTTAACACCTTAAAAACACTTAAAACCTCCTCAAATCATTGGTCAAACTTACCACTCAATCCTTGATTAAATTCACACAGTTTGTACTTAAAAATTCTGTACTTGCACATTGTTGTATTTACAACATTCTCATGACAGATTACCACTTACTCTCAACCCATTTAACCATTCCAAATTCATTCCTAGCATATTCATCTCTATTTCCCAAGTCACTCACCATTTACAAAGTCAAACACACTAAGCTCATTCCTAGAATTTTAAGCCACCAAACATTAACTTTTGCTACAGATTTTTACACCACTCTAATTACTTTTTTAACTAGCACCCTAAAGTGCTTAACCAACTAAATTAATTCCTAACAACACCTAGTTAACCCTAGGTCATAATAACTCACCAATTCACCGAAATTCCTTAAGTTTCTACGGAAATTTCGCCATAACTCCGTTACTAAACTAACACATCCAAATTCATCATCTTCATCACCTAAACCAAAATATTCATAATTCAACACAAGCTCACCAAATTTAATCTCAAATAACCAAATCCATAAAGGATTCTACCAGCACATAAAACTCATCCAAATCTCATTATACACATTATAATGCACTAATCTCAAATGCATGGCACTTAGGCCCTTAAATAACAAGCAATGCACAATGCATTAAACATCATCACGATTTCCTCTTCTAAACACCAAACACACTTCCAACACAATTTTTGATTCATTCTTTTACTTACCCATCCCAAGATTTTCAAAAAACATATAAATAGACATCAAGGTAAGTTGTTTACCTTAAGTCCTCAAGTCCATCTTTTCAATTCTTTCTTCCTCCTCTCTTTGTTCTTGATTCCAACCGGTCAATGGGGTTATTGTTAAACTAAAGACCAATGCCCAAGGAACAACAATAATCAATAAACAACATCTAAATCTTGGGCTAAACCCTAGAACACAAGAGAGTAATTTAAGACTCTAAAATGAGGGATTACCTTCCAAATCTCCAAGTGAATATTTGACTAGCAACACCACAAGGTTCCAGCACCTCCTTGAAGACTCAAAATCGGCTTGAACAAATGGAACAAGGGGGTTCAAAAGCTGGACATTTTCGGTAGTAAGGAAAGGCTAGAAAAGAGGGGGTTTTGAACTTCGTTTTACCTTAAACCAATAAGGAAGGATGTAGCTCACAATGATCTCCTTCAATCTTCAAATGGAGCTCCATCCATGGGGATGAAAATTGGAGTTTTCAGATTTTGAAAGGAGGGAAATGTTCTCCAAGATGAGGGGAGTTAAATGGTGTAATTTTTGTTGTTTTGACTTTGTTTAGACCATGAAATATGAAGAAGAAGAGGAGCTTCGTGAAGGGTTGTATAAATCGCCATGGCTGAAGGAGGAAGAAGAGGGAATTCTGGGAAGAAGGGAAAAAATCTTAAGAGAGGAAGATGGGAATGGGAGAGAGAGAATAGAAAAGTAAGTTTTGTACTTTTACACTTTTTACTTTGACTTTCTTTTCCTTTTTTTTCTTTCCTGGCTAGTTTATCATAGAGAGGGGGCTGAACTTACAATTAAAACCGGCCACATCATTAGTGAGGGAGGGGTGTTTTTGTCTTATTACAAGAAACGCTCATTAAATTTCCCGTTTTGCACTATTCAATAACCGGCCATTTTCCGGATTTTTCTCTTTCTTTAATTTTAATGGTTATTAAGATTCCATTAATGTTTAATTATAGTTATATGATCAACTATAATTTTTACGGGGTCATTTAACTGTTTAAAATCACGTTTTCGGGTTTTCTCGAAAAACCGCGCTTTAAGACTCCGTCAGCGTTTTAACCCATTATTTGGATCCGTTTTCTTCTGGAATTGTTCCCACATACTATTTAGGCCTAATTAAGCCTTAGGAATCCCTGTCAGATCCTATTCGAGGTATATACCTCCTAAAATACTTAAATACGCGTTTTCACGTTTTGCATGTTTTCTTATTTCTTTTGGTTTCTCTTTCTTCACCAAAGTTCTTAAGGACTTAGTTAGCCTTGAAATAACATAATTACACAATTTATTAACACATTTAAGTTCGGGTATTTCACTTGGCCTTTAAGGCCTATTGTTTGTTCTCAAGTTGTTACGAAAGTAATTGTTCTCTCGTATTAAGTTCAACGGATAGCGCCACTAGTACAAAATGGGCCTATTTCGGCCCCCCTATGGTGGCGGTTGTTGCTAAGAACCGCCACCATAGAGTTGAGAAGGTCTAATGCAGCGGTTCTTTGCAACAACCATCGCAATAGACTAATATTTTTTTAAAAAAAATCATAAAACACCTATCTCGGCGGATCTAAAAACAACCGCCACCTTAGGTATAGTCTATGGGCCACTAGTAGCACCACTAGTACAAAATGGGCCTATTTCGGCCCCCCTATGGTGGCGGTTGTTGCTAAGAACCGCCACCATAGAGTTGAGAAGGTCTAATGCAGCAGTTCTTAGCAACAACCGTCGCAATAGACTAATAATTTTTTAAAAAAATCATAAAACACCTATCTCGGCGGTTCTAAAAACAACCGCCTTAGGTATAGTTTATGGCGGCGGTTGTTTAGAACCGCCGCCTTAGGTTTTTTTTCTGTTTCTTTTTAAATTTAAGTCTATGGTGGCGGTTTTTAAAGAACCGTCGCCATAGATGTTTTTCCTGTTTTTCTTCGAAATTTTCAATCAATGACTTAAAATTTTGAGTAAATTACTCGAACCCCCTTGAGGATTTAGGATATTACAGTTAACCCCCTTGTGTTTATCATAATTATTGTAACCACCTCAAGGTTAAGGTATCTTTGACTATGAGCCCCCAAACTATAACTTTGTTATTAGGAAGTTAACTACGTGTTGATCTATCAACTTAATCACATAAATAATGTCAGGCTGGACAACATAACTGCTTAATCAACATCATGCAACTCTCTCTCATCCCACTTTAAATGCATTTTCAAGACAAGGTTGACATTTTAGGAAAATAACAATATAGATTAAGTAGTGTTTTTTTGTCTAATCTAACATTATTAATGTGATTAAGCTGATAGGTCAACACGTAGTTAACTTCCTAATAATAAAGATATAGTTTGGGGGCTCGTAGTCAAAGATACCAACCTCGAGGTGGTTACTAGTAATTATGATAAACACAAGGTGGTTACCTGTAATATCCCAATCCTCAAGGGGGTTCTGAGTAATTACTCTAAAATTTTTATATCGCGCCTCTTCCACTTCTCTAGGTCATTTTACAACCAAATTGCTCTGCGCTTCCTCTCTTTCTCACGGCAATTTCGCAACCCAACTGCGAACAAGGAACACTACTGCTCTGCACCTCTCTTCCTCACAGTAATTTTCCAATCCAGACTGGTGAACAAGGAACATTGCTCTGTTCTGTCTCACGGTAATTTCACAACCCAACCTGGCGAACAAGAAACATTGCTCTACCCCTCTCTTTTCTCACTGTAATTTTGCTATCCAAACTGGAGAACAAGGAACATTGCTCAGCGCCTCTCCTTCTCACAGTAATTTTGCAACCCTACCTGGCGAACAAGGAACATTGCTGTGCACCTCTTTTCTCACGGTAATTTTGCACCCAAACTGGCAAACAAGGAACATTGCTCTGCGCCTCTCTTTCTCACTGTACTTTTGCACCCAAACTGGTGAACAAGAAACATTGCTCTGCGCCTCTTCTCCTCTCAATTGTCATGGTAATTTTGAAACCCAAACAGGCGAACAAGGAACGTTGCTTTGCGCATCCATAGAGACCCATCACTGGAACTGCTACAATCGCTCACGAGAACGAATACAGCCGCTTTTTTTTTGTAACAAAGAAAACCTATGGCGGCGGTTGTTAGCAAGGAACCGCCGCCATATGTGTGTTTTTATTTAAAAAAGACCACCTATGGCGGCGGTTGTTAGCTAGTAACCACCGCCATAGGTGTGCTCTCATTTTAAAAAAGACCACCTGTGGCGGCGGTTCCTAGCTAACAACCACCGCCATAGGTGCTCTACTTTGGTGGTTGTATAACCGCCGAATTAGGTTCGAGACTCTATCTCGGCGCCCCCCATTATGGCGGTTCCAGAACCGTCGAGATAGGCCCTTTACAACAGCCAAGATAGGCTCTTTTTGTACTAGTGATCTTACTACTCTACATGTTTATCTTTTAACTCTTGACATGCGTCATGTTAAGACAACCCATTCTTATAATCATAATCCTTGTATTTTATTGGGCAGTAGCCCCTAGCCGAAGCCATGTGCACCAACATCAGTGCCCTCCGACCAATGATCCGAAGATATTTTGATTTTCTCTTTACCCTTTTAAAGGCGTCTTTTGCAGCCGTAGTCATGCACCAACGGTAGTGCCCTCTGACCAAGGAACCTATTGGTTCACTACTAGAAAAAACGGATTTACTGACAGACATTTTCGTGGGTAAGTGGTGGGTAATCAATTTTACCCACGGAATGCCTACAGAAACATTCTGTGGGTAAACACCTCGTGGGTAAACTAATACCTACCATTAAAAATTTCCATAGGTGATTACCTACAAAATACCCATGACTGCTTTCGTTGCTAAATACCTACAGACAAGTCTGTGGGTAAATACCCACTGAATTCCAACGGATATAATGTTCGTATGCCACGTGCCACGGAATAACTACGGGGAAAATACCCACAAACATTTACCGTGGGTAAATACCCACGGAATAACTACGGGTATCGAGTTCGTATGCCACATGGATACCCACGGAATACCCACAGAAATAATACCAACGGAACTTTTTCGTAGGTGTTACCTACGGATTACCCACAGAAAAGTCTTTGGCTTTCCTTTATAGTTTACCCACGGATTACCTACGGACCATTTATACCCTTGGTCTTTTCCATGGGTATTCCGTGGGTAAATATTTAACATTTTTTGAAAAAACAGGAAATATTTTACAACCACTTTTGTACGATAAAAAATAATGAACCTCCAACCCAGCAAGCAATCCTCAAAAGATATATTGTTTTGATTGATAAAGTGCTGTCAAAAATATTGAAATACCCCAAACCTTGATATGTCATTAAACATTTAAACTATGGTATGTAAAGGCTAAAAAGTGCCTTAGAAACATCAGTGAACAACTTAAACCATAGTAAAATGCAATAAAGCACTAAGACACAGCTTGAGCAAAAACATGCTCTAAGCTTGGAGTGAACTTGGTTAGGACCTAAAGAGCCTACCAAGACTTAATAATATTCAATTATGATTTAATAAGGCTAATTAAGTCCTTAGGAAACCTTGGTAGACAATTAAACCAAATAGAACACAAATAAATGCCTTAAAGTCAATATGGGCAAAAATGTGCTCTAAGCTTGGGATAAATTTGTATAAGATCTAAAGGTCATATCTATACCTTATAAATATGTTAATGAACATATTAAATCAATTACTAAAGAAAACCAAGCTTGAAAACAAGTTAAAACACAAAATGTGCTTTAAGAAGTCTTAAAGCACATTTTTGAAAAATTGTCTTGTAAATGAGTTTTGAATGGCTAAATGTCCATCATTACTCTTTAATTAACATGGGTACTATATAGTATCACATTTGGAAGTCTATATCAATGGGAAATCAAAAATTTCACATCTATGTGCCTTGTTTTAGTGAATAGTAACTTTAATAAGCTAGTTTGTAACATATGTTGTTATAAGTAATTAAATTGGTCAACAAAGACTATTATACCCCTAGGTAGAGATGGGGGCCGGTTTTTATCATGGTGAGTCACCAACATGTAAATGAAATCAATTAAGAAAGGAAGAAAAAGTAAAGGAAGAAAGTTACTTTATAACATAAATATCTTAACAATGTGTACTCTCTCACCTCATTCTCTTCTTCCTTCTCATTTCACACGGTCTTCATCCTCTCCTCTCTTCTTCAAAAACGATGGGCTATAGTAACCCCTCTCTTCATCTTCATTTCCTTGCCAAATCCAACTCCATGCTCCAAATCAAATTCTAAGACCATATTTGTCTTAGATAGACCAAGCTCTACACTTCTATCTTTTCAAATCTTCAAAAGCCTCATTTCGGTGCCAAGGAGATTCACCATTGATGGAGCTTGAGCTAATCTTTTCACATATTATTGTTCTCCTTTGCTTCAAGGTAAGGAAACTCAAAGAAAAATGATGTTTCCTTCATGTTTTGTGTTGTCCAAAAATTCACCTCACAATGGTGTCTTTACCTTGCTTGTTTTAGCTTCATTTGAATCTTCCAAGGGTTAGTAGGAGTCCTCTCTTGATACTTATTCAAGCTCTCTTCCAATTCCAAAGGTTAAACAATTACCTTAATGTGTTAAGATAATATATGTAACTAGGGTTTACAATGAGATGAAGTTTAAAGCTTGTATACTCATTATATTATTTGTATAATGTTTAGAAGTTACAAGCAACTAAAAGCCTTGCCAATTTAGTCAAGGAAACAAGAAAGAGTTTTGTGAGGAAAAAGGTAAATGTGCTAACCTAATGTGGTTTAAAGTCTTAGGAGAAATGAGCTTATATTGCTTATGAAAATGATTTAAGGAGCCAAGGGAAATGACTTAGAAGAATGCTCTCAAGGAAACTATTAAAGGGCATATGTATTGTTGAGTGTATTTGCAGGTCAAAGGCATTATTTATGGGAAATTCAGTGTTTAAGGTTTATGTTATTTAAGGGCCTAAGAGCCATGTGATTTAAGGGCCTAAGTGCCAAGCAATTTAAGTTTATGCACTATATTGTGATGTAGTGTAGTTTAAGGATTTAGATGTGTGTAAAGAACATTCTTTGTGAAGAGGAGTGTCTTGGATGGTTATGAAGGAAAAACAATATGTTTGTGTGTAAGGAATGTGTATTATATGATTAAGTGTTTTGGTTGTAAAAGGGTGAAAACCTAAGTGTTTGTGTGTGAGAATTTCTTGGTGGATTTTAGGTGTTCTTGAATGAAATAAGGTAAAAAACCTAAGTGTTTGGATGTGAGAATACAACAGAAGCTATGGCAAAATTTAGAAGATGTGTAAGAAGTTCTAAGTGTTTCAAATGAGTTTTGGCGAGTTTGGAAGTGTTGAGAATGATTAAATGTTTTACTAGGGAAGAAATCATGTATTAAGGTGTTTAGAGTGCTACAAGGATTTAGACATTGTCTTGGAAGTTCTAGAAATCAAAGGAGTTGTTCTAGGACTTAGGCAATCTTTGGAAAACAAGGAGAAGGAATATACTTGTAAAAGGACTACAAGGATGACATAAGGAATTTAGTTGTAGGAAAATATGCTTAAGAGTGGATGTTCAAATGGAGAAGAAATATTATGGTATAATGGTTACAATAGGCATGAAACACCACTTAGAAATCATAAGGAGAAAGTACTATAAGTGTTAGAGGTTTGGGTGGAAATTGGTTAAGTATTTAAAGGCTTAGAAAATGAGTGTTTTGCCTTGTCCGAACATCCATCCGGACATGGACATTCGGACAGGCCCTGTTGCGTAAAAACTTTCAGAGTCTCGACTTGTGTCCGACCTTGGGAAGTCCGGACACAAGTTCGGACGTACCTGTTTCTACTTTGAAGTTTTCTCGACCCATGTCCGAACTTCCGAAGTCCGGACACAAGTTCGGACACGCGTCTGTTTTCAGTTTTGAGTCTCGACTTGCGTCCGAACTGGGAAGTCCGGACACAAGTTCAGACATGCCACTGTTTTTCAAAAATTGTTGTTTAAGGTTAGGGAAAGTTGCCTAAAAATGGTGATTATTAAGTAATGATGTTATAAGAATGTTAAGGACATGTTAAGTGAGTTATAATGACAATTTAGTGGGGGAAAAGTTGTATCAAATGTAAAAGTAAAACAAGTTAAAATGTAAAGTTATGTAACTAAGTTAACGGGGAAAATTATAAGCATTAGACATTAAGTAATCATGCTACCCCGATGTTAATAAAAGTACATGTAATGTTATCAGTTGTACGAGAATTGCTCGAGGAACATAAGTGGACGTGATAGAGTGGGACTCCGGTGACAGGTATGGTTTTCTTGCAACCTGTGTCCTACTGGATTACACCGGCTTGTATGCCAATGTGTTTTTCTGTATGTTTGCCACGTTGTAAGATTAAACATGTAATGAGTTTACAATAATTCATTTATGTGGCGTGTTCAACTCCGATACCATTTAACCTCGGAAGTGTTAACCTTAGTTAACTGAGTCTAGGATCACATGAGAGTTCGGTATTCGGATTAAACGACCCGAACCATGGGACGTTCTAACCACGGCTATGCGTGTGTTAATTGTGTGATATGTGTATGTGAATGTAGGGATCTCCCTTGTATGTCTAACCCAGTTGTAATACTGTATGGTGTGGAGATGTGATAGACTCCATAGTGGAGTTCTAACTAATATCTAAATGTGAGTATGTACTAACAGTGGTGAGGAATCCGGTTAGGCCGGTCGCGCGTTGTTTGGGAGTGGGTATCCTTCTTAGCCTTACCCTTCTCTCTGTTATGGTTGTTTCCCTCACGGGTTATGATCTCCCATTAGCTTATTCCAAAGCTTAGCTATTCTGACTTATGATCGGTTTAGGGGGAACATGTGTTTGTGTGGTGTGTTCGGGTCACCAAACCCGAACCATCTTAACTTAAGTTACTCGTCCGACTATTAGGACGGTAAGGTAATGAGTGTTGTATAACGAGCTTACCATGAGGGTGACAACATTCTCTAGGCTCACCAGTGAATTAACTATGTTTGGGTCGGTTCCTAAGAGAACCGTTCCCGTTATGTTATGTGTTGTTGATGTAATGTAATATCTATTGCGATGTTATTATGTGCACGTTGAAACGTGAAAAGTGTTGTTATGTGTTGTTATGTGATGATTGTTATATGTTGTAAAATGTGGAGTATGTGGATCATGGAAATGAGTCCCAGTTTGTGATAAGAGGCGTTTAAGGATAACCCGATTAATGGGTAGTTGTCGTCTATTAAGGAAGTAGCTCCATTAGAGGAGAAACACTCTAGGGACAATGAATACCATGAGGACTTATCAAGTAAGGATGTTATCCGTTTGTTGAGCCCATTGAAATACCCCAAACCTTGGTATGTTGTGTAAATGTTAAACTATGTAGTTAAAGGCTAAAAAGTGCCTTAGAAACATAATGAATCATGTACCATGGTAAAACACAAGAAACACTAAACACGGTTTGAGCAAAAAATGCTCTAAGGTTGAGTGTGAACTTGGTTAGGACCCAAAGAGCCTACAAGACTTGATAATGTTTAATTATGACTTTATAAGCTAATTAAGTCCTTAGGAAACTTTGGTAGACAATGAAACCAACAAAACACAAAAAATACCTTAAGGTCAAAATGGGCTAAAATGTGCTCTAACCTTGGGATAAATGTGTATAAGGCCTAATGGTCAAACCTATGCCTTATTTATATGTTAATGAACATATTAAATCAATTACCAAAGAAAACCAAGCTTGAAAACAAGTTCAAACGCAAAATGTGCTTTAAGGAGTCTTAAAGCACGTTTTTGAAAAATTGTCTTGTAATGAAGTTTTGAGTGGCTAAATGTCCATCATTACTCTTTAATTAACATGTGTACTATATAGTATCACATTGGGGGGCTATATCAATGGGAAATCAAAAATTTCACTTCTATGTGCCTTGTTTTTGTGAATAGTGATTTATAACTAGTTTGTAACATATATGTTATAAGTGAGACAATTGACTAATAAGGTCTAAAATACCCCCTTGCTACTATTTGGGGCCGGTTCCTTATAAGGGAATGAGTCATCCTTTGGTTAAATTGATAAGATAGAAATTGATAAAGTAAAACACTATTTACTTTACTTAAATATCTAAAACTAACAAAGCAAACTCATTTCCTCATTCTCTCATTCCTTTCTTCATTTCCCACGGTGGTCTTCTCTTCCTCCTCTCTCCATCGGTTTCCAACAGAGCCATACCATTCTCATCCTTCCTCACTTGTAACTTATGACTCCATGCTCCGAATTTAATTCCGCGACTACCGTTCTCTTAGTTGGAGCAAGCTCTACAACCTGTCCTTTCAAATCCTCAAAACCACCATTTTGGTGCCAAGGAGAACTTCCATGGAAGGAGCTTGAGCTAACATTTTTATGCCTTGTTGATCACCTTTGCTTCAGGTAAGGAAAAACCAAAGGAAACTCCATTTCCTTCATTTTTGGTTTGACCGAAAAGCACCTTGTAATGGTGTCTTCTCTTGTCTTGTTTTAGCTTCATTTAAATCTTCCAAGGGCTAGGAGGAGTCCTCTCTTGATACTCATTCAGCTCTCTTTCCATTCAAAGGTAAAAACAATACCTTGAAGGTTTAAAACACATATATGTAACTAGGGTTTACAATGAGATGAGCTTAAAGCTTGAATACTCATTATGTTGTTTGTATAATGTTTAGTAGTTGGCAAGGAACCAAATGCTTTACCGGTTTTGTAAGGAAACAAGAAAGAAATTTGGGAGGAAAAGAGGGTAAATATGCTATCTTAATGTGGTTTTAATGCCTTAGGAGAAATAAGCTTATAATGCTTGTTAAAACTACCTAAGAGCAAATGGTGAATGACCTAGTAAAGTGTTCTCAAGGAGATTAGTAAAGACATAGTATTGGTGTATGTATTTGCAGGTCAAAGGCATATTTATGTGGGAAATTCAGTGTTATGGTTTATGCAATTTAAGGGCCTAAGAGCCATGTTGTTTAAGGGCCTAAGTGCCAAGCAATTTAAGTTATGCACTATATTGTGATGTAGTGCTAATGTGTGAAGTCTTGTGTATAAAAATGTGTTTGATGGATTTTAGGTGTTCTCGAATGAAATAAGGTAAAAACCTAAGTGTTTGATGTGGGTAAATACAAGAGAAGCTATGGCCAAATTTGGGAAAATGTATAAGGAGTTTAAGTGCTTAAATGAACTTGGGTGAACTAGGAATTGTTAGGAATGGATACATGTTTCATTAAGGAAGAAAACATGCATTAGGGTGTTCTAAGGTGCTACAGGATTTAGGCATTATCTTGGAAGTTCTAGAATCCAATGAGTATTTTTAGGATGTATTAAAAGTCTTGGAGAAGTTTGTTTAAGGTTTAGGCCATGTTGATGAATAAGGAGAGAATGATGTTTGTAAGGTTTTGAGAAAGGAATTAAGGAGTTGTGAAAGAGAAGATTTGGTTAGTAAGAGAAGATGCTTGGGAGATGATGTTAAGGTGTAGAGGAAACACCTTGGTGTAGTGGTCATTATTGGTGAATTACCACTTAGAAATCTTAAGGAGAAAACATCCCAAGTGCTAGGAATTTTGTAAGAAATTTGTGAATGATAAGATGGTTTTGGTGAGTGATTTAAAGAGTTTAGCACATGGCTAAAGGTGTGTTGAAGTGCCCAAATGAGGTTAGGATATACTAGGATATATGGGGTGAAGTTGGAGTTGAATGTGAAAAGGAAAACAAGGATTTGGGGCAGACCGGACTTGCGACCGGACTTGCAAGTTCGGTCGGGCCAGTTTACCCTGCGAGAATAAGTTTCTGGAATGGACCGACATAGGACCGGACTTACAAGTCCGGTCGGAGTGGAAAATTTTTGGCGGAAATGTGTTCTGGAATCGACCGGACATGGACAAGTCCGGTCGGCAAGTCGGTCGGACCAAAAATGTGTTTAAGGTATGAATGATATGAGATGATGGGGATTGATAGGTAATGATGTTATAACGGTTGTTAAGGACATGTTAGGTGAGTTTAAATGGCAATTAAGTGGGTGAAAAGTTGTATCAAATGTAAAAGTAAACAAGTTAAAAATGTAAAGTTATGTAACTAAGTTAACGGGGAAAGTTAAACATTAGACATTAAATAATCAGCAACCCCGAAGTTAATAAAACAAATGTGATGTTAACAGTTGTTCGAGAATCGCTCGAGGAACATAATAAGTGGACGTGGTAAGTGGACTCCGGTGACAGGTATGGTTTCTTGCAACCTGTGTCCTACCGGATTACACCGGTTTGTATGCCAATAGTTTTACTGAGTGTTGCCACCTTGTAAGATTAAAACATGTAATGAGTTTATAGTAATTCATTTATGTGGCGAATTGGCATCCGATACCATTTAAACTCAAAATATGTGTTAAACCTAGCTAACCAAATCTAGGAACACATGAGAGATCGGTATTCGGAGTAACGACCCAAACTTGGGAACGTGCTAACCAAGGCTATATGTGAGTTAGTTGGATATTGTTGTTGTGTGCAAGTGTGTGAACCTCCCTGTGTGCTTAACTCGGTTATAATACCGTATGGTGTGTGGATGTGGTGGGCTCCATAATGGTCTCTAACTACTTATTTATAAGTATATATGTACTAATGGGGGTGAGGAGTCCGGTTGTTCCGGCCACGCGTGTGATGGAGGGAGTCGATATCAATCCGGTCGGCTCTCTTGGTGTATGTATAGGTGGTATTCCAATTTGGTTTCTACCTTCCCTTAGCTTATCCAAAGCTAGTTACTGACTCACGTCGGGCCACAGGGGCATACGTATGTTATTCGGTGTGCTTGGGATCACTATACCGACACACCTTGGGTATAGTTAAACCGTTCTATCTAACTGGACGGTAACGAGGTTGGTAACGAGTAACATGGGATCGGCAAAAATCCCTAGGCTCACATGGTATACTAACTATGGTGGAGGTTCTTGTGAGAACGATTTTATGGTGTTATGTAATGTTATGGTGCTATGCAAATTCCCTTGCTATGCTATGGTATAATATATATATTGATGTTTTAAATGATGCGATTCATCATATGTACGTTGAAACAAGAAAGGTGTTGTTATGTTTTATTATGTGAGAAATGAGATATGTTGTATGATATGGAGTGTGTGGATCATGGAAATGAATCCAGTTGCGACAAGAGGCATTTAAGGATAACCGATTAATGGGTACATGTCGTTCGTTAAGGAAGTAGCTCCGTTTTGAGGAGAGCACTCTAGGGTTTAAGGAATCATTGGATGGTTGGTAAGTGTGGATGTTTTGGTTATAGGTTGAGCCCATTGAGGCGAAATAAGTTCTGTGTTTATGTGTGGTATGTTATGGCGTATGCATGATTTAAATATAATCAACTGCATGCTAAGACGACAATTAGTGTGCGTGGCCCGGTAGCATGTGGGCTGCGGGATTACCATACCAGCAAAAGTGCTGAGCCCCTTGGGGCCACCCTTTCTCTCCTTTTCTATTTCAGGTACAAGGAGCTGGAAGCCGTTCGAGAGTAGGACGGGGTAGATGTTTATACAAGGGTAGCCATTTAAATGGCGTAAGCATTGTAGGGTAGTAAGACCGAAATTGTTATCGGCAGGAGTTTGTAAATACTCGGTACGGTTGGAATGTAATAAGTATATGGGTGTTGTTAAGGGAAGCTAATATTACGTGTAGTTGCTCGGGAGTCTAGTCCATCAGACGATACAAAGTAAATGTATTAGCCTGTTTAGCCACGTGGTGGTTAACGGCGTGTAACACCATTGAAATAAGTATGTGATGAGTTGAGATTTCCGCTGCAGATTGTTGTTAGTTGAGTGTACGGTGGGGTGGGGGTGTTACACCCATTGAGGCGAAATGTTATGTGTTGTGTGTTTACAGTTGCATGCATGATTTAAATATAATCAACCGCATGCTAGACGATAATTAGTGTGCGTGGCCCGGTAGCATATGGGCTGCGGGATTACCATACCAGCAAAGGTGCTGAGCCCCTTGGGGGCCACCCTTTCTCTTCTTTTCCTATTTCAGGTACAGAGAGTGGGGAAGCCGTTCGAGAGTAGGACGGGGTAGTCGTTGTACATGGGTAATCATTTAAGTTGTATATATGCAGTAGGTGTAGTAAGACCGAAATTGTTATCGGCATCAGTCTGTAAATACTCGGTACAGGGAAAGTGTAAGTTGTTTCTATTGTTAATGGAAGGGTCAGTAATGTGTAGTCGCTCGTGAATCTAGTCCACAGACCGGTACAATGTTTATGTATAGCCTTGTTAGCCACGTGAGTGGTTAACGGCGTGTAACACCATCGAGTTAAGTAATGTGACGAAGTATGTTTTTCCACTGCAGTTTATTGTAAGTTTGTTATGTTGGATGGGTGTTACAAATATGAAAGAAACTTTTGTCACTGTAACAATCATCCACGCGTGATCACAATGCGCAACCAGTCACTTGGATCTCTCACCGTATTAGACGTTATTGTCATACTCAACCTCTCAAGTTCTCTTAATCTAAATGACTAAGATTCAATCTTAGGTTATACCATGATTAACTTGTCGAATGTATATCTACCTTTTAGGTCTTAATGTGTACTCAGAAGTCATCTAGTGTAGTTCCATATTCGGATACATTTTCACTTGAGTCAGCATCCCCGTTACTCTACCTAAGGTGTTCTTCTAAGTTAACTTAGGATAATATAATGTATGTCATCATCCTACCATAAGTGATAATATTTTTTCACATATCATAAGTTAATTCAATGTATACTCGATTGCCTTGGTTCGAATAGTATACGCACACAATTAATAGCACAAGTACTCAGGCAATTAAATCACATGAACATAATAATCATTTATTCATATATATCATCTTATCAAGTAATACACACATATCCGAACCCAAGGTAACCCTCGGGAACAATCGGGTCACACAGTAACATACTGTACACCGACGTATGAGACGCTAGCTCGGAATCCTGCACCTTCCTCTATCCTCCTAGCTATGACGCTAAGTATTAATTTACGGTATATCACTAAACCATCCCGGTTTCCTTTATAAACTATTCATCTCTCGTATTTAACCCCGGTGTTTGCCACTGTTATCAGTCAAGTTTTTACTTAATGTACTCAAGTACGGGATTAGTTATTTAATCCTCTAATGATGTTAGTAGCTAACATAGTTGTATAATTCTACAACTTCAGGATTAATTTCTTTTACTCCATTTAATTCCTTTGATTAGTATATATCATTTTACTTGCTAGTCCATCAAACTAAATTTAAAAGAATTTCTGGTTGTCTTTACGAAACCCTTCTAAGGATATTCTACTCAGGTTGTGTAACACCCCAACTACTAAATCCACAGTTAACCATTAATCACAGCGGAAATTACATCATAAACACTAAACAATGGGGGCGGTGTGTTACACGTCGTTAGCCACCCACGTGGCTAACAAGGCTAATACCTACACATCGTACCGGTCTGATGGACTAGATTACCGAGCACTACACTTTACATTACAATTTCGTCTGTAAACTGAAAACAAACAATTGCTATCCAAAACTGTACCGAGTCTAATACATTCAATTACCGATATCAACTTCAGTCTTACACCACTTACAATTACTTAAACAAACTAAATAAACTACCATGCATAATCAGCCACCCCGTCCTACTCTCGAACAGCTACCAGCTCCAGTGTACCTGAAATGTAATGGGTGGCCCAAAGGGGCTCAGCACCTTTGCTGGTATGGTAATCGTGCAGCCCGCATACTACCGGGCCACGCACAACTAATTGTCGTGTGAACATGCGGTGATTATATTTCAATCATGCATGAAATACTTTAAAAACACACATTCAACAAGTACTCAGTACAATAACCACAATCAACAAACCAACACATTAATATCGGTTAGGTTACATTACTCTTTCCTTGGGACCTCGAGGGTTGTTACCCGATGGTGCCTTATCCACATTAGTCAACACCTAATCCTTTTTAGGAGGGCTTACACAATACTTCTCATAATTATATGAACTTGATTTCACAAATCAATACAAATGAACATATACTTTCACCACATAACCACACACATACAACATAATTCGGGGACAAATCACTAGAGGATTCGAACGAAAATAAGAGTTAGTCAACATTTATAGAGTCTAGAGGACGATCGGTCCTCATGTTGATCTTAATACATAACACATTGCCGTTCTGTTTGTCGAACGGCTAACTTACACAAGGTGTATCGGATCTATAGGATCCAAGCACACCATACACATATCCCCCTAACTCTGATCATAAGTCAAGGCAGGAGAGCCCCTTAATAAGGCTCGTGGGAGATTGAATTCCAAAATGAAAACAACCGAACAGAGAGGGAGTTGAATCAGCTATAGATAACAACCCCCAAACACACGCGCGCGACCGGGACTCCCGGATCCTCACCCCCCCAAGTCATACGCTAGTTAGAAGCTCCCTCCATGGGCTATACAACGAGTTACATTATAATTAATTAACTTTGGTTAGACACATAGGGGAGGTAAGATACCATCCGCCATACATGAACAAAACATCAATCGTTACACAGCGACTTGCTTAAGGGGCAACACACATCACCCACAACCACAATATACAACTAACACACGGATAGCCGTAGTTAGAACGTTCCCATCGGTTGGGACGTTTAATCCGAATACCGATCTCTTGTGATCCTAGAGTCTGTTAGCTACGGTTTAACACATATTCGAGGTTAAACGGTATCAGAACTAAATACGCCACATAAATGAATTACTGTAAACTCATTTCATGATTTATCTTGCACGGTGGCAAACACACAGAAAAATGTAGCATACAAGCCGGTGTAACCCGGTAGAACACAGGTTGCAAGAAAACCATACCTTACACCAGGGGTTACTCTACCGTGTCCCCGAGGATTTACTCCAACGTGTCACCTCACGCTCCCCGGGTAGTTTCCAAACAACTGGTATTATTTCAAATGTTTCTATTAACAACAAAATCTTACGGTATGTAAACTTCTATTACTCCCGTACTTAACCCGTTGTCCCGTTATCCTTAACTTACTTATGTGATCTTAAGTTCACAACTTACACATTCACTCTCACACTGTTTATACTTCCAATGGCCTTTGAAAGTCACCAAACAAGGCCTAATCATCATCTAAAACCATTACCATTCACTTCCCCATCATTAGAACACTTAAAAACACATTCTGTCACATTTTTGGACTGGTCCGGGTTTGTGGTCGGGGTTACAAACCCGGACCAATCCCGGAATTTACTTTCTGCCAAGAAAATGCATTGGTCTGGGTATGTGTACTTTGATGTAAACCCGGACCACATGCTGGAATTACATTCTGGCTAGTTTTTGAGGTGGTCCGGGTTTGTGTACTTGTTTACAAACCCGGACCATGTATGTAGGTGTTTAAATTGACAGTTTTTGACCTCTTTTCAACCCTAATTCATACCTAATCATTCCTTAATCTTTCCACATGTTTTTCTACACGTTTTAAACACCTTAAAAACACTTAAAACCTCCTCAAATCATTGATCAAACTTTCACCCAACTCTGGCTTAATTCAACAATTCTACACTCTTATTTCTCATTCTCTGCCCACTATGCACATCAGTGCATTCTCAAAAAATCCCATGACAGCTTTAACCGTCTCCTTACCATTTGACCATACCCTCATTTCATTTCTAATCTTTTGACTTTTAATACCCAAGTTCCTTCATTGTTTCACAAGCTACACACTCAAGTTCATTTCTAGAAAAACCAAAACTCTCAACCATCATCCTTGCTACAGATTTCTGCCTAACTCCATTCTATTCTTCAACCAACACCTCATGTGATTTTCCAACCAAATCAATTCCTAAAAATCACTTTGTAACACTTAAACGCTTCTAGCTCACATCACCTCTAAACCACTATATTTCTACCGAAATTTCACCATAACTTCGTTACTAACCTAACTTATCCAAATTCATCATCTTCATCACCTAATCCCAAAAACATTTACAAAAAAGCTAACCAAACTGTAACACCCCTACTAATCCGGCTCCTAATTATAATATAAACGTCGTACTTAGTAAATAAATCGCAGCGGTAAATAATAGACTGTCATGCTAATGGGTCACTGTTATCACTCGCCCATACAGGTGATAACGAGTTACATGATAATCAACATACGGAACGTATTCCGCAGTGACCACAAGTGATAGATAGTAGTGCTTAAACAATCTAAAACATATCCAACAACAACCGTCTTATACAAAACTATACACGTGAGCGTCTAACCAAACATACACCTCGGTTAACAAACCCGAGTCCGAAATAACAGTAGTCTCAAACCGTACCAAGTCTAGTCAAAAGTAAATACAACTGTCGCGCCCCGCGTCAACCCTCCAGCTAGTCTCCTGAAATAAAAATGGTTTGTGGTATGGAATCATCCCCTGCTGAGTATGTTATCACATGCCCTGTCATGCCTCCTCAAACCCCTCAATTAATTGGTCGAGAGCATGCGATTCGTTACATGCAATACCGTTTTAATATTTAAACTGTAAAACATTTAACAGTAATATCCATACAATAACACAACCATCAACATACATAATATAAACACACAGTATAACCAATGAACAACAAGGCGAAACAACGAGAATAATAACCAGTATCAACTCCCGTCCTTGGTATAAAAATATTGTTCGCCAATGTACAAGTCTCAATTGTAATAAATGTTCGGTTATACCTAGTGACAACATCTTGTAAAAACGACGTGTCTCTAAGTTACCCATATATACTATGGCGGGTCACCCACGGAGTAGCCACTCCAGTGGTAGAGTCTCTGACCAACGAACCATCTTAGCTCGCGGGAAATTTTCTTGATAATTGCGGACCCGTACGCGGACATCTGGTATCGTTTTTGTGATCACAGCGCGCACCAAGAGCCACATCCTCTTGGCTCTGTTATGTTAATAAATAATACCATCGCATCGCATTACAAATTTTTCTAACACAGCAGACTAAGGTCATTAGTCCAATCCGGAGTTGTAAACTCGGGATCCAGTGTTAGATACGAAAGTGGCGTTAGGAAGGCCAATGCTCCGTATTAAAGTCTTGGATATTATGTATATCTTATTATCCTAGTGCTACAACGTTTTTCTGACGATCCTTATATTACATATAAGATAGCACCATAGCCGCTAGTTCGTTTTATATATATAGGTCCATATATACGAACCAATACTGTTAACATAGCAACAGTAAATAATAAGCAGCAAAAAATATACAGCTCATGCATACTTAATCACACATTCAGACAAACAATCTCACACGAGTACACAGAAGTCTGAACTGAGGAAGCCCTCAGAGACAATCAGAGACACGTAACAACATACCGTTCACCCAGAATGTATAACCGTGGAGTATGAATCAGCTAGATCCGATGCTCCCGTGTCGTCTCTAACAGTCTAATAAAACACAATGCTACTGATTAGAATCCGTATAACTACATAACTCTACGGTACCCCGTACCGTCACTCACACCTCCCGGCTAATCCCCCGTTATTAACTGTCAACGTCTGTCGGGCTTTCGGCTTAACTCGGGATTTGGAAAAATGTTATATTACATGCGTAGTCTTGTCTCGTATATTAATATACTTAATTTTGAACTTGTTAGCATGTACCCTAAATACCCTTGTATATTATATAGTTTGTTTCTATAATGCATGTATAATTCTTATCATATTATTATACATTTCACCTTAGTATTTATTTTCCTAAGGTTTGTTTTTCCAGGTTTAAATGTAGTATAATACATATGTAAAAAAAATACTTTGAATATATAAACCCTTATTACTCCATGTATAATCCTAACATTAGAATTTCCATATCTAATGTTTGTAATTCTTTTCTCCTTATCTTGTATCATTTTAATTATCATAATATATGGTTTTTGAACCATATTACATTTTTCCACTCCATAACATATATTTATTTATACATGTGTTATGGGACTATTTATTATATGGTAAGTCTTTATAATATATTCATTCTTTTTAATGAATATTTCTTATATTATTGAAATACCCCAAACCTTGATATGTGGTTTAAATATTAAACTATGGTAT
Organism: Limonium bicolor; assembly: GCA_023374045.1. Lineage (NCBI taxonomy): Eukaryota > Viridiplantae > Streptophyta > Magnoliopsida > Caryophyllales > Plumbaginaceae > Limonium > Limonium bicolor. Next base: position 51,057,183 of record CM041781.1, read on the forward strand.
GTAAAGGCTAAAAAGTGCCTTAGAAACATCAGTGAACAATTCAAACCATAGTAATATGCAAAAAGCATTAAGATACGGTGAGCAAAAATATGCTCTAAGCTTGGAGTGAACTTGGTTAGGACCCAAAGAGCTTACCAAGACTTAATAAATATTCAATTATGATTTAAGTAAGGCTAATTAAGTCTTAGGACTTTGGTAGACTTTAGACCAAACAAAAAACAAGAAAATGCCCTAAGTCAATAAGAGCAAAATGTGCCTCTAAGCTTGGGATAAATTTGTATAATACCTCATGGTCATACCTATACCTTATAAATATGTTAATGAAATATTAATCAATTACCAAAGAAACCAAGCTTGAAAACAAGTTAAAACACAAAAAGTGCTTAAAGAGTCTTAAAGCACGTTTTGAAAAATTGTCTTGTAAATAAGTTTTGAATGGCTAAATGTCCATCATACTCTTTAATTAACATGTGTACTATATAGTATCACATTTGGAAGTCTATATCAATGGGAAATCAAAAATTTCACTTCTATGTGCCTTGTTTTAGTGAATAGTAACTTTAATAAGCTAGTTTGTAACATATGTTGTTATAAGTAATTAATGGGTCAACAAGACTATTATACCCCTAAGTACTATTGGGGCCGGTTTTTAAGGTGTGGTGACTCACCACCCTTGTTAACATGTTAAGTAAATAAAAGATGACTACTTAGTTACTATTACTTTATTAAGTACAAATATCTTCTAAAAGCAAGACTTATATCATTCTCTCTTTCCTTCTTTCATTTCCCACCGTCTCCAACACTTCACCTTCTCCATTCTTGCTCTCTCTCTCTCACGGTAATACACCACCACCATCAAAACTCCATCTTTGATCTCATGTAATTCCTAGCTCACTTAACCAAATCAAAAACAAACACCACCATTCTCTTTGTCTCATCAAGCTCTTCATTCCTATCTTCTCAAAATTCCAAGACCACCATTTCGGTGCCATGGAGTTCCACCAATAAAGGAGCTTGAGCTTATATTTCTACATATTATTGCTCTCCTTGCTTCTAGGTAAGGAATCTCAAATAAAAACTTCATTTCCTCCATGTTTTGTGTTGACCGAAAATGCCCATTGAAGGTGCTCATTATGTTGCTTTGTTCTAGCTTCATTCCAACCTTTCAAGGACTAGGAGGAGTCCTCTCTTGATACTTATTCAAGCTCTCTTCCAATTCCAAGGTAAAACAATGACCTTAATGTGTTAAGACAATATATGTGCCTAGGGTTTACAATGAGATAAAGCATAATGCTTGAATACTCATTCTATTATTTGTACATTGTATAGAAGTTGACAAACAACCAAACATCCTTACCGGTTTTACAAGGAAACAAGAAAGAAGTTTGAGAGGAAAAGAGGTAAACAAACTATCTCAATGTAGTTTAAATGCCTTAGGAAAAATGAGCTTGATTTGCTTAATAAAATACCTAAGGAGCCAAAGGTGAATGACCTAGAAAATGCTCTCAAGGAAACTATTAAGGGCATATGTATTGTTGGGTGTATTTGCAGGTCAAAGACATACTTATGTGGGAAATTCAGTGTTTAAGGTTTATGCTATTTAAGGGCCTAAGAGCCATGTTATTTAAGGGCCTAAGTGCCAAGAAATTAAGTTTATGCACTATATTGTGATGTAGTGTAAATTTGGTGAAGTTTGTGTGTGAGAAAGTTCTTGGTGGACTTAAGTGTTCTTGAATGGAATAAGGCAAAACCTAAGTGTTTGGATGAGAGAATATACAAAAGAAGCTATGGCAAAATTTGGAAAATGTATAGAAGTTATAAGTGATTTAAACAAGTTTTGGTGAACTAGGAAGTGTTAAAGGTGAACAAATGTTTTACTAGGGAAGAAAACATGTATTAAGGTGATTTAGAGTGATACAAGGATTTAGGTATTATCTTGGAAGTTCTAGGAATTCAATGTGTTTTTGAGAATGTATTAAAGTCTTGGAGATGTTTGTTTAAGGTTTAGGTAATGTTGGTATGCAAAGAACAAATGATGTTTAGGTAAGATGTGAAAAAGGAGATTTAGTTAGTAAGAAAAGAAGTTTGAGAGATGATGTTAAGGTGTAGAGGAAACACCTTGGTGTAGTGGTCATTATAGGTGAAATACCACCTAGAAATCTTAAGGAGAAAACATTCCAAGTGCTAGGAATTTTGTAAGGAATTTGTGAATGATAAGTTGGTTTTGGTGTGTGATTTAAAGAGTTTAGCATATGGCTAAAGGTGTGTTTGAAGTGCCAAATGATGTTAGAACACATTAGGAGGCTTAAGGAGAAGTTTGGAGGAAATTTGACAAAGTTTGGACAAACTCTGATGTTGTCCGACCCAGTGGTCCGACCCAGTTGTGGGTGGGACAGATCTGTTTAGTCACCTGTTGGAGTTTCTGGAATGGTCCGACCCAGAGGTCTTGGGTCGGACATGGGTCGGACAGAAGGATTTAAAAGACGGAAGGAGTCTCTGGAATGGTCTGACCCAGATGGTTAGGTCGGACATGGGTCGGACAGGTGTATTTAAAAGACGGGAAAAGTTTCTGGAATGGTCCGACCCAGTTGTGGGTCGGACGGTGGGTCGGACGGCCCAAAGTATGTAAAAAAAAATTTGTTAAAGGTTATAGGGTGATGGGGATTATTAAGTAATGATGTTATAAGATTGTTAAGGACATGTTAAGTGAGTTATAATGACAATTTAGTGGAGGAAAAGTTGTATTAAAATGTAAAAGTAAAACAAGTTAAAATGTGAAGTTACTTAACTAAGTTAACGGGGATAAGTTATAAGCATTAGACTTTAAACAATCATGTTACCCCGATGTTAATAAAAGTACATGTAATGTTATCAGCTGTTCGAGAATTGCTTGAGGAACATAAGTGGACGTGATAAGTGGACTCCGGATGACAGGTATGGTTTTCTTGCAACCTGTGTCCTACCGGATTACACCGGCTTGTATGCCAATGTGTTTTTCTGTATGTTTGCCACGTTGTAAGATAAACCATGTAATGAGTTTACAGTAATTCATATTTGTGGCGTGTCTAGTTCCGATACCATTTAACCTCGAAAGTGTTAAACTTAGCTAACTGAGTCTAGGATCACATGAGAGATCGGTATTCGGAATTTAACGACCCGGACCATGGGACGTTCTAACCACGGCTATGCGTGAGTTAATTGTGTGATGTTTATGTGTGAATGTATGGACCTCCCTCGTATGTTTAACCCAGTTGTAATACTGTATCGTGTGTGGATGTGATAGACTCCATAGTGGGGCTCTAACTAATATCTAAAAGTAAGTATGTACTAACAGGGGTGAGGAATCCGGTTAGGCCGGTCGCGCATTGTTTGGGAGTGGGTATCCTTTTTAGCCTTACCCTCTTCTCTGTTATGATTGTTTCCCTCACGGGTTACGATCTCCCATTAGCTTATTCCAAAGCTTAGCTATTCCGACTTATGATCGGTTTAGGGGAACATGTGTTTATGTGGTGTGTTCAGGCCACAAACCCGAACCATCTTAACTTAAGTTACTCGTCAGACTATTAGGACGGTAATGAGTGCTGTATAATGAGTTTATCATGAGGGTGACATCATTCTCTAGGCTCACCAGTGAATTAACAATGTTTGGGTTGGTTCCTAAGAGAACCGCTCCCGTTATGTTATTGTGTTGTTGTAATGCAATTTTTATTGCGATGTTGTTATGTGCACGTTGTAACGTGAAAGGTGTTGTTATGTAGTGTATGTTACATGTTGTAAAATGTGGAGTATGTGGATCATGGATATGAATCCCAGTTTGTAATAAGAGGCGCTTAAGGATAACCCGATTTATGGGTAAGTGTCGTCTATTAAGGAAGTAGCTCCATTAGTGGAGAAACGCTCTAGGGATAATGAATACCACGAGTGACTTATCAAGTGAGGATGTGTTATCCGTTTGTTGAGCCCAATGAGGCGAAATGTTATGTGTTGTGTGTTTACAGTTGCATGCATGATTTAAATATAATCAACCGCATGTTAAGACGACAATTAGTTGTGCGTGGCCTGGTAGCATGTGGGCTGCGGGATTACCATACCAGCAAAGGTGCTGAGCACCTTGGGGGCCACCCTTTCTCTTCTTTTCCTATTTCAGGTACGAGAGCTGGAAGCCGTTCGAGAGTAGGACGGGGTGGTAGTTGTACATGGGTATTCACAAAAGTTGTATATTTACAGTAGGTGTAGTAAGACCGAAATTGTTACCGGCATCAGTTTGTAAATACTCGGTGCAGTTTGAAGGTATGTGTATGATTTGTTGTTAATGGAAAGGGATAATAATGTGTAGTCGCTCGGGATTCTAGTCCATCAGACCGGTACAATGTTTATGTAATAGCCTTGTTAGCCACGTGGGTGGTTAACGGCGTGTAACACCAACGAGTTAAGTAATGTGATGAAGTATATTTTCCGCTGCAGTTTATTGTAAGTTTGTTAATGTTGGATGGGGTGTTACAAAAAGTGGTATCAGAGCCAAGTATCGCTCTGATGAATGAGTTACCGAGCTTAGGAAGTACCGAGTTAGGATTTTAGTACTTGGGGTTAAGGGTTGAGTGATAGCGTGAGAGATACGCTAGTTAGGAATTACCAGCGTGTACTGGAAACCTACTATATCCTTCCCGCCCTCCACAATCCCTGTTATATAACTTGGGAAACAACGCCAGAGAGATGGAAGTCCACTCTTACTCGGGAATACCCGATCTGGCTGTTATTGAATACCTCTAAAGGTACGGAGAATCTGTTATTCGGTAGATCCCGAAAATTGGGAATCCCGGAGACGGCTTAATCTGAACAATGTTAACCGCATTTAATAGCGAAGAATGAAGAATCTTGTGTATAGAAGAATAGAATTTCCGGCAACCTGGGTCGACATGCCGAGCAGTCGAGGATAACTAGCTTGCAATGCACCAACCATGCAACAGGCAAGAAGTGGATTAATGAAACCCGAGACGAGTGTCTACGGGACCACAGTTGTTAAGTGATACACCAACGGTATACCAACCGACAAAGGAACTACAACGTAGTGCCCAAACAAGAGACAAGTCTCAGTAACCACGACAAATACGTGGAACGGGCTACGAAGAGGAAACAATACAAAAGAAAAGGGGGTCTCCAGAATGGGAAACGCCCTAGTTGATGATTATCATGTGAAGACAGTGAGAAGTCACCTAGAGGAGTTATTATCAAGACAGTAAGATCAGTGAGGGCCAACAAGGCCACTGATGACAGTGCGGGTAAAAACAATACCACAACCGGTATGTGTTAAACCGGTAGCCAGTTAGCATGGCGCACTTGCCATGGCAAGTGCTGCTATACAGGGCTGTTCGGGAAATTTATAATAAATACAAAGTACTTAGTAAAGTACCATGAAGTTAAGTGAGATCATCATAACCGTGGAAGGGCTTAACAGCCTAACCAATGTATGTGGGAATAAACCAGTCAGCAAGAAGCTAGACTTGGATAAGGCAAGAAGGCATTGTAATACCATAGGGATTTTTCTTTCAAATCGGATTTGTTTCAAACTCTTTTCTTTCAAAACCAGATTTTCTTTCAAACCAATATTTATTTCTAACCTTCTTCTAAACCAAACTAGTAAAACCAAGGGCAGTTGATAATGATACAACAGTGGATAAACTTTCCCTCGATTAAGTTCGGGAAGCATGGAATGAGTATTGTCACAGGACAATATAAGGGTTTGACAACAGAATACTTCACCTAGGCGTGTGACGGACACTACGAGTGTACCAACTGAAATGTGGGATGACCGCACTCCGATAGGAGCTTGTGGGCCTGACAGACCTACTTATGGGTTAGTTGGGTAAGTAGTAATGTATCAGTAGGGCACCCCACATATGTATACAAGTAGAGTCCGAAACACGGGAAGTAGTCAACTCCGTACTACGGTCAGCAGTATAAGTCAAACAAGAGCTAGGGATTGAAAGAATTGGTGAATTCCTTTCAAGGAGATGTTTAAGAGTCAGGAGGTGCGAAGTGCACTAACTGTAATGTAAACATCGTATACGTCTTAAGGATCCTCAGGGATAAACATGATAGCTGGAACGATGACCCAGCCTGTACATGGCAAGCAGATGCCTAATATGGACACATTAATGTGCAATGAATGGGATGAAGCTCCCAGAATGAGTACCTACACTATCAGGAAATGTTGATCTTCATAGAAGAAGAAGATAATAAACCAGTTAAGAACGCAAACGGCGTGGCTAACGGAATATACCAATAAGTGCGAACCTGAGGTAATGGCATAACTTAGCAACACCCAGGAGCCATCCTTGAAGGGTGTTCGCATCAACAAGTGTTGCACGAAATCACATGATAGAAGCACAAGGGTTGAAACTAACACCCAGTTTAGACATAAGTTGTCAGGAGACGGACTGACAATCCTAAGGGGCATCCCATGAAAGGAAATGTGATGCAACGACCCTGTCATGGAGCCCAATACAACCTCTAACCATGTAATGTTGTACGGACAAATAAATGTGTGTGAACCGTCCACAATGGACAGAGCTCGAAGCAGTAAGGCTCATAAGCCACAAATAAAATGTGTTATGTAAATTAGATTGATTGCAGAAGTTTATGTTATATAAGTGAATAGAGTGGAGAACGAACCACTGCACTAAGAGTGGGGATACCTCTCGATGCTGTGAAACCGCTGGACCGGTAGTTATGTGAACCAAGCTCAAGAAATATGTTAAGGATGGACACTATTATTATTATTTGAGAGCAGTTAGTTTAGTAATATGTGTGTATAAAGTGAAGCACCGAGCTAAATAACGTCGGTTTGAGACTCGAGTGAGCAACGCTCAAGGAGCATTCGGTAGTCATCCAAATGAATGACGAACCATAATACAAAGGATGTAAATATATGTGTGGAAGTTAATGTGACAGTAAATAGACATGCAAGTTAGTGTTATGCAATGAGTAGGGGCACGGTGCGCAGCAAGCGACCGTTGTATAAGTATTGTTACCGATAAGTGATACCAAACAAACTAGGCAGTAAGCCAGTAGCCAGTATTACGAGATCAGAATCTCAGTGAAACACAGCGTGAATTCCGTGCGAATCACATGAGAGATTTGCTGTCAAGAGTTTACGCCTCTACACTCTGTATGACTGAGTGTTTTGGTATTGCACTTGCGCAGTAATGATCAAGTGGGATAGCCAGGAATTGGAAACATGCTAATTGTGGAGGAATAATGTTATAATGGCCGATGCATAGGAAATGCAAGGCCGCACTAATAAAAGAGTACTTGTACAAAACCAAATGTGGAGACATGATTAACAGTAAGTGACTACAGTAGCACTAACTGCCAAATATCGGTATGGAATATACCCCAAATGTTGTAAATAGCTAAGAGAGCACTACACACTAGGTAGTAGCTCAATCTCAACCGACAGTAAGTCGGAAGGGAACAAGTCAATCATTGTGAAATACATAACTGTATACACAGTAAATTGTTATGGAAGTGGATAGAAAGTTTATAACTCACCGAATTCGCTAACGGTAAGAGATACCACGCGTCGATCGGTTGAGAAACCATTGTTACCAAGATGAAGGTGACACTTGGGGATGTACAATACAGTAAGAATAACAAATGGGGCAAATTAAGCTCTACAGTTATTAGAGTTTCGCAGCAGAAACTAGTGAGCCAGTGATTCAAGTGTTGAATGTACATGGTGAACATGAGTGAATGGCTAATTATTAACGCCTAGAAGCCCAACAGGCCAGAATTGAAACCAACTAAGAGTTTAAACAAACTCCAATGAGAATTCTTGGTTTAGGAACTAAACCGCCAATATGGTTAAGATCCTCTAATCAGAATCCATTATGTAATAGACCGCGTGGAAGTTAAAACACTTCACGACGGCAGAACATTTTAAGCAAATGTGAAATGCCCCAAACCTTGGAATGTCGTTTAAATGTTAAACTATGGTATTTAAAGGCTAAAAAGTGCCTTAGAAACATCAGTGAACAATTTAAACCATAGTAAAATGCAATAAAGCACTAAGATACAGTTTGAGCAAAAAACATGCTCCAAGCTTGGAGTGAACTTGGTTAGGACCCAAAGAGCCTACCAAGACTTAATAATATTCAATTATGATTTAATAAGGCTAATTAAGTCCTTAGGAATTTTGGTAGACAGTTAAACCAAACAAAACACAAGAATATACCTTAAAGTCAATAAGAGCAAAAATGTGCTCTAAGCTTGGGATAAATTTGTATAAGACCTAATGGTCATATTTATACCTTATAAATATGTTAATGAACATATTAAATCAATTACTAAAGAAAACCAAGCTTGAAAACAAGTTAAAACACAAAATATGCTTTAAGGAGTCTTAAAGCGCGTTTTTGAAATTGTCTTGTAAATGAGTTTTAAATGGCTAAATGTCCATCATTACTCTTTAATTAACATGTGTACTATATAGTATCACATTTGGAAGTCTATATCAATGGGAAATCAAAAATTTCACTTCTATGTGCCTTGTTTTTATGAATAGTAACTTTTATAAGCTATTTTGTAACATATGTTATTATAAGTAAGTTAATTGGTCAACAAAGACCAAAATACCCCTAGACTACTAATGGGGGCTGGTTTTTATGAGGTGAGTCATCACCTTGTAAGTTAACAAAACAAATAACTAATGATAAAGCAAGTTACTATTTGCTTTATTACATAATATCTCTTAAAAAGGCAAACTTATCTTCATTCTCTCTTTCCTTCTTGCATTCCACGGTTCCAACTCCATCTTCTTCCTCTCTTTCACGGTAATACTACACCACCACCATTAAACTCCATCCTTGATCTCTTGTAACTCCTAGCTCCATGGTCTAAATTCAATTTCAAGACCACCATTCTTCTAGTTGGAGCAAGCTCTACACTTCTATCTTTTCAAATCTTCAAAAGCCTCATTTCGGTGCCATGGAGATTCACCATTGAAGGAGCTTGAGCTAATATTTTCACACCTTATTGTTCTCCTTTGCTTCAAGGTAAGGAAACTCAAAGAAAATCCATGTTTCCTCCATGTTTATATGATGTCCGAAAATTCACCTCAAAATGGTGTCTTTACCTTGCTTGTTTTAGCTTCATTTGAACCTTCCAAGGGCTTGGTGGAGTCCTCTCTTGATATATATCCAAGCTCTCTTTCCATTCCAAGGTAAAACAATCATTTTAATACCTTAAGATAATATATGTAACTAGGGTTTACAATGAGATGAAGCTTAAAGCTTGTATACTCATTATATTATTTGTATAATGTTTAGAAGTTGACAAGCAACTAAAAGCCTTGCCAATTTAGTCAAGGAAACAAGAAAGAAGTTTGTGAGGAAAGGAGGTAAATATGCTATCTCAATGTAGTTTAAATGCCTTAGGAAAATGAGCTTGATTTGCTTAATAAAATGCCTAAGGAGCCAATGGTAAATGAGCTAGTGAAATGCTCTCAAGGAGTTTATAAAGGGCATATGTGTTGTTGTATGTAATTGCAGGTTAAAGGCAATATATATGTGGGAGATTCAGTGTTAAAGTTTAATGTATTTAAGGGCCTAAGAGCCATGTTATTTAAGGCCTAAGAGCCATGTTATTTAAGGGCCTAAGTGCCAAGCAATTTAAATTATGCACTATATTGTGATGTAGTGTAAGATTGGTGAAGTTTTGTGTGTGAGAAGTTCTTGATGGATTTTAGGTGTTCTTGAATGAAATAAGGTAAAAACCTAAGTGTTTGGTTGTGAGAATATACAAGAGAAGCTGTGGCAAAATTTGGAAAAAATGTGTAAGAAGTTCTAAGTGTTTTAAATGGGTTTTGGTGAACTAGGAAGTGTTAAAGGTGAACAAGTGTTTTACTAGGGAAGAAAACATGTATTAAGGTGATTTAGAGTGATACAAGGATTTAGGTATTATCTTGGAAGTTCTAGGAGTTCAATGTGTGTTTTTGAGAATGTATTAAAGTCTTGGAGAAGTTTGTTTAAGGTTTAGGAATGTTGATGTACAAGGAAGAAATGATGTTTAGGTAAGATGTGAAAAAAGGAGATTTAGTTAGTAAGAAAAGAAGTTTGAGAGGTGATGTTAATGTGTAGAGGAAACACCTTGGTATAGTGGTCATTATTGGTGAAATACCACTTAGAAATCTTAAGGAGAAAACATTCCAAGTGCTAGGAATTTTGTAAGAAATTTGTGAATGATAAAATGGTTTTGATGTGTGATTTAAGGAGTTTAGTACATGGCTAAAGGTGTGTTTGAAGTGCCCAAATGAGGTTAGGGTGTACTAGGATATATGGGGTGAAGTTTGGAGTAGAATGAGAAAAGGAAAACAAGGGTCTGGGGCAGACCGAACTTGCGACCGAACTTGCAAGTTCGGTCGAGCCCAGTTTACCCTGCGAGAATTGGCTTCTGGAATGGACCGACCTTGGGGACCGGACTTGCAAGGTCGGTCGGGCTTGTATTTTGTGTACGGATTAAGTTTCTGGAATCGACCGAACATGGGACCGGACTTGGCAAGTTCGGTCGGGCTGAATTTTCAAAGGGAAGAAACTCTCGGGAATGGACCGAACATGCGACCGAACTTACAAGGTCGGTCGGAGTAGAAATTTTGACGGTAAAGTGTTCTGGAATGGACCGACCTTGTGCAAGGTCGGTCGGTAAGGTCGGTCGGACCAAAAATGTTGTTTATGGTTATAAAATGATATGTAATGATGGGGATTGATTAGTAATGATGTTATAAGGTTGTTTAAGACATGTTAGGTGAGTTATAATGACAATTTAGTGGGGAAAAGATGTATTAAATGTAAAAGTAAAACAAGTTAAAAAGTGAAGTTATGTAACTAAGTTAACGGGGAAAAAGTTATAAGCATTAGACATTAAATAATCATGCTACCCCGATGTTAATAAAAGTACATGTGATGTTATCAGTTGTTCGAGAATTGCTCGAGGAACATGAGTGGACGTGGTAAAGTGGACTCCGGTGACAGGTATGGTTTTCTTGCAACCTGTGTCCTACCGGATTACACCGGCTTGTATGCCAATGTGTTTTTCTGTATGTTTGCCACGTTGTAAGATAAAACATGTAATGAGTTTACAGTAATTCATATATGTGGCGTGTTCAACTCCGATACCATTTAACCTCGAAGTGTTAACCTTAGTTAACTGAGTCTAGGATCACATGAGAGTTTGATATTCGGATTAAACGGCCCGAACCATGGGGCATTCTAACCACGGCTATGCGTGTGTTAATTGTGTGATATGTGTATGTGAATGTAGGGATCTCCCTTGTGTGTTTAACTTAGTTGTAATACTGTATGGTGTGAAGATGTGATAGACTCCATAGTGGGGTTCTAACTAATATCTAAAAGTAAGTATGTACTAACAGTGGTGAGGAATTCGGTTTGGCCAGTCGTGCGTTGTTTGGGAGTGGGTATCCTTCTTAGCCTTACCCTCCTCTCTGTTATGGTTGTTTCCCTCACAGGTTATGATCTCCCATTAGCTTATTCCAAAGCTTAGCTATTCTGACTTATGATCGGTTTGGGGGGAACATGTGTTTGTGTGGTGTGTTCGGGCCACCAAACCCGAACCATCTTAACTTAAGTTACGCGTCCGACTATTAGGACGGTAATGAGTGTTGTTGTTGTTGTATAACGAGCTTATCATGAGGGTGACATCATTCTCTAGGCTCACCAGTGAATTAACAATGTTGGGTCGGTTCCTAAAGGGACCGTTCCTGTCATGTTATGTGATGTTGTTGTAATGCAATTTCTATTGCGATGTTATTATGTGCACGTCGAAACGTGAAAAGTGTTGTTATGTTTTGTTATGTGATGCAGGTTATATGTTGTAAAATGTGGAGTATGTGGATCATGGATACGAATCCCAGTTTGTGATAAGAGGCGTTTAAGGATAACCCGATTAATGGGTAGTTGTCGTCTATTAAGGAAGTAGCTCCATTAGAGGAGAAACACTCTAGGGATAATGAATACCATGAGTGACTTATCAAATAAGGATGCATTATCCGTTTATTGAGCCCATTGAGGCGAAATGTTGTGTGTTGTGTGTTTACAGTTGCATGCATGATTTAAATATAATCAACCGCATGCTAAGACGACAATTAGTTGTGCGTGGCCCGGTAGCATGTGGCTGCGGGATTACCATACCAGCAAAGGTGCTGAGCCCCTTGGGGCCACCCTTTCTCTTCTTTTCCTATTTCAGGTACAAAGAGCTGGAAGCCGTTCGAGAGTGGGACGGGGTAGTCGTTGTACACGGGTAATCATTTAAGTTGTAAATATACAGTAGGTGCAGTAAGACCGAAATTGTTATCGGCATCAGTTTGTAAATACTCGGTACAATTGGAAGGTATGTGTATGTTTGTTGTTAATGGAAAGGGATAATATTGCGTAGTCGCTCGGGAATCTAGTCCATCAGACCGGTACAATGTTTATATAATAGCCTTGTTAGCCACGTGGGTGGTTAACGGCGTGTAACACCAACGAGTAAGTAATGTGATGAAGTATATTTTCCGCTGCAGATTGTTGTTATGTGTTGGTTGTTGGATGGGGTGTTACAAAAAGTTTAGTGATTGATTACGTGGGCGTAATCCCTTTTAAGGGGGGTAGAGCGCAAAACCACTTAGTGTGTATTACCGTACAAGTGTGTGTGATTTATGTTGTGCATAGCACAAAATAATTTGTTTTGATGATTGGTGTGTGTGTTATGTAAACATACGCATTCATTCATGGTTTAACTGTGGTAATTGCGCACAGAAGATGCGAATACCATTGTGATAAGTGTGTTGATTTATTAACAATTGTGTGTGATAGTACAAGTGTGGGGAGTAGAGAAACTCCCGGGGAACAAAACCCCGACAGTGTATAAATGTGAAAGGGTGTGTTGTATTTTGATAAAATATATATGTATATATATACTATATAGTGATTCACGAAAGGGTATGAAACCGACATAGAACCTAGTGGGAACAAGATTCCCTAGGTAACAACATTAAATTGTATGGAAATAACTGATAGACGGAGTTCTATCCCTTGGAGATGTTATGATCATGATTAGAATGATTAAAAAGATAGAAAATTGGAAATGGGTGATTTATTTGATACTTGAAAATGAAGTGGGAGGTAGAACTTGATTTGCATGCGATCAAGGGAAGCCGAACACAAATTGGGGTGGAAGGATAGTTCAACACTGATACTGATCACATCAAGGTTGGATGACTCTTGAAGCTCCCTATAAGTGGTCACAATTAACCACGCTAAGAAAAGAAGCAAAGAGCATAAGTTGGACTTGGAGTTGTATGTGTTTTCAAAAAGGATTTTGGATTGGTATTTATAAAGCGTCGATAAATACTTTACATAATTAAAGTTTTCTTACTTAACCTCACAAAAAAAATTCAAATTTAAGTGATTATTTTGATCTCCCAAAGGCACGGGGACGGAAGGTGTCCATCGCGACCGGGTTCTGCGGGATCACAGTGTATATCAAAGATATTTTTGATTGTTATACAAGCTATGACATGCTGTGTGGTATGTGTAATAAATATTGTTTCGACCTTGAGTTCCAAAGTGTATGTTATCAAGACCTATGAGTCTAAATGTTGTTGTGTTACATAGACCTATGTGTCTAAAGGCTGTTATGTTATCAAGACCTATGTGTCTAAATGTTGTTATGTTACCCAGACCAGAGAGTCTAAGGGTTGTTATGTATGTGTAAATGTTGTTAAGATACCCGGACCATTGAGTCCGAGGTTATCATGTGAGTATGTTATGTTATGTATGGATGTGAATGTGTTACCCGGACCATTAAGTCCGAGGTTGTGATGTAAAGTGTGTTTGGTTATGGAAGTTTTATTTCTATAAGTAATCCCCGTATTCTAATCCAAGATGTGTGGGAAGTGTAAACTTTGAGGACGAAGTTCTTTTAAGGGGGGTAGATTGAAATACCCCAAACCTTGATATGTGGTTTAAATATTAAACTATGGTATGTAAAGGCTAAAAAGTGCCTTAGAAACATCAGTGAACAATTTAAACCATAGTAATATGCAATAAAGCATTAAGATACGGTTTGAGCAAAAATATGCTCTAAGCTTGGAGTGAACTTGGTTAGGACCCAAAGAGCCTACCAAGACTTAATAATATTCAATTATGATTTAATAAGGCTAATTAAGTCTTTAGGAAACTTTGGTAGACAGTTAGACCAAACAAAACACAAAGAAAATACCCTAAAGTCAATAAGAGCAAAAATGTGCTCTAAGCTTGGGATAAATTTGTATAAGACCTAATGGTCATACCTATACCTTATAAATATGTTAATTAACATATTAAATCAATTACCAAAGAAAACCAAGCTTGAAAATAAGTTAAAACACAAAAAGTGCTTTAAGGAGTCTTAAAGCATGTTTTTGAAAAATTGTCTTGTAAATAAGTTTTGAATGGCTAAATGTCCATCATTACTCTTTAATTAACATGTGTACGATATAGTATCACATTTGGAAGTCTATATCAATGGGAAATCAAAAATTTCACATCTATGTGCCTTGTTTTAGTGAATAGTAACTTTAATAAGCTAGTTTGTAACATATGTTGTTATAAGTAATTAAATGGGTCAACAAAGACTATTATACCCCTAAGTACTATTGGGGGCCGGTTTTTAAGGTGTGGTGACTCACCACCCTTGTTAACATGTTAAGTAAATAAAAGATGACTACTTCGTTACTATTTACTTTATTAAGTACAAATATCTTCTAAAAGCAAGACTTATATCATTCTCTCTTTCCTTCTTTCATTTCCCACCGTCTCCAACACTTCACCTTCTCCATTCTTGCTCTCTCTCTCACGGTAATACACCACCACCATCAAAACTCCATCTTTGATCTCATGTAATTCCTAGCTCACTTAACCAAATCAAAAACAAACACCACCATTCTCTTTGTCTCATCAAGCTCTTCATTCCTATCTTCTCAAAATTCCAAGACCACCATTTCGGTGCCATGGAGTTCCACCATTGAAGGAGCTTGAGCTTATATTTCTACATATTATTGCTCTCCTTTGCTTCTAGGTAAGGAATCTCAAATAAAAACTTCATTTCCTCCATGTTTGTTGTTGACCGAAAATGCCCATTGAAGGTGCTCATTATGTTGATTTGTTCTAGCTTCATTCCAACCTTTCAAGGACTAGGAGGAGTCCTCTCTTGATACTTATTCAAGCTCTCTTCGAATTCCAAGGTAAAACAATGACCTTAATGTGTTAAGACAATATATGTGCCAAGGGTTTACAATGAGATGAAGCATAATGCTTGAATACTCATTCTATTATTTGTACATTGTATAGAAGTTGACAAACAACCAAACATCCTTACCGGTTTTACAAGGAAACAAGAAAGAAGTTTGAGAGGAAAAGAGGTAAACAAACTATCTCAATGTAGTTTAAATGCCTTAGGAAAAATGAGCTTGATTTGCTTAATAAAATACCTAAGGAGCCAAAGGTGAATGACTTAGAAAATGCTCTCAATGAAACTATTAAGGGCATATGTATTGTTGGGTGTATTTGCAGGTCAAAGGCATTACTTATGTAGGAAATTCAGTGTTTAAGGTTTATGCTATTTAAGGGCCTAAGAGCCATGTTATTTAAGGGCCTAAGTGCCAAGCAATTAAGTTTATGCACTATATTGTGATGTAGTGTAAATTTGGTGAAGTTTGTGTGTGGGAAAGTTCTTGGTGGACTTAAGTGTTCTTGAATGGAATAAGGCAAAAACCTAAGTGTTTGGATGAGAGAATATACAAAAGAAGCTATGGCAAAATTTGGAAAATGTATAAGAAGTTCTAAGTGATTTAAACAAGTTTTGGTGAACTAGGAAGTGTTAAAGGTGAACAAATGTTTTACTAGGGAAGAAACATGTATTAAGGTGATTTAGAGTGATACAAGGATTTAGGTATTATCTTGGAAGTTCTAGGAATTCAATGTGTGTTTTTGAGAATGTATTAAAGTCTTGGAGATGTTTGTTTAAGGTTTAGGTAATGTTGGTATGCAATGAACAAATGATGTTTAGGTAAGATGTGAAAAAGGAGATTTAGTTAGTAAGAAAATGTAGGATCGGGTGGCTAACTCAAACCAATCAAAGGTGTGAGTCTAAGGATTGGTTTGACTCAATCAGCCTTCTTAATTGAGAGGCACTCTGTGAGGTGGATAAGTGTCCAAATGAGCATGTTTTATAGGTGTATTTCATATATTATATTAGCACTTTTCTTGCTCATTTCTCCACTTCGGTTAGTTTTTCCTCTAGCTTATGTTTTATTGTTATCTCACAAATTTATTGGTTTTACATGAGGAAAACCAAGCTGGGAGTAAAGTAGACGAATAGACGAACGCATAGACGCAAACGGCTCAGAAAACGGAGTCCAAACGAAGAATCTAGAGCCGGTCAAAGTTAGTAATCAACAACTCGTCTCCACATAGACAACCACATGGGATATATGCGGACGTGTGGCGGACACCACATTGCAACCGCCTAATAACCAGGCGGACGTCAAGCGGACGTGAAGACCAAGGGCAACCGCCCCATTCTCAGGCGGACGCTAGCGCGGACAAAGAACGGAGAAACCACAGAGACGTCTGCATGCTTCAGAGGCGGACGCCAATGAGGACACACCAGCGGACGTGAATAAAAATCGCGCGCGAACAGTTTTCTTCTTCGCGCGCCGTCTGCAACTTGCCTTCGCCGACTTCTGCAACTCGTCCACTCGTCCACTGTCTGCAATTATCCATCTACTCTGCACACGCTTTGTCCCTGCAATCAATGAAGCAAGCAATAAATGAGCAATCAATGAGCTGCAATCAAACGTTATCCTATCCACCGCCTCAATCAACTTGCTCACGCGTCTGCCTATCTTCATTTTCTCTTCTTCATTTCTCTATTTAAATCCACGACCCATCGATCCACCATCCAACAATCGATCCACGACCCAACATCCACTTCACCTCACGCCATCTCATTTCTCTTCTCCCGCCTTCTCCATTTTATTTATTTTACAGTCCACCATATCCACCTCTAGCCCTACGTATACAAAAATAGCAGAGCGAGCCGGAGTGATTACAGATGATTTCTATTACTCTTGTTTCTGTTTATCTATTTAATATGTTAGGCTAGAATACGTACGCTCTGGGAATGGTTATTATGTGTTTGTATTAATTATGCAATATGTTTACTGGTTTATTTATATACAGTTTGTTACGTTTTAAAGGTTATCTCGCCTATTTAATAAATCTCATGAATTTATTAAATTGCATTACTAAGTCTGTTTTTAACTTCATCGGTTAAAGCAGATGGGTTAATTAAGCCGTAAAATGGGGGAAACTTATTTTCATCGTTTAAGTTAGTACTCAGTTGCAAATGTAATTCCTCAATACTCCTCTGCCGTTTACAGGCATTTTGCTTGAGTTTTCATCGGACCTTGCATTACAGGTAAACGAGTTCTTTTGAGTTTTCATCGGACCTTAAGAAAATAATAGGAACCTTGCCAAATTATTAAACCAGTAGAGATAGCTTAATTATGCAGATTATAATAACCTGACCCAGAGTTCCATTTAATTTATCTATTAACTTAGTTTATTTTATCTTTTTTTTTATATTACAAGTCAATTAATCCCCCTCTTGTGACACGCTTAGGTACTATAATATGTATATTAGTCCCACGGTTCGACATCCGGTCGCTTACAATTCACTATACTACCACGACCGGGATTTGTTTGCAGCCCGACGTTTATTTTGAGTTTTTAATTTCTTTTCTTTTAATTTTACACCAGTTTAACCGCTCACGATTTAACGTCTGCAGAGGTAGAGGCACTCAATCGAATTAACTAAACTAATGATGCGAAAGACTTTTGCGGTAATTGTAGCGAAACAATAAAAGGAAAGAAGGACTCTGTGGAACTCAGAAAGATACACAAATAAGCTATTTCATTTCCTGGTCAAACAAAACAACTTACAGATGCCCACTAAGTAGAAAGGATCTACTTAGCGGTTTTCACTCACTTACCCAACACACTCTCTAATCAGAACAATGGTAAGTGTAATGAAACTAGGAACTTCCTAGGTAGAGTCTATCTTAAGGTGCTAACTAACTTGTTACGTATTCTCTCTCTTTTTTGACTTACGATGCGATTCTCTTTCTCTCTCTAAGCTCTGAAATAATCCTAGATGAAAGCACACAGAAAACTGACTATTACATATCTTATTTATACTCCAAGCACAACAGCAGGTCGAAGGAGTTAGTTCTGAGAATACCGGAACTAACTTAGTGGGCAACTCCCAACGGCTCTGAAGTGGTCTTCTTGCTTGGGCCGCGATCTTCGGATGTTTAGGAAGACCTTCATGACCGTTGTGGCACTTAAGGTGTTCCGAGTTGACTCCTGATTTTCCGTAACCGCACGAGAGAGTCTGTGAGGTCTTCTTTGTTGCGTCGGACTCTATCGAAGAGGCTCACTCTTTGTGTCTGTCAAGTGATGATTGACTCTGTCACGGTGAAAGGCTATCTCTGCAACACCTCGATGTCCCAACAATTTCCCCCTTGTTGCTGATGATAACAAACCTTCGTGAATCCCGATGGAGTCAATCCTGAAAATAAAACACAAGGACTAGGGAAACCGACCCTGTCAAAGTTCCCCCTTAATAGCAGCAGTAGCAACTAAATTCAAGGACTCTATTTAGGTTCCCCCTTGATCGGAGAGGGACTCCAGGCAAGCAAACGATAAATAAGTAGTGTAATAGGCAGGATAGTATATAAGGCAGTCAAAAACACTAGACCACATGGTCCAGCAGCGCAATCCAAAAAGCAGTTTAAACAAGCAACAAAATAACCCGTACACCAGACGGGATTCACCGCTTCCCCCTTTTGCTTTCATCAAAGGGGAAGCCCACAGTATCACAGAGTCAGTCAAAGTATTCACACAAAAAACCATTAAAAGTGTTTAGAACTTAAAAACGACCCAAGTTCTAACACTACACAACCACGTCATTCTAAGGGTTTGGGGTTAGGGTGGATTGGATGTCAAGGAGGTGTCCTGCAAGGCCGCCACTGTCGTCTCTATTCCGGCGAGTCGGTCCATCATCCGCGTCTGGCCCTGAATCAGCTCGGCTGCATGTGCGATGAGGCGCTCTACTTTCTCCAGGAGGGGTAGTAGTGATGCTTGAGGTACTGCCTCTTGAGAAGTAGATGTCCCCGCCGTCGTTGGAGTAGATGGTGGGGGCAGCAGCTTTGATTTGTCGATTGAGGTCAGCCGTTTCAGATACCGCAGGTTGATGGTGTCTGCTTCCTCGATGGACTCTGGCGTCGAAGTCGCCAAGGGTACCTGAAAGAATTGGAATATGCGAGGCAACCAGAACACATACCCCAAGGAGTGTTTCGGGGTGTCGACTGACTGGCTAGGTGATGGAGAATTATGTGTGCCAGATTGATAGAGTGATGATTGATAATGCAGTACATAATTGTTAGGTCCAAGCAGTTGACCATAAGGTTTCCTTCTTTTCGTGGGACATATTTTTGATGATCAAAATGTGGAGGAGTTGGTGTAAGATGAGAGATCACCACGGGGTATGGGGAAGCCGATCTATTTCTTGGAGGAGAAAAAGCGATAGATTTTGTTTTGTGCTACCCCGGGGATCTCAGGAAGGATTCCTTTTTCATAGAATGACAGGCCAGTGGCAGGGACGCCAAGAATTTTGGACAATTTTGCAAGATCAAAAAAGATTGGGGTGGAATTAACAACAGACTGTGCAGCACCGTTACGGATGACAAGGTTTTGGAAGAAGTCGACAGACTCTGTGGGATACCACTTTGTATTCTCGCAGAAGAGGTGTTTCCACCCCTGAATTTCTAGCATAGTGACTAACTCCCCTAAGTTGGAAGACAGAGCCCAAGAAAAGTCGAGGAACTTACCCCTGACGATATTACGTTCCAAGGCAGGGTCACCGAGCATGTACCGTTGAGTGAATGGGTCTACCTTCACACTCCGTCGGTGCAGTTTGGTGGTTTTTGATCTTTGGCGGAGGTAGCACCAGTAGAGGCATCGTGACTGGCTGTGGGCAGTTCTTGGACGGGAGACGATTCACCGGAACCGGAGGAGACATGTTGGGCCTTGACAGAGGAACGGAGGATTCTTTTTGCTGTGGGTCGGGTTGAGGTTTCGCCTTTTCGCTTGCGGGTTTTGGGTGGAGGTTGTTGTGGTGGTTTTGCGGATTTAGCGGGTGATGCTGGTGGGTTTGGTGTAGGAGATTTGGTCGGTGGTTTGCTGGCATGGGCTTGTGGCAGATCAGTTGGATGGGTTTCGGCGGGAGGGTTGTCAGCTTGTGGGGTTGGGGATGGTGGTAGGGTTTGGATTGGGGTAACTTCCTCAATGTCGGTGTCAAGAATCTCTGTTCTTGCAGCAGATGGTGGTGTTTGATGGGTGGATGGTCTCGGGTGTCAGGTGGTGGTGTGGAGGAGTGTGTGGGCGACGAAGTAGCGGTGGTTTTAGTGGGAGATGTAGTGGTGGTGGTGGTGAGTGTAGGTGGATTAGGGTTAGCCATCGCTTGTAGAAACGCCTGAAGGCGAATGGGATCGGCGAAAATATCGGTTAGGGATGTTGATTCCAGAGAATTTGATGCCGGCATTGGAAGTTGAAGGAAGCTCGGTGTAAAGAGAGTTGAGGGAGAGAGAAGGAGTGGACGGGTGACAGATATAAGGCTGGAAGTTGCAGATTTGTGTGTCAGGTGCGATAAATGTGGCGACGTCATGGTAGGGTGAGATTAAGGGCGACGATTTAGGCGGGGTAGGGCGGATGGATGACGTGGATAGTAGCGCTAGAGTAGGAGGCGTGCTAAGTAATAAAACACATTTCACTGATTCAAGTGCAAACAAAGACAGACTCTATGAGACATGAGGGAGTACCTGCTGAAGATTGCGGTAGGGCAAGGAGATGCGACCGTCTAGGTAGACGGAGTCAATCCGATTGCTGATCGCAGTGCTTCGAATCTCGCTGTAGACAATGGTTTAGTAAAAATATCTGCAAGTTGATCTTCTGTGGGCACAAAGTCAAGTTGATAAGCTTTTTTCTCGACACAGTCTTTCAAGAAGTGAAAACGTATTTCGATGTTTTTGTTCTTGAGTGTTGGACTGGGTTTTCGGATATTTGATGTGCTTTTGTGTCACAAAAGATTGGGATTTGTTCTTGGGTGACATGATAGTCTTGAAGTGTTGTTTTTCATCCAAGGAGTTGGGAGCAACATGCTGCAGCAGAGACATACTCTGCCTCCGCTGTAGACAATGCTACGGAGTTTTGTTTTTTTGGAGGACCATGAAACAAGGCAAAGACCCAAGAACTGTGCATTACCTGAAGTACTCTTTCGATCTTGGAGAGAACCAGCCCAATCAGAGTCACTATATCCAGATAAAGTAAAAGTAGGAGATCGTGGATACCATAGATAGAGTGTACTTGTACCTTTAAGATAGCGAAAGATACGCTTGACTGCTTTGAGGTGAGACTGTTTTGGTGCTGCTTGGAAGCGAGCACAAAGACAGACTGCGTGAAGAATATCTGGGCGACTGGCAGTCAGGTACAAGAGAGACCCTATCATTCCTCTATATTCGGTGGCATTGACTCCGACTCCGTCATCATCGGATGCAGTTTGGCAGATGTACAGCTTGGTTGGACATACTCTTGGCATTTTTGAGGTTGTATTTAGCAAGGAGTTCCTTGATGTACTTTTGTTGATGAATCTTGATCCCGTCCCTTTCCTGTTCAATTTGTAATCCTAAGAAGAACTTGAGCTCACCTAACTCATTCATGGAAAACTCTTGCTTCATAAGGTTAGCAAAATGGTCGCAGAGGGTGTTACTTGTAGAACCATAAATAATATCATCAACATAGATCTGTACAAGGAGTAAGTCATGTGATGATGTAGAATGAAGAGCGTTTTATCTACATTACCTCGAGAGAAACCATTTTGCAATAGATATGTAGACAGTCTTTCATACCAGGCGCGTGGAGCCTGTTTCAGTCCGTAAAGGGCCTTACACAGTTTGTAACGTAGTCGGGATGGACGGAGTCTGTGAACCCTGGAGGTTGTTCGACGTAGACTTCTCTATCAATGTAGCCGTGAAGGAAGGCTGTCTTAACATCCATTTGATATAATTGGAAACCTTTGTAAGCAGCAAACGCAATGAACATGCGAATTGCTTCAAGACGAGCTACTGGAGCGAAGGTTTCATCATAATCAATCCCTTCTTCTTGATTGTAGCCCTGAACGACTAATCGAGCTTTATTCCTGAAAACTTGGCCTGCAGTATCAAGTTTATTACGAAAGACCCAACGAGTACCAATGGCTTGTTGATGCGTGGGGCGAGGAACTAACTCCCAGACAGCATGTCGCTGGAGGGAATTGAGTTCCTCCTGCATAGCAGTAACCCAATCACTATCAAGGAGTGCTTCTTTGACATTTCTTGGTTCAGTACTAGACAGAACGCACCAAAGGCACAGAGATTTTGCATAGCTTGTAGGCGTGTTTGAACACCGGTGTTTGGGTCTGTAATGATGTTTTCAGGAGGGTGAGCAGATTTTTGCTGGAACTGGCGACGTGAAGCAGGAGGGGGTGTGCCTTTGTCAGAGGAGTCAAAATTCAAGTTTTGTGGTAAGGGTGTCTCTGGGTTATGTCTGAGTCAGTAGATTCTGATGAATTGTTTTTGTTTGCTGGGGAATCATGAGGAGTGATGGAGTGGGACTCAGGGAGTCTTCCTATTGGTACAGTGATGAAGTGTGGATCGGGAAAAATCATCGGGGGCAAAATCAAGTTGATCAGAAGATGAGCCAACGTTGTGGGACTCATCGAACTTGACATGTGGGCTTTCTTCTAAACATTGAGTTCTCAGATTGATAACACGATAAGCTTTGCTTTTAGAAGAATAGCCAAGAAAATACCTTCATCACTTTTAGGAGAGAACTTACCCAAGTTGTCCTTACCATTATTGTGAATAAAGCACTTACATCCGAAACGCCTGAGGTTATAAGACTTGGTTTACGTTGACGGAGTAGTTCATAGGGTGTCTTGTGAAGGAATGGATGAATCAACGCACGATTTAACACATAGCAAGCTGTGTTAACGGCTTCTGCCAATAAGATGGAGTGAGTTGACTGTCAATGAGCATGGTGCGAGCCATTTCTACCAAGGTTCTATTCTTGCGTTCAACTACTCCGTTTTGTTCTGGAGTACGTGCTGATGATATTTGGTGATCCACTCCGTTGTCCCTGCAAAACTCATCAAACGACTTGTTGCAAAATTCAGTACCCTGGTCCGTTCTCAGGGTTTTTAGAGTAAATGAAAATTTATTAACAAGCATTTTATGGAGTTTGGCAAACTCCGTAAAAGTTTCATCTTTGGTATATAAGAAATGACCCAGGTCCACCTGGAATAGTCATCAACTATGACCAGGATGTACCTCTTACCGCTTCTGCTTTGTGTACGCATGGGGCCAACAAGATCCATGTGTAGTAGTTCTAGTGGAGAGCTAGTAGAGAGAGTAGGCTTACTTTTGAAGGAGGACCGGGTGTGTTTACCTTTTACACATGCTTCACAGACAGAGTCTGTGTCAAAGGTGGTGTCTGGTAAACCGATCACCAAGTCCTTGCTTTTGAGTTTGTTCAACAGCCTATGATTTGCGTGGCCAAGTCTGGAGTGCCACAGCAGTGAGTTTTTGGAATGCACATTGAGACAGACTTGGTCGTCTGGGTTAATGGAGTTTAAGCACATTTTGTAGAGATTGCCTTCTCTACGTCCCACAGCTTTTAGTGAACCTGTACGCTCATCATAAACCTTACAATCCGAAGAGAGAAAAGTACCAAATTGAATCTATCACAAATTTGAGAGATGCTTAATAAACTATGCTGGAGTCCAGTGACCAGATGGACTCCATCAATTTTAAATTTTGAGGGGTTACCTACGGATCCAACTCCCACGATTTCACCCTGGTTGTTGTTTCCAAAAGTAACCTTACCTCCTTGGTAGGATGAAGCGAATTGAATTGATTTGGATCTCCAGTCATGTGACGAGAGCATCCACTGTCCAAGTACCAGCTGTCTCCATTCGCCTTCACCTACAAAGAACAGATCATTTGTTAGATTTGGGAACCCAGATGTACTTGGGTTCCCTTTTCGAGCCAGACTGTTTTTTCAATTTTCTCGTGCTTCAAGTATCAATTTAACACGTTTGACATTAAAAGAGAGATCTCTATTCAGTTTATCACATGCACTGTCTCGATGTCCAAGACTCCCGCAGTAGCCACAAATCTTGGTTGGTGGAAGATTGACGTATTTCTGTTGTCCTTTCCACCAGGAGTCGAATTTTTCTTTTTCTTGATATCGTTTGACTCTGTTGTCGGATTTGGACATATTCTTTGGAATGTCGAACTTACCTTTGTGCCACTTGGGCGTGGATTGAGTGGATCGAACTCCGGATTGTAGATTTACAATCTGGTGAGAGAGTTGTTCTACCTTAGAACGAAGAGTATCTCGATCTTGGCTAATTTCTTTGATTTTGGAGTTGGCCCACTCAGGTATTCGGAGGAGGTGACTTGTTTGATAAACTTGACTGGCTTAAGGGAAAGAGCGTGCTCCTTTTCTTTCAGTCTTTGAGTGAGATTTTTGATAGTGGTGTTTAGGGATATGTTTTTGGATTCAGAGGCATTAAGATCATTTTGAAGAGAACAGCACTTGTCAGTAAAATGGTGAGGTCTTGTTTGAGGGAGTCGATCAGGGTGAGAGACTCTTTCTGGTCACCCTGTTTAAACTGAGTGCATTCTAAGGTATCATGAAGTTCCTTTTGAAGGGAATCAACATGACGCCTTGATTCTTGTAGATCTAACCTGAGAGAGCAAGAGATGGTTTTGTGTTCCTCAGCTTCATCTCTTAGTGCATACATAAGACTTTTTGAGATTTCGAGTTCCTCAGATAGCTCGGTTATCTTGCTGGTAAGACTTGCTTTGAGAGAGTTGTTCTCGGAGACAATTTTAGCAATTAAAGTCATAAATCCCATAGGAGAAATACGGTAAGGTCTGTTTCAAGGTGAGAACGAGTTACCTCATTATCAGGAATCATGGACTCCGTCGTGTCATGTGCCATTAGACATACCAATCCGCTGGACTCTATGTCTGGATCGTCGGAGTCTGAATCGCCCCATCCAACAGCTGCCATCAGCGATCTCCCTTGAGATTTTCCATACTGGTTCTTGAGTAAAGGACAGTCCTTCTTGAAGTGACCGGGTTTATTGCAGTTGAAACAAGTGACAGAATTGAAAACTTGTTTAGAGGTGTTCGAGAACGACCGACTCTGTCGATTAGGTTGGTTACGCATGAATTTTCGGAAGTTCTTGACTATGAAGACAAAGTCCTCCATAGTCTCAGCCTCACTTTCCTCAACAATAATGTCCACCAGTTCAGCCTTAGCTTGTCTGATTTGAGTATCAGCAACATAGGCTCCTTCTTGAGTTAACTGAGTCGAATTAACCTGCAAGGCTTGGTCATTCAAAGGGTAGTCTTACTAGAAGAGGAGAAGAAGTATTACCACACTTCTTTCGAACATTCTTCTTATATTTATCTACGGATTGTAGATAGGAACCTAGGTCTTGACACTCCATTTGGATAAGTCCTTGCATGCTTTGGTAGAGATTACCGTTTCTGCCCACTCTTCTCTCAGACTGTCCAGCAATTTGTGCAAGACACTCTCTCTATCTGGTAGGATGCTAACTTCCTGCATAGTAGTGGTTAGTAAATAGAAACGATCAAGCACTTCTTCCAGAGACTCACCGGGTTTTTGCAGAAAATTTTCATAGTCCATTCGAAGTTCTTGAGCTTTGCATTTCTTTAGTTCAGTGACTCCTTCGTGAGTTGCTTGAAGGAGTGTCCAGATCTCATTAGCGGACTTACAGTGATTTACTCTCCTTTGTTCTGGGATGGACAAGCAAGTGTATATTGCGCGTGATGCTTGACGATTCAGCTCGTACCTCTTGCGATCTGCAGCAGTCCATGTGGATCGGTCTGGATTGACTGCAAGATCTCCTCCAGTGACTATCTCCCAAAGCTCGGAGTTGACAGACTCAATGTGTTGCTCGATCTCGTTTTTCCAGTGGTCGTAGTTGGTGGAGGTGAGTCTGGGATGCTCGAAGTGCATTTTGTTGTTTTTGATTGGCGAAGAGGTCTGCCATTGCTTCGTTGATTGATGTTAGCCTAAACAAGCTCTGATACCACGTGTAGGATCGGGTGGCTAACTCAAACCAATCAAAGGTGTGAGTCTAAGGATTGGTTTGACTCAATCAGCCTTCTTAACTGAGAGGCACTCTGTGAGTAGAGGCACTCAATCGAATTAACTAAACTAATGATGCGGAAGACTTTTGCGGTAATTGTAGCGAAACGATAAAAGGAGAGAAGGACTCTGTGGAACTCAGCAAGATACACAAATAAGCTATTTCATTTCCTGGTCAACAAAACAACTTACAGATGCCCACTAAGTAGAAAGGATCTACTTAGCGGTTTTCACTCACTTACCCAACACACTCTCTAATCAGAACAATGGTAAGTGTAATGAAACTAGGAACTTCCTAGGTAGAGTCTATCTTAAGGTGCTAACTAACTTGGTACGTATTCTCTCTCCTTTTGACTTACAATGCGATTCTCTTTCTCTCTCTAAGCTCTGAAATAATCCTCGATGAAAGCACACAGAAAACTGACTATTACACATTTATTTATACTCTAAGCACAACAGCAGGTCGAAGGAGTTAGTTCCGAGAATACCGGAACTAACTTAGTGGGCAACTCCCAACGGCTCTGAAGTGGTCTTCTTGCTTGGGCCGCGATCTTCGGATGTTGAGGAAGACCTTCATGACCGTTGTGGCACTTAAGGTGTTCCGAGTTGACTCCTGATTTTCCGCAACCGCACGAGAGAGTCTGTGAGTCTTCTTTGTTGCGTCGGACTCTATCGAAGAGGCTCACTCTTTGTGTCTGTCAAGTGATGATTGACTCTGTCGCGGTGAAAGGCTATCTCTGCAACACCTCGATGTCCCAACATCACTTATCATATTTTTTTTATAATTATCTGGTGAAACCATTACAAGAGGCAATACGGTGGCTTTGAGCCTGCTTGCCAAGAAAACAAATCAAAGAACATATGAGTAAACAAGTTTCTAGAGACATGACTAAATAAGAGGGTAGATGTATTTCGTGGTTTCACCATTCCAAACTTGAACGCTTGACGAATCATCTGCTTAATCGAACATGAAACTTTGTCTTCAAAATCAGCTTATTCCTAAGATTCTATATTAATCCAATCGCATGTAACAATGTAGAGACCATGCGAGCAGCTCTATGATTTCCATTATTCCTTGTCAAGCTACGTAGAGGTCAATAGGCTACTGGGGAAATGAACCGGATTCCCCACTAATCTAGGAGGAAACACTAGATTTTCTAGTATATAAGCAATGGATGAACAAATGATCTGCAGTTTCACTGATCGTGTAACACCCCTACCGCTAATCCTGTCATTTTCCTACAATTACTTACCTTCGCAGCGGATACTATATACTTAATGGTGGTATACAATGCCGTTAGTCACCCACGTGACTAACAAGGCCATTACAAATACAACATTCTATCGGTCTGATGAACTTGAATTTACTGAGTATACTATACCAACAATACATTCCAATTCCTTAGTCCAATCTTAGTACAATTACAACTTCAATGAATCCTTATACAAAATGCAACATCCATACAATACTATACCGAGTATCTAATTCCTCAAGTTCGCCGATAATAATTCGGCCTCACCATTTAACATTTACAAATACAAATCAATACAAGTTCTTAATCAACTACCCAAGCTTATACAGCCATCCCCATCCTACACTCGAACGGTGTTCAACTTCAAGTACCTGGAAAATAAAACGTTGCTCCTAGGGGCTTCAGCAAATTACTGCATATCAATTCGCATACCCCGCGTGCTAACCGGGGTACGCCGATTACATTGTCGAATACATGGAGTTCATTTTCATGCATACATACATACTAGTACTACAACATTATACACAAGCAACAACACTTACATACATACCAAGATTCAATACCTACGAGGGAAGATAATTTGTCAGTCAACCGTTCATATTAGTTTACTCATTCATCTTGTTTAATCGGATGCTCTCTTTCTTCCCGCTCAGGTTCATAGGCTTACACCAAACATGTTCTTACTTACTTGTTGCTTACTCACTTCACTCATACTTCACTCGTTACCTAACTCATTCTTTACTCGTGCTTTGCTCGAACTCATTACTTTACTAGTAGCTTGCTCATTACTCAATACTCATTGCATCTCTACTTGCTCATACTCAATACTCATTACACTACTGTACTTACTCATTACTCAATACTCATTACTTTACTCGTACATACTCATTACTCATACTCATTACTTGTCGTACATACTCATTACTCAATACTCATTACTTATAGCCTCGGGTAGAGTCATACCAAGACTGCCACCGTGCTTACAAATACAAGCGAAGCTACACTTAGCTCCTCAATACTCAATTCCGTTTCTACCGGACTTCTCATTCCCAACACTCCTCCTCGGAGTTATTTTACAATCTCATATAGCCTCAGTATCTCTCGCGATAACCTCTACTAGCTTAGGGATTACCAATGCTTAGTATTCTCATATTACTTCCCCCAACGTATCGAATACTCTCATGTTCGGGACATTGTTTACATTAGTCGGGTCCTCACATTGTGGGCGACTAAGGGTTTGGAGTCCCTTATCATTCACTACTTCAAGGTTCGAGTCTTGAACGCATCAAATCCCTAGATGAGGTTCCTTACACTCCCACTATTAATTGTATGTTGATTATTCATTTCAGTTCTCTAACCGTTATCGGGAGTTTACTAGTGACACTCTCACATTCTAGTGAGTTCATAGGTCTGCGCTGTTTCATTAGTTTAAGTGCTCCACGTTTCACTATTTACACATGAACTTTCTACAGTCCCAATCCAGACCCGTCATATCGTCTACGCATAATTCCCACAATCTTCAAGAAGTTTGCTATACATCATACATTAATACAATCTCATAAATCAGCTTTTATCTGATTAGCTGCGCACAGAACACAAATATCTCTCATCGAGATCATACCTTACACCTTGAACTTTTAGCTTAGGGAATATACCCTGATAATGTAACATTGCTATTGATTTCATATTAAGGGTTCCCCCAACGTATTACGAATACTCTACATTCTTTCGATGTTTATCGAGTCAGCATTAGTAGGGTCGCTGGCTTTGGGAGACTTAGTCCATCTTCCCTATGTGTACTCCTGAAACTAAGGGTTAGTGTCCGAACATATGATCCTTCAAGTTACTGATCAAGTTCCTCTATCACATCTCTCCACTATGCGTTTTTATTTGACACTTGCTTCTTACATACTTATAGCTTATTCATATCAGTTTTAGAGAACTCATTAGTCGCTTCTACTCATCGTTCTACCAAGTTGTCTAAGCTCAGGTCCATATGTCTGGGTTCTTCTTGGTTCATTAAGTTTTGAGTTTCCTAGCTGTTTTCAAAGTTATAACGAGATTTCTTAC
This sequence comes from Limonium bicolor, assembly GCA_023374045.1. Classification (NCBI taxonomy): domain Eukaryota; kingdom Viridiplantae; phylum Streptophyta; class Magnoliopsida; order Caryophyllales; family Plumbaginaceae; genus Limonium; species Limonium bicolor. The sequence goes on from CM041781.1 coordinate 51,086,884, forward strand.
TCCTCCACGAGTAATTCACACTAACTCAACATGACCTCATTACGTCTTAGCCTACAAAGGACCACCTACTATGTCAGACTCGATATACTTATCAAATTATCAACTCCACCTTCTAGTCTCCCAACGACTGTTTACACAGACTTAATGCGATACTTAACTACACCTACGTAGCCGGGAATGCGAAGTCCTCTATGATGGAAATCTCAGGGGATAGAATATTTCATGCTTTTGGTGGTTGGTACATAGCATAAGGGAGGTACAACCAACAAGAATCCACACCGATACAGCCGTTCGGTATGAACTCAAAGTCGCAGGGATAGTGGGAATACCTTACATTCCCTTTTACGGGACCGATTTTAATGACTTTACGATCAAAGACAAGGAGCATGCATTAGACTCAACAAGCATGCATCTTCTCTGGCGGAAATAAGAAATGCAATAAATCAAAATGCTTTAGATCGAGTGCCACAAGAAAAATATTGATGTTTAGCAAGGGCCAAGATCATACCCACGGTTTAACTTGACAGTGGATGGATAATTCCTAATGTTTAAACACTATTGAACCAAGTTCATACGGTATGTAAATAATTACTACTCCCGTACTTACCCTGTTGTCCCGTTATACTTAGTTTTACTCATGTCAAATTATGTTCTTACTTCTCACTCATTTCCTACACTTGTTTACAATTTTTAGGACCTTTACATATCACCAAACAAGACCTTAACAACATCTAAAACCATTACCAATCAATCCCCCATGTTCTAAAGCCTAAAACCACTTTCGGCACAATTTTGGGGGTGATCCGGGACTTGGTCTGCACCCAAGTTCCCGGACCAATACGTTAATGTACTCTCGGCCTGTTTTCTACACTGGTCCGGGACTTGGTCCTGGACCTAGTCCCGGACCACCTGTTGTTTTCACTCTCGGGCCTTTTTTTGATGTGGTCCGGGACTTGATGTGACCCCTAAGTCCCGGACCCAGCTAAAAACTGCTACTTAGGTGATTTTCAACCCCAAATCAACCCTTAATCCACTCCTAATCATTCCATAATCTTTCCATGTGTTTCATACATGTTTGAACATCTTAAAACACTTCTTAAACCACCTTAAATCGTTGGTCCAATCCTTGCTCAATTCTTGCTTAAATTCTACATTTTCATTCTTGCATGTTTACACTTTGCACTCTTGTGCATTTCTAACTTTCTCTTGGTGGGTTACTACCCTATACCAACTTCACCAAATTACTTATTGACCATTACAATTCCATCCTAGACAAATGCACTACCTATACCCAAGTCCAATTTTCATTTCCAAGATTACAAACACTAACTCTTTTTCTTGAAATTCTAAGGTCTTCACAACCCATTTTGCTACAGATTTTTCTCACTACTTTACTCACCTATAAAAAGCTCCTAAGGGGTTAACTAACCAAATTGGTTTCTCTCCAAACACCAAGTTAACCCTTGGTCATTCCTTACTCATAACATATCTTAAAACACCATAAGTTCTACCAAAATTTTGCCATTACTTACCTACAATCCTTACATTCCCAAATCCATCCATTCTCACCAAAATCAATCCTAAACTAGCCACACCCATAAAGGATCCTACCAGCACATATAATTCCTCAAGTTTTCCTCAAACAACAATATCAATGTATATTCAAATTACTTGGCTCTAAGGCCCTTATTTCACACACAATTTACAAATCCTTTCTAATTCATCCAAATACATTTCCATTCCAGTTTTGGGTTCATTCATTCCTTTACCCATTCCAGAAATTCTAATGCATTAAAATTAGCATTAAGGAGATTTTCTTACCTTAAATCCTCTCGAGTTCCTCTTTTGCTCTCTTCTTTCTCCTCTCTTCTTTTTTCGGTCAAGTTGGGCAATGGAGTTGCCAACTCCATCCCAACACCCAAATTACACTAAAAGGGATATAATTAAACTTATAATCCTTGGAATAACACTAATTCAATGAAAGGCTTAGAACACCATAAATTAGGGTTTACCTTTTGGAGTTTTTAAGAGGGGTTTTAACCCTTGATTCAAGAAGATGATCCCACCACCATTGAAAGTTGGAATGATGCTCAAAAGAGAGAGAAAAGGGCATTACAAGGGGTGAAAATTGGCCACAAAAGAGAAAGAAGAAAATGAGTTATTTTCTTTAAAAAGTTTACCTTAATGGAAAGAGGGGACTCCAAACTTCAAGTTGGTACCATTTTCTCTTCAAATGGGCAAAACCCATGGAGGTGAAGTTCATCCTTTTGGGATTTTAAAAAGAAAAATGATAGAGCTTGATGAGGGGATGAAGAATATGTACTTGTTTTTGTGTTTGGAGATTTATGGAGCTTGTACATAAGTAAGAAGGTGAGGAAGCCATGGAAGCTTTGTGAGGAAGCTCAAAATCGTCCCAGCCAGAAGGAGAGGGAAGAAATCGGTAGGGAAGGAAGGAGAAGGGAAACCTTTTTTTTGTTTGAGATAGCTTGAAAGGAAAAGAGGTAAGAAGAGGGAAAGAGAAAATGAGGGAGGAGAGAAAGTTTTTTACTTTTTGTACCTTTCTTTCCTTCTTTACTTTTCCTTCTTCTTTTCTTTTCTAGTCAATTAGGTGTGTGTGAGGAGCTGACCATCTACAAAAATCGGCCCCCACTATATGTGTAAGCCGGAGCGTTTTTCGTTTTTTACAGAAAACACTCGTTAATTTACTCGTTTTTAGCACTATTCACTAACCGGGCCCGTTTTCCAGAATTTTCTCGTTCTTTAATTTTAATGGTTCTTAAGCTTCCATTAATGCTTAATTATAGTTATTTGATGAACTATAATTTTTACGGGTTCATTTGACCACTCAAAGTCACGTTTTTGGGTTTTCTCGAAACACGTGCGCTAAAGCTTTATTAGCGTTTTTAATTCATTTTATGGATCTATTTTTTCGGGAATTGTTCCTGTATGTTATTTAGGAATTATGAAGCCTTGTAAATCCATCTAATACCCTGTTCGAGGTTGTATTCCTCCTACGGTCACATAACACTTATTTTAGCGTTTTTTTCCGCTTTTTTACCAAAATTCTTTAGGCACTAATAGACCCTTAAATACCATATTAGAATTATGTAATCACCATATTTAAGTTCGGGGTATTTCAATCTACCCCCCTTAAAGAACTTTGCCCTCAAAGTTGGTGAATCTATTATTGTTACTCACATAGGTACTCTATGCTAAGGTTATGACCTCTATATAACTTGTCAGACTCAAATGTCTGACTTGATGTACCACACATCCAAAAAACATGTCACTGCATGTATAACAATAAAAGATCTGTTGCAAACTCTCCATGGGGTCCATCCACAGATAAAGAAGGTACCATCCTCTCCCATGTCGAGTGATCCCTCAGGTACCGGTCACGTTTGAACACTTACGCTTTCTGGTTCACGGCCGTCATGACATTGGGCACTTACGCTTTTTGGCCCTACGTTCCTTTGGTTCTGATCAGATTCATTTGCACATATAGAATCCTCAGGCACTTTTACTCATACTTACTTACTCATACTTACTTCGGGACTACGCTGTCCCAGTGCCCTAAGAAAAATACAAACACACACTGTCACCGCACCCAACCGGCCACTTAGGACCGCCGCATGAACGATGTAGTGGTTTCAAAACTAATCATCATTTCCACCGGCTCACAACTAGCCTTACTTCCCTGGTTTTGACCCGATACCGGTGTCTTGCCATGGGAAGGTCCAACTAGCGCCCGTGGGAAGCGGTTTCAAAACCGATCCTCATTCTCAAGTTTGAAGAAAATCATTGTACCAAATTAGTTTTGGAAATTCATTTTGAAAACTTCATACAACTCCAAATTCCAATTTATGATAATTATACCTATTACTAGTGTTTATTACTCGTGACCACTTATGGGGAGCTTCAAGAGTCCTTCAACCCCATGGGATCAGCATCGGTGTTGAACTATCCATCCACGCCAATTTGTGTTCGGTTTCCCTTGATCGCTAGCAAATCAAGTTCCACCTCCCACCCTCAATTCACAGAATCAAATAGTCAAATATTATTCCATTTTCTAGCTTTTATCTTTCTACTTATAATCACCCACATACATTTTCCAATTTCTAGAATTCATGTACTCACTTACTAATCGTCTCATCAATTATTACTACATTATCTCCAACTACTATACTTAAGAAATTCAAAAGTATTATTTCCGATTAGTTTCCTATCCTCCAATTGTTTACAAATAAAAATCAAATCATGTTACCTAGGGGACTCAATTCCCACTAGGTTTAACATCGGTTTCATACCGATTTATACTTATTGATTATCTCAAACGTACTCATTTCTCATTCTATTACCAAAATTTACACAATGAGTGGATAAAATGTTTATGTAACATAAGTACCAATCATTAAAACAAATTCCTTTGCGCTATGCACATTGTAGTTTATGCACCTATCACGTAAAACATACACTTCGCGGTTTTCGCTCTACCCCCTTAAAAGGGATTACACCCACGTAATCTACCATGCGTCAACATTGGACATAGGTCGAAGGCATTCAGCCGTCATGGAGTGGTTCAGCTTCCATGCGGTCTATTATACAATGTTCCTTGATCAATGGGTCCTAACCGTATTGTTGGTTAGTCCCTGCACCAAGAATTTCATCGGAGTTTATTTAACTCTTAGCCGGTTTGGTCTAGCCTTAAAAGCTTCAAGGCATTGATGATTACCCATTCATTCACTAGGTATATTTAAACCTTAGAATTCTAGGCCCACTAGCTTCTGCTGCGTGACCCTGATAACTTGGGTTTGTTCGCCCTTCTCGTTATTCTTAGTGTGCTACATATCACCTTTTTATCCCTTTTTATGTTAGGAATAAGGTTTATCAATCAAGCGTGATATTCCTTTACCGTACGTGAACTCAATGAGTTACAGGTTTTCTAGCCAGCTCTCTCTAGAATCTATGTACATACTATTGTGTACTTTCGTGATTATTCACTGGGTTCCTCCGACTTATTGTCGGTTGAGGTTGAGCCACTACTTAGTTGTAGTGCTTCCTCTCTGAAATGTGCCCACTTAATTGATTCGGTACAAGTGTTCTTTACTTGTATGACCTTGCATTTCTATGCATCGATCTTCTAGATATTCATGGGTTTCCGACCGCTTTTATTCCGGTGGAATTCACCTTGTGCTTCTTTAGCCCTAGGCCGCACGGTTTATTTCAAAGCTTCCGCTAAACTAGCATGTGTCATGTTCGTTGGTGAAATGAAGGATTTACCATGATTGACATTTTCCCATACTCCTAGCTATCCCACTAGATCATTAATTGCACAAGTGCAATACCAAAACACTCAGTCCTACAGAGTGCTGAGGCGTAAACCCTTGGCAGTAAATCTCTTATGCGATTGCAATAGGAATGAACATTACTTCCTTTGTGAGGTGCTTCATCACTTGGTGCAGATTCCTGGCTTGTTGCCCGGTCTGTCCGCTATATCGTATTTAACAACTCCATAACATTATGTGATTACTGAGGTACATTAGTCGCTTACTACCCACCATGTTTGTATTTGCTTACGACCCTAGTTTCCTTGGCATCCGCTCATGTATTTCCATCATTTATATAGTGGTTCGCCATTCATTTGGCTGTTTACTGAATACACTATACTTGTGTTCCTGTGCTCCTTGAGCGTTATTGGTTTTCCCACTTCACATTCCAATATACGGTATTTCTTCTTAACCGATTACTCCCTGGTTTCCAATAATTGTTTTCAAAGCTTACTTCACACTGCTTGGTAGTAATTGTATGCTCGAGCTTCATTACACTAGTAGTTCTGAAAGATATATATTTTCAGACGTTCGCTGATGGCATCCTCTTCCTTGGACTTTATGTGTTCACCGCACTCGCGGTCTCACATTAACGAGGGGTTTCCTTGCTCGTTATTCATCAAATAATCTACTCGTGCCATTATCGGTAATTCTCCTTATGATTCTCATTAGGTTTTGCAACCGTTGGATCTACGTATTGTAGTAGGTTTATGGCTTACTAGCCACGTTGTCTCGAGCTTTGCTCGTCTTAGGCTGTTCCTAAGTGGTTACTTCTTCGTGTACCATCATGGGGTTTGGAGGTGATACTGGGCTCCACGAAAAGATCATTGCATCACGCTTCCGTTTATTGGAGACCCTTTTAGTATCTTGGTGTTGATCGGTACCATTTATTTATTTAGGGTATCACCTGTCAAGTGGGATCCCTTCAATGTTCTAACCGAGTGTTCGTTTCAATTCTGGTGTTCTTATCAGGACATTTTTGTTCAACTATGTTGACTTGATACCCTTTATGGATTGCTCTTGGGTGTTGTTGATTATGCCATTACATCTGGCTGATATTTATGAGTATGTCCAGTTTGTTATTCTACCTTACGGTTCTGGATCTAAGTTATCCCGTTTGAGGTTTATAACATAACCCGTTTTTAGGGTAGACCATGGGTGCTTTTCTTTATGTTTATAACTGGTTTGATATTCTCTTCGGTGATGAATGGTATTTTCCGATACCTTATATGATCACTCTGGGTATTCTACCTTATCCATTGAACTTTGGTATGTTCATATTAGGCATTGCCTTACTGTATTTAGGTTGGGTATTCATTCCAGCTATCTCATGTATTTGCTTCAAGATTTTGAAGACGTATTCAATGTCTTTATTCAGTTGCTAGTGCTTCTCGCACTTTTAACTCTTAATCGTCCTCCTGGGGTGAGTTCTTGTCCCCTTTGATTGTGAGTTTATCTGAGCCCTTCGATCGTTCAAGGTGTGAATTTACTTATGGTCTGTAGAATAGAGTCGACTACTTCCTGTGTTTCGTACACCACTTGTATATATACGTGGGGTACCTTATTGGCACGTTACCACTTACCTGAATAACTCGTAAAAAGGGTCAGTCAGGCCCACAAGCTCCTTCGGAGTGCGGTCGTCCCACATCTCGTATTTAGGTACACTCTTAGTGCTCGTGACACGCCTAGGTGAAGTATTCTATTGCCAACTCCTCTTGTATCATTCTATGATAACTTACCGTGATTCTCTGGTTTGGTTTAAAATCTGAGGTTTGAAAGAAATATTTGGGTTTAAAAGAAAATTTGGTGTTTGAAAGAAAGTTTTCTGATATTGTCATGTCCGAAGTCCTGACCAAGTCCAGCTTCTTGCTGACTGGCATGTTCGTTAATATGATGGTCGGCCGTCGGGCCCTTCCAAGGTTTGGTTATTTCAAATCCTTAGGATTGGTGATCCTGTATCTGCTCCAATCATCATGGTGGTAACTTGGCAACTGCTTATTGGTCGAAAGTCTTCCAACTGTCTTGCCCCTGCTGCACTTGCCCTGGGCAAGTGCGCGGGTAGGTTGTTTTTCGGTTAACGTATACCTGTTATGGTATCATTTCCATCAAAGTTGGTGGTCTTATTAGATCTTCCTTTGATCTTTTGACCTTGGTGATCAATCTCCTGAGTCATTTCTCAGTGTTCTTGACATGGTTGTCATCAATCCGGGTGTCTCACACCCTCACTGTGGTTATCGAGACTTGACTTATCCTTAGGAACCACGTTGTAGTCCTATAGGTGTATGTTCTTTGAATGCTTTCATAATAATCTGAACTATGTCATTCGGTTATTACAGCCTCTTGGCATGTAGGTTTGGTGTTAATCCAACCTCGACTAATTCCTTAGTCGGTCATATACCTTGTTGGTAATATCAAGCATTACAGTCTGTAGACTCTCTTGTCTCGGGTTTGTTACTCTATCTTCCTCGCTTCATTGCGCGGTTGTGCTCCTCTTCTTGCTGGCTACTCATGGTTCTCGCGACAGCGAAGCACGACACCCCATGGTGCCGTAACTTTCCTTATCCTGTGTTTAGGATCTTCAATGTGCGGTCATTATTATTGTTGTTCCAACTGGAACCCTCTCCGGGATTTCCAGTCCTCGGAATCTACCGTATGACAGGTTCCTTTTCTTATAAGGTTTATTTCTGCAACTGCCAGATCGGGTTTTACCCGAGTGTGAGAGGTCTTTCCATCTCTCTTGCGTTCTTATCCCAACTTTATATCGGGGACGTGGAGGGCGGGTATGGTTATTGTAGGTTTCCGGTTCACCTAGGAATTCCTATCTAGCGTACCTCACATGCTAACACTCAACAACCTTAGCCCTAAGTCTCTAATTCCTAATTCGGTATTTCCTAAACTCTGTATTTCAACCATCAGAGCTATACTTCGCTCTGATACCAATTTTTGTAACACCCTTACCGCTAATCCTGTCATTTTCTTACAATTACTAACCTTCACAGTGGATACTACATACTCAACGGTGGGTGTACAATGCCGTTAGTCACCCACGTGACTAACAAGGCCAATTACAAATACAACATTCTGTTGGTCTGACGAACTTGAATTTACCGAGTATACTATACCAAACATACGTTCCAATTCCTTTGTCCAATCTTAGTACAATTACAACTTCAGAGAATCCTTATACAAAATGCAATATCCATACAATACTATGCCGAGTATCTAAATTCCTCAAGTTCGCCGATAACAATTCGGCCTCACCATTTAACATTTAAAATACAAATCAATACAAGGTCTTAATCAACTACCCAAGATTATACAGCCATCCCCGTCCTACACTCGAACGGTGTTCAACTTCAAGTACCTGGAAAATAAAAACGGTGCCCCTAGGGGCTCAGCAAATTGCTGCATATGAAATTCGCATATCCCCGCGTGCTAACCGGGGTACGCCGACTACTTTATCCAATACATGGAGTTCATTTTCATGCATACATACATACTAGAGGTACAACATTATACACAAGCAGCAACACTTACATACATACACAAGATTCAATACCTACGAGGGAAGATAATTTGTCAGTCAACCGTTCATATTAGTTACTCATTCATCCGGTTTAATCGGATGCTCTCTTTCTTCCCGCTCGGGTTCATAAGGCTTACACCAAACATGTTCTTACTTAATTGTTGCTTTACTTATATTCCTCACTCATTACTTCACTTGTTACCTTACTCATTACTTTACTCGTGCTGTGCTCGATACTCATTACTTTACTAGTACTTGCTCATTACTCAATACTCTTTACATTGCTCGTACTTGCTCATTACTCAATACTCATTACACTACTCGTACTTACTCATTACTCAATACTCAATACTTTACTCGTACATACTCATTAGTCAATACTCATTACTTTTCTCGTACATACTCATTACTCAATACTCATTACTTATAGCCTCCGGGCAGAGTCATACACAAGACTCGCCACCGGGCTTACAAATACAAGCGGAGCTATACACTTAGCTCCTCAAATACTCAAATGTCTATTTCTATTCTACCGGACTTCTCAAATTCCCAACACTCCTCTCTCGGAGTTATTTTACAATCTCATGGATTAGCCTAGAAGTATATCGCTCGATAACCTCTACTAGCTTAGGGAATTACCAATGCCTAGTATTCTCAGATTTAAGGGTTCCCCCAACGTATCGAATACTCTCATGTTCAGGACATTGTTTACATTAGTTGGGTCCTCTCATTGTGGGTCGACTAATTTTTTAAGGGGTTTGGAGATCCCTTATCATTCTTTACTACCCTCAAGGTTCGAGTCTTGAACAATCATCAAATCCTCTAGTTGGAGGTTCCTTATACACTCCCACTATTATTTGTTTTATGGATTATTCATTTCGGTTCTCTAACCGTTATCGAGAGTTTACTAGTCCCGTACGCTCTCTCACATTCTAGTGAGTTCATAGGTTTGCGTTATCGTTTCTTGGTTCGTTAGTTTTAGTGCGTTTCCACGTTTTCACTAATTCACAACATGACTCTTTCTACGAGTCACTAATCAACAAGACCCGTCTATGAGTCGGTCTACGCACTAAGTTAGTCCATGCAATCATTCAAGAAGGGTTAGCTCATACATCATACAGCAAGACATACAATCAAATGCAATAAATCATTTTCATGCTTTTATCTTGATTAGCCGGCACACAAGCACACAAATCAACGTAGCTCGGTTAGCATACGGGGCGAGAGAAAATTATACCTTACACCTTGGTTTAACTTTTACTGTGGCATCTCACATTGCTCGGTTCACATATGATCCTCTGATAATGTTTTAAACATTGCTATTAATACCAAGTTCATACGGTACGTAAATAATTACTACTTCCGTACTTACCCTGTAGTCCCATTATACTTAGTTTTACTCATGTCAAATTATGTTCTTACTTCTCACTCATTTCCTACACTTGTTTACACTTCTTAGGACCTTTACATATCACAAAACAAGGCCTTAACAACATCTAAAACCATTACCAATAAATCCCCCATGTTCTAAAGCCTAAAAAACACTTTCGGCATAATTTTGGGGGTGGTCCGGGACTTGGTCTGCACCCAAGTTCCCGGACCAATACGTTAATGTACTCTCGGCCTATTTTCTCTACACTGGTCCGGGACTTGGTCCTGGACCTAGGTCCCGGACCACCTGCTATTTCCACTCTCAGGCCTTTTTTTATGCGGTCCGAGACTTGGTGCGACCCCTAAGTCTCGGACCTTGCTAAAAACTGGTACTTAGGTGATTTTTCAACCCCAAATCAACCCTTAATTCACTCCTAATCATTCCATAATATTTCCACATGTTTCATACATGTTTAAACACCTTAAAAAACTTCTTAAACCACCTTAAATCGTTGGTCCAATCGTTGCTCAATTCTTGCTTAAATTCTACATTTTCATTCTTGCATTTTTACACTTTGCACTCTTGTGCATTTCTAACTTCCTCTTGGTGGGTTACTACCCTCTACCAACTTCACCAAATTACTTATTGACCATTACAATTCCATCCTAGACAAATGCACTACCTATACCCAAGTCCAATCTCCATTTCCAAGATTACAAACACTAACTCTTTTTCTTGAAATTCTAAGGTCTCCACAACCCATTTTGCAACAAATTTTTCTTACTACTTTACTCACCTCTAAAATAGCTCCTAAAGGGTTAACTAACCAAATTGGTTTCTCTCCAAACACCAAGTTAACCCTTGGTCATTCCTTACTCATAACATCTCTTAAACACCATAAGTTCTACCAAAATTTACCAAAATTTTGCCATGACTTACCTACAATCCTTACATTCCCAAATCCATCCATTCTCACCAAAATCGATCCTAAACTATCCACACCCATAAAGGGTCCTACCAGCACATATAATTCCTTAAGATTTTCTCAAACAACAATATCAATGTATATTCAAATTACTCGGCTCTATGACCCTTATTTCACACACAATTTACAAATCCTTTCTAATTCATCCTAATACATTTCCATTCCAGTTTTGGGTTCATTCATTCATTTAACCATTCCCAAAATTCTGATGCATTAAAATTAGCATTAAGGAGATTTTCTTACCTTAAATCCTCTTGAGTTCCTCTTTTACTCTCTTCCTTCTCCTCTCTTCTTTTTCGGTCAAGTTGGGAAATGGAGTTGCCAAACTCCATCCCAACACCCAAATTACACCAAAAGGGATATAATTAAACTTCTAATCCTTGGAATAACACTTATTCAATGAAAGGCTTAGAACACCCTAAATTAGGTTTTACCTTTTGGAGTTTTTAAGAGGGGTTTTAACCCTTGATTCAAGAAGATGATCCCACCACCATTGGAAGGTTGGAATGATGCTCAAAAGAGAGTGAAAAATAGGGCATTACAAGGGGTGAAAATCGGCCACAAAAGAGAAGGAAGAAAATGAGTTATTTTCTTTGAAATTTTACCCTTAATGGAAAGAGGGGACTCCAAGCTTCAAGTTGTATACCGTTTTCTCTTTAAATGGGCAAAACCCATGGAGGTGAAGTTCATCCTTTTGGGATTTTAAAAAGAGAATGATAGAGCTTGATGAGGGGATGAAGAATATGTACTTATTTTTGTGTTCGGAGTTTTAATGGAGCTTGTACATAAGGAAGAAGGTGAGGAAGCCATGGAAGCTTTGTGAGGAAGCTCAAAATCGTCCCCGCCAGAAGGAGAGGGAAGAAATCGGCATGGAAGGGAAGGAGAAGGGAAAAAGAAGAGGGAAAGAGAAAATGAGGGAGGAGAGAGAGTGTTTTTTTACTTTTTGTACTTTTCTTTCCTTCTTTCTTTTTTCTTCTTCTTATCTTTTCTAGTCAATTAGGTGTGTGTGAGGGAGCAGACCATCTAAAAAATTGTCCCCCACTATATGTGTAAGCCGGAGCGTTTTTTGTCTTTTACAGAAAACACTCGTTAATTTACCCGGTTTTAGCACTATTCACTAACCGGGCCCGTTTTCCGGAATTTTCTCGTTTCTTTATTTTAATGGTTATTAAGCTTCCATTAATGCTTAATTATAGTTATTTGATGAACTATAATTTTACGGGTTCATTTGACCACTCAAAGTCACGTTTTCGGGTTTTCTCGAACACGTGCGCTAAAGCTTTATTAGCGTTTTTAATTCATTTTATGGATCCGTTTTCTTTGGGAATTGTTCCCGTATATTATTTATGAATTATTAAGCCTTGTACATACATCTAATACCCTGTTCGAGGTTGTATTCCTCCTACGTTCACATAACGCTTATTTTAGCATTTTTCACTTTTTTAGCATTTTCCCATTTCTTTTGGATTTGCTTTCCTTACCAAAATTCTTTAGGAACTAAAAGGCCCTTAATATCATATTAGAATTATTTAATCATCATATTTAAGTTCGGGGTATTTCAGATCACCTACAGAAGGAGCATCGTAGTTGGCTCAAGGGGATCAAGCTACGGGCGAACAAAAGGAGCATCGTAGTTAGAGGCGCATGTTTCTTCTAGAATACACGACACCGTTCACTACTAAAAAACAGCCGTTTAGAGACGGAAATTGATACAAAAATATTTCCGTCTCTATATAGAGACGGAATAGAGATGGATTAGAGACGAATATAAATTAAAAGAATTGAGACGGAATAGAGTCAGAATAGAGACGAATTAGTGTGGGAATCACATGGCGGGACGCTTTTGGATTTGGCGCTCAGAATAGAGACGGAATGGAGACCGATTTTTCCATCTCTATAATAAAAGAAAATAGAGACGGAATTTCCGTCTCTAACCGCAGGGTGAAACTGAACTCCCACTCAAATAGAGACGGAATTTTAAATCCGACTCTAATAGAGAAAGATATCATTACAAGAAAATCACAATTACTCTAATTTCTCATTCTCTTCTCTCTCGCACCGCGTTCGTGTCTCTCCACTCCAGTCTGCAGTCCAGTGACTCCAGTCCATCCCTAACCGTAACCTCTCCATCCACTCGACTCGACCAATCCATCGCACTCCTCAAGTCTAAATCCTCTCCTCCACACTCTTGTTCACCTTCGCTCATGTTCGCCTCTCGTCTTCTCCTCACCCAGTAGGGATGGCAATGGGTGACGGGTATCCGTTTCACCCGATCCGCAAAAGCGGGTGAAAAACCTGAAAAAAAACGGTGAAAAACGGGTGACGGGTGAAACGGATGCGGGTGACGGGTCGGGTCGGGTGAACATTTTTCACCCGCTCACCCGACCCGTTCACCCGACCCGTCACCCGCATATATATATATATTAAAAAAAATTATCCCCACATAATTTCTTTCAGCGCCTAATTTTTCAGTTGCAAATTTGCAACCCTAATGACGCAAGGGCACCTTTTCAGCATTTCTTCATTCTCTTCACTTCTCTGTCGACTATCTTTCTTCATCGCGCCGTAACACTACAAGCTGCAACTGATTAGCCTGCAACTCACTCACCGGCACAACCACCACCACCAGAAGACGCTTCAGTCTTCTTCATTCTCCACAGCACTCACGCTTTCAGGTAATATACTCGAACACTTTTACCATACCAGCCTAATAATTGACTAATCTTCACTCACGCTTAATTAATCTTTTTCAGTCTTTACTCAAACTTTCGGTCTTCTTCACTCACCGCTACCACCACCACCAGATTCGAAACGGGGGCTGAACAAGAACTATGAACGCATCTCATGAACCGAGTTTTTCATTCGAACTGAAGGAATTGAAGAACCCGGTGACATTCCTTAGTCAGTGTGACGATTTGTTCATTCGAACAGTAATATACTCGAACAGGTAATATACTTGGTCATTCGTATATACTCGAATTGTGTTCAGTATATTACAAAATGACGAATTGTGTGTTCCATTATTATTGTTGGGACATCGGAATGTTGTAGAGATGGCCCTTCACCGCAACAGAGTCAATCATCACTTGACAGATACAAAGAGTGAGCCTCTCCAATAGAGTCCCGCGCAACAAAGAAGACTTCATAGACTCTCTCGTGCTGTTGCGGAAAATCAGGAGTCAACTCGAAACACCTTAAGTGCCACAACGGTCATGAAGTTCTTCCTCAACATCCGAAGATCGCGGCCCAAGTAAGAAGACCACTTCAGAGCCGTTAGAAGTTGCCCACTAAGTTAGTTCCGGTATTTTCGGAACTAACTCCTTCGACCTGCTGTTGTACTTAGAGTATAAATAAGATATGTAATAGTCAGTTTCAAGTGTGCTTTCATTGAGTATTATTTCAGAGCTTAGAGAGAGAAAGAGAATCGCATTGTAAGCCAGAAAGAGAGAGAGAATACGTACCTAGTTAGTTAGCACCTCTAGATAGACTCTACAAGGAAGATCCTAGTTTCACTACGCTTACCATTGTTCTGATTAGAAAGTGTGTTGGGTGAGTGAGTGAAAAACCGCTAAGTAGATCCTTTCTACTTAGTGGGCATTTGTAAGTTGTTTTATTTGACCAGGAAATGAAATAGCTTATTTGTGTATCTTGCTGAGTTCCACAGGGTCCTTCTCTCTTTTCATCGTTTCACTATAATTACCGCAAAAGCCTCCGCACCCTTAGTTTAGTTAATTTGATTGAGTGCCTCTACATCAAAGAGTGTTTCTCATTTACGAAGGCCGATTGAGTCAAACCAATCCTTAGACTCACACCTTTGATTGGTTTGAGTTAGCCACCCGATCCTACATGTGGTATCAGAGCCTCGCTTAGGCTAACGGCCAATCAACTAAGCAATGGCAGATCTCTTTGCCAACCAAAACAACAAAATGCACTTCGAGCACCCCAGACTCACCTCCACCAACTACGACCATTGGAAAAACGAGATCGAGCAACACATTGAGTCCGTCAACTCTGAGCTTTGGGAGATAGTCACTGGAGGAGATCTTGCAGTTAATCCAGACCGATCAACATGGACTGCTGCAGATCGCAAAAGGTACGAGCTGAATCGACAAGCATCACGTGCGATATACACTTGCCTGTCCATCCCAGAACAAAGGAGAGTCAATCACTGTAAGTCCGCAAATGAGATATGGACACTCCTTCAAGCTACCCACGAAGGAGTCACTGAACTCAAGAAATGCAAAGCTCAAGAACTCCGAATGGACTATGAAAATTTTCTACAAAAACCCGGTGAGTCACTGGAAGAAGTACTTGATCGTTTCTACTTACTAACTACTACTATGCAGGAAGTTAGCATCTTACCAGATAGAGAGAGTGTCTTGCATAAATTGCTGGACAGTCTCAGAGAAGAATGGGCAGAGACAGTAATCTCCACCAAAGCATGCAAGGACTTATCCAAATGGAGCTGTCAAGACCTAGGTTCCTATCTACAATCCGTAGATAAATATAAGAAGAATGTTCGAAAGAAGTGTGGTAATACTTCTTCTCCCTCTTCTAGTAAGACTACTACTTTGAATGACCAAGCCTTGCAGGTTAATTCGACTCAGTTAACTCAAGAAGGAGCCTATGTTGCTGATACTCAAATCAGACAAGCTAAGGCTGAACTGGTGGACATTATTGTTGAGGAAAGTGAGGCTGAGACTATGAGGACTTTGTCTTCATAGTCAAGAACTTCCGAAAATTCATGCGTAACCAACCTAATCGACAGAGTCGGTCGTTCTCGAACACCTCTAAACAAGTTTTCAATTCTGTCACTTGTTTCAACTGCAATAAACCCGGTCACTTCAAGAAGGACTGTCCTTTACTCAAGAACCAGTATGGAAAATCTCAAGGAGATCGCTGATGGCAGCTGTTGGATGGGGCGATTCAGACTCCGACGATCCAGACATAGAGTCCAGCGGATTGGTATGTCTAATGGCACATGACACGACGGAGTCCATGATTCCTGATAATGAGGTAACTCGTTCTCACCTTGAAACAGACCTTTACCGTATTTCTCCTATGGGATTTATGACTTTAATTGCTAAAATTGTCTCCGAGAACAACTCCCTCAAAGCAAGTCTTACCAGCAAGATAACCGAGCTATCTGAGGAACTCGAAATCTCAAAAGGTCTTATGTATGCCCTAAGAGATGAAGCTGAGGAACACAAAACCATCTCTTGTTCTCTCAGGTTAGATCTACAAGATTCAAGGCGTCATGTTGATTCCCTTCAAAAGGAACTTCATGATACCTTAGAACAAACTCAATTTAGACAGGGTGACCAGAAAGAGTCTCTCACCCTGATCGACTCTCTCAAACAAGACCTCACCATCTTTACTGATAAGTGTTGTTCTCTTCAAAATGATCTTAATGCTTCTGAATCCAAAAACATATCCCTGAACACCACTATCAAAAACCTCACTCAAAAACTGAAAGAAAAGGAACACGCTCTTTCTCTTAAGCCAGTCAAGTTTATCAAACAAGTCACCTCCTCCGAACTACCTGAGTGGGCCAACTCCAAAATCAAAGAAATTAGCCAAGATCGAGATACTCTTCGCTCTAAAGTAGAACAACTCTCTCAACAAATTGTGAATCTACAATCCGGAGTTCGATCCACTCAATCCACACCCAAGTGGCACAAAGGTAAGTTCGACATTCCAAAAATATGTCCAAATCCGACAACAGAGCCAAACGATATCAAGAAAAAGAAAAATTCGACTCCTGGTGGAAAGGACAACAGAAATACGTCAATCTTCCACCAACCAAAATTTGTGGCTATTGCGGGAGTCTTGGACATCGAGACAGTGCATGTGATAAACTAAATAGAGATCTCTCATTTAATGTTAAACGTGTTAAACTGATACTTGAAGCACGAGAAAAATTGAAAGAGTCTGGCTCGAAAAGGGAACCCAAGTACATCTGGGTTCCCAAATCTAACAAATGATCTGTTCTTTTGTAGGTGAAGGCGAATGGAGACAGCTGGTACTTGGATAGTGGATGCTCTCGTCACATGACTGGAGATCCAAATCAATTCAATTCGCTTTCATCCTACCAAGGAGGTAAGGTTACTTTTGGAAACAACAACCAGGGTGAAATCGTGGGAGTTGGATCCGTAGGTAACCCCTCAAAATTTAAAATTGATGGAGTCCATCTGGTCACTGGACTCCAACACAGTTTACTAAGTATTTCTCAAATTTGTGATAGATTCAATTTGGTACTGTTCTCCTCTTCGGATTGTAAGGTTTATGATGAGCGTACAGGTTCATTAAAAGCTGTGGGACGTAGAGAAGGAAATCTCTACAAAATGTGCTTAAACTCCATTAATCCAGACGATCAAGTCTGTCTCAACGTGCATTCCAAAAACTCACTGTTGTGGCACTCCAGACTTGGTCACGCAAATCATAGGCTGTTGAACAAACTCAAAAGCAAGGACTTAGTGATTGGCTTACCCGACACAACCTTTGACACAGACTCCGTCTGTGAAGCATGTGTAAAAGGTAAACACACCCGGTCCTCCTTCAAAAGTAAGCCTACTCTCTCTACTAGCTCTCCGCTAGAACTGCTACACATGGATCTTGTTGGCCCCATGCGCACACAAAGTAGAAGTGGTAAGAGGTACATCCTGGTCATAGTCGATGACTATTCCAGGTGGACCTGGGTCATTTTTTTATCTACTAAGGATGAAACTTTTACGGAGTTCGTCAAACTCCATAAAATGCTTGTCAACAAATTTTCCTTTACTCTAAAAACCCTGAGAACGGACCAGGGTACTGAATTTTGCAACAAGTCGTTTGATGAGTTTTGCAGGGACAACGGAGTTGATCACCAAATATCATCCGCACGTACTCCAGAACAAAACGGAGTAGTTGAACGCAAAAATAGAACTTTGGTAGAAATGGCTCGCACCATGCTCATTGACAGTCAACTCACTCCATCTTACTGGGCAGAAGCTGTTAACACAGCATGCTATGTGTTAAACCGTGCGTTGATTCATCCATTCCTTCACAAGACACCCTATGAACTACTCCGTCAACGAAAACCAAGTCTTATACATCTCAGGCGTTTCGGATGTAAGTGCTTTATCCACAATAATGGTAAGGACAACTTGGGTAAGTTCTCTCCTAAAAGTGATGAAGGTATCTTTCTTGGCTATTCTTCTAAAAGCAAAGCTTATCGTGTTATCAATCTGAGAACTCAATGTTTAGAAGAAAGCCACATGTCAAGTTCGATGAGTCCCACAACGTTGGCTCATCTTCTGATCAACTTGACTTTGCCCCTGATGATTTTCTCACCGATCCACACTTCATCACTGTACCAATAGGAAGACTCCCTGAGTCCCACTCCATCACTCCTCATGATTCTCCAGCAAACAAAAACAATTCATCAGAATCTACTGACTCTGACCATAACCCAGAGACACCCTTACCACAAAACTTGAATTTTGACTCCTCTGACAAAGACACACCCCCTCCTGCTTCACGTCGACAGTTCCAGCAAAAATCTGCTCACCCTCCTGAAAACATCATTACAGACCCAAACTCCGGTGTTCAAACACGCCTACAAGCTATGCAAAACCTCTGTGCCTTTGGTGCTTTTCTGTCTAGCACTGAACCAAGAAACGTCAAAGAAGCACTCCTTGATAGTGATTGGGTTACTGCTATGCAGGAGGAACTAAATTCTCTCCAGCGACATGCTGTCTGGGAGTTAGTTCCTCGCCCCACGCATCAACAAACAATTGGTACACGTTGGGTCTTTCGTAATAAACTTGATGATGCAGGACAAGTTTTCAGGAATAAAGCTCGATTGGTCGTCCAGGGCTACAATCAAGAAGAAGGGATTGATTATGATGAAACCTTCGCTCCCGTAGCTCGTCTTGAAGCAATTCGCATGCTAATTGCGTTTGCTGCTTTCAAAGGTTTCCAATTATATCAAATGGATGTTAAGACAGCCTTCCTCCACGGCTACATTGATAGAGAAGTCTACGTCGAGCAACCTCCAGGGTTCTCAGACTCCGTCCATCCCGACTACGTCTACAAACTGTGTAAGGCCCTTTACGGACTGAAACAGGCTCCACGTGCCTGGTATGAAAGACTGTCTACATATCTATTGCAAAATGGTTTCTCTCGAGGTAACGTAGATAAAACTCTCTTCATTCTACACTCATCACATGACTTACTTCTAGTACAGATCTATGTTGATGATATCATTTATGGTTCTACAAGTAACACCCTCTGTGACCATTTTGCTAACCTTATGAAGCAAGAGTTTTCCATGAATGAGTTAGGTGAGCTCAAGTTCTTCTTAGGATTACAAATTCAACAGGAAAGGGAAGGGATCAAGATCCATCAACAAAAGTACATCAAGGAACTCCTTGATAAGTACAACCTGAAAAATGCCAAGAGTATGTCCACACCAAGCTGTACATCTGCCAAACTGCATCCTGATGATGACGGAGTCGGCGTCAATGCCACCGAATATAGAGGAATGATAGGGTCCCTCTTGTACCTGACTGCCAGTCGCCCAGACATTCTTCACGCAGTCTGTCTTTGTGCTCGCTTCCAAGCAGCACCAAAACAGTCTCACCTCAAAGCAGTCAAGCGTATCTTTCGCTATCTTAAAGGTACAAGTACACTCTATCTATGGTATCCACGATCTCCTACTTTTACTTTATCTGGATATAGTGACTCTGACTGGGCTGGTTCTCTCCAAGATCGAAAGAGTACTTCAGGTAATGCACAGTTCTTGGGTCTTTGCCTTGTTTCATGGTCCTCCAAAAAACAGAATTCTGTAGCACTCTCTACAGCAGAGGCAGAGTATGTTTCTGCTGCAGCCTGTTGCTCCCAACTCCTTTGGATGAAACAACAACTTCAAGACTATCATGTCACCCAAGAACAGATCCCAATCTTTTGTGACAACAAAAGCACAATCAAAATATCAGAAAATCCAGTCCAACACTCAAGAACCAAACACATCGAAATTCGCTTTCACTTCTTGAAAGACTGTGTCGAGAAAAAGCTTATCCAACTTGACTTTGTGCCCACAGAAGATCAACTTGCAGATATTTTTACTAAACCCTTGTCTACAGCAAGATTCGAAGCACTGCGATCAGCAATCGGATTGACTCCGTCTACCTAGACGGTCGCATCTCCTTGCCCCTACCGCAATCTTCAGCAGGTACTCCCTCATGTCTCATAGAGTCTGTCTTTGTTTGCACTTGAATCAGTGAAATGTGTTTTATTACTTCGCACGTCTATTACTCTAGCGCTACTATCCACGTCATCTATCCAAACCCAACCCGCCTAAATCGTCGCCCTTGATCTCGCCCTACCCTGACGTCGCCGCATTTATCTCGCCTGACACACGCCATCTCTGCAACTTCCAGCCTTTATATCTATCACCCGTCCACTCCATCACTCTCACTTCCACTCCCTTTACACCCAAGCTTCCTTCAATTTCCAAATGGCCGGCATCAACTTCAACGGAATCAACATCCCAGCCGATATTTTCGCCGATCCCATTCGCCTTCAGGCGTACCTCCAATCGATGGCGAACCCTAATCCATCCCCACTCACCACCACCACCACCACTCACTCTCCCACTAAAACCACCGCTACTTCGTCTCCCACACACTCCTCCACACCCCCACCTGAAACCCGCGACCCATCCACCCATCAAACACCGCCATCCGCTGCAAGAACAGAAATTCTTGAAACCGACATTGAGGAGGTCACCCCAATCCAAACCCTACCACCATCCCCAACACCACAAGCTAACAACCCTCCCGCCGAAACCCATCCTACTGATCAGCCACAAGCCCATACCAACAAATCACCCACCAAATCCCCTACACCAACCCACCAGCATCACCCGCTAAATCCGCAACACCACCGCAACAACCTCCACCCAAAACCCGCAAGAGAAAAGGCCAAACCTCTACCCGACCCACAGCAAAAAGAATCCTCCGTTCCTCTGTCAAGGCCCAACCTGTCTCCTCCGGTTCCGGTGAATCGTCTCCAGTCCAAGAACTGCCCACCGCCAGTCACGACGCCTCTACTGGTGCTACCTCCTCCCAAGACAAAAAAAAACCACCAAAGCCGCACCGACGGAGTGTGAAGGTCGACCCATTCACTCAACGGTACATGCTCGGGGACCCTGCCTCGGAACGTAATATCGTCAGGGGTAAGTTCCTCGACTTTTCTTGGGCTCTATCCTCCAACCTAGGGGAGTTGTTTACTATGCTAGAAGTTCAGGGGTGGAAACACCTCTTCTGTGAGATTCTGGAGTGGTATCCCATAGAGTCTGTCGACTTCTTCCAAAACCTTGTCATCCGAAACGGTGCTGCACAGTCTGTTGTTAATTCCCACCCAATATTCTTTGATCTTGCAAAATTGTCCGAAATTCTTGGCGTCCCTGCCACTGGCCTGTCATTCTATGAAAAAGGATCCTTCCTGAGATCCCCGGGGTCCCACAAAATAAAATCTATCGCTTTTTCTCCTCCAAGAAAAATTGGCTCCCCCATACCCCGTGGCGATCTCTCCATCTTACACCAACTCCTCCACATTCTGGTCATCAAAAATATTGTCCCAAGGAAGGAAGGAAACCTCATGGTCAACTGCTTGGACCTCACCATTATGTACTGTATCATTAATCGTCACTCTATCAATCTGGCACACATAATTCTCCATCACCTAGCCCAGTCGGTCGACACCCCGAACACTCCTTGGGGTACGTGTTCTGGTTGCCTCGCGTATTCAAATTCTTTCAGGTACCCTTGGCGACTTCGACGCCAGAGTCCATCGAGGAGGCAGACACCATCAACCTGCGGTATCTGAATCGGCTGACTTCTATCGACAAATCAAAGCTGCTGCCCCCACCATCTACTCTACAACGACGGCGGGGACATCCACTTCTCAAGAGGCAGTCCCTCAAGCTTCACTCCAACCCCTCCTGGAGAAAGTGGAGCGCCTCATTGCGCATGCAGCCGAGCTGATTCAGGGCCAGAAGCGGATGATGGACCGACTCGCCGGGATAGAGACGACAGTGACGGCCTTGCAAGACCAACTCCTTGACATCCAATCCACCTTAACCCCAAACCCTTAGAATGACGTGTGTGTGTAGTGTTAGAACTTAGGCTGCTTTTAAGTTCTAAACACTTTTTAATGGTTTTTGTGTGAATACTTTGACTGACTTTGTGATACTGTGGGCTTCCCCTCTGATGAAAGCAAAGGGGGAAGCGGTGAATCCCGTCTGGTGTACGGGTTATTCTGCTGCTTGTTTAAACTGCTTTTTGGATTGCGCTGCTGGACCATGTGGTCTAGTGCTTTTGACTGCCTTATATACTATCCTGCCTATTACACTGCTTATTTATCGTTTGCTTGCCTGGAGTCCCTCTCCGATCAAGGGGGAACCTAAATAGAGTCCTTGAATTTAGTTGCTACTGCTGCTATTAAGGGGGAACTTTGACAGGGTCGGTTCCCCTAGTTCTTGTGTTTTTTATTTCAGGATTGACTCCATCGGGATTCACGAAGGTTTGCTATCATCAGCAACAAGGGGAAACTGTTGGGACATCGGAGTGTTGCAGAGATAGCCCTTCACCGCAACAGAGTCAATCATCACTTGACAGATACAAAGAGTGAGCCTCTCCAATAGAGTCCCGCGCAACAAAGAAGACTTCATAGACTCTCTCGTGCTGTTGCGGAAAATCAGGAGTCAACTCGAACACCTTAAGTGCCACAACGGTCATGAAGTTCTTCCTCAACATCCGAAGATCGCGGCCCAAGTAAGAAGACCACTTCAGAGCCGTTGGAAGTTGCCCACTAAGTTAGTTCCGGTATTTTCGGAACTAACTCCTTCGACCTGCTGTTGTACTTAGAGTATAAATAAGATATGTAATAGTCAGTTTCAGTGTGCTTTCATTGAGGATTATTTCAGAGCTTAGAGAGAGAAAGAATCGCATTGTAAGCCAGAAAGAGAGAGAGAATACGTACCTAGTTAGTTAGCACCTCTAGATAGACTCTACCTAGGAAGATCCTAGTTTCACTACGCTACTTACCATTTTTCTGATTAGAAAGTGTGTTGGGTGAGTGAGTGAAAAACCGCTAAGTAGATCCTTTCTACTTAGTGGGCATTTGTAAGTTGTTTTATTTGACCAGGAAATGAAATAGCTTATTTGTGTATCTTGCTGAGTTCCACAGGGTCTTTCTCTCTTTTCATCGTTTCGCTATAATTACCGCAAAAGCCTTCCGCACCCTTAGTTTAGTTAATTCGATTGAGTGCCTCTACATCAAAGAGTGTTTCTCATTTACGAAGGCCGATTGAGTCAAACCAATCCTTAGACTCACACCTTTGATTGGTTTGAGTTAGTCACCCGATCCTACAATTATACTCAAACTGTTGTGCTGATTATAACTGCATGTTTGCTGCATCTGTTCTTTCGGCACGTCTGGTTATTAGAATTCAATTTATTTTGGTCATTCTATTAGAAAGAAATCATTGTTCTGCTGCTGCATTTGTTGTGCTGATTATAAGAGTGAAATCATCCACTTTGCGCCACTAGTCATTCTATTAGAAGTTCAATTCGTTTCACCTGTAAGTTTATTGTTAATTCATGTGTTGTTTAAATCGTTTATTGTGAATTTCGCTTCATCCATTGTTCAATTGTTTCATTTGCTGAAACCAAACAAACTGTGTTTGTGTTCGCTTCATCCATTGCACTCATTGTCTTGTTGGGAGCCTAGATCTTAGATAGGGAATAGTGGTCGTGCCCTTATAAGATTGGAATGGTCGTTCCCTTAATTTTTTTTTATGATACAAATGTGGACACGTTTTATTTGACGATAGACCAACTGTTAATTTAATGAGAACAAGTGATCTAGATCCTAGATAGGGAAGACTTATAGATATGGTCATAAACAGGTTGAGATTATGTATTAATATACACCCATAGTTTATAATGTACTTCACTTTTGATCATGACTTTGGATATTAGCGGGGCTAGAAGAAAAGGTCAATTTAGATTTATATTATATTAGATTGAAGAAAGTGGACGGGATCTACCTCCAACTTAAACTATGCAATATTTCTCATCATGATGTATGGAGTATGAGATGTTTGGATATGCAGTGACAACAACATTCCACACAAAATGGCCACTTAAAGTAACTTTTATATGTTGGCTAACGAGGGGAGATTGTGATGATCGTGTTTTTTTTATCAAATAAACAGATGATAAACGATAGCAGCAGTAATTAGATTCCGCCGTCAATCTATCATTCAGAATTTCTACATCTTGCTCACCAGAAAATGGGGCTGAGTGAAGACCGTTCATTCAGCAATCGGTAACATATTTTTTCTCAAAACTATAATGTTTATTGTTAAATTTAGTAGTTTTTACTCAATTCTGTATCAATTTTTGCTTGTACTTTTGAGACTACCTTCTACATATGCTATTTGTGAAATATTAAAGTCTTTTGCCAAAGAGTTTCTCCTTTGTTCAATTTCTGTTTCAGCTTATGCTTCTGCTAAATCTATTGGTTGGTTATGCATCTTACTATGTTCTTAGATTGTGCTAGCTTAAACATCTTCTATTGTTAAGCTTCTGCTCATGTTTCTTCATTTTTCTGCTCATCTCTCATTTTTGCTTCTGTTTGTTGTTTAAGAAAATTCCTGATTAGACTTGCAAAATTGATTCTCTAGTCATGAACATTTTGAATCTGTTGTCTTGAACCACCATCTGACTTTTCTCCATTTGATTTCTCAGATCTTATTCTCTTGTTGATCGTGAAGATGGGAAGATATTTGAAGTTGAAGCTGGTGGGAAGAATTGTTAGTGTAGTATTATTGTGAACATTTCAAAAAATAAAGGCAAATGCGGTGACCTTATCTTGCGCATATGTTTAACCTGCAGTTTAACGTCTCCTCTATGATGTTATGTTTTATCTCTTTACAGGAGTTATTGCTATCTTCATTTCGGTATTTATCCTTGTGCCAATTTTGTCTTTAATCCTCTCTGGTTGGTGATGTGGTATGCTCAGAGTGCTTTGCTTTCCGATTTCTCGGAGGAGTTTATATGTTATCATCTTGTTGTTTGTTATGATGGCTCGCGGTTAAATCACCTCACTTTTATGCATAGGCAGCCCTTGTTTAACAATGAGTAGTCATAATATTTCTTCCATTGTGTTATAGCCAGCAACTTCCAACCAGTGTACATATCTTGTAAGTTTGGCTTAATGAATGGACTATATATGTAATTCGGTGTTATACTCAGTTTAGGTAGCGTCAGAAGAAAGAATTGGATAACTAGGATCTATTTTTCGATGATAAATTCTCATTACATTGTACAAAAGGGGGTGTGAGCAGTATACATGGAGAATGTGCAGACGTTATAAAGTGAGTGGTTAAACTGGTGTAAAATTAAAAGAAAAGAAATTAAAAACTCAAAATAAACGTCGGGCTGCAAACAAATCCCGGTCGTGGTAGTATAGTGAATTGTAAGCGACCGGATGTCGAACCGTGGGACTAATATACATATTATAGTACCTAAGCGTGTCACAAGAGGGGGGATTAATTGACTTGTAATATAAATAAAAAGGAAAGATAAAATAAACTAAGTTAATAGATAAATTAAATGGAACTCTGGGTCAGGTTATTATAATCTGCATAATTAAGCTATCTCTACTGGTTTAAAGAAATAAATTTTGGCAAGATTCCTGTTAATTTCTTAAGGACTAAGTCATAGCCTCATAAGAACTCGTGTCAGTTGTGCAAGGTCCGATGAAAACTATGCACCCACTGGTGGACGGCGGAAGAGTATTTGAGGGATTACATTTGCATCTGAAAATACTAACTCATTAAATCATAAATAAGCTTTCTCCAGATTTACGCCTTAATTAACCTGTCTATTTATCACCGGTCTGATCAAAATAGACTTAGTAAAGCATTCTAATAAATTCATGAGGTTTATTAAAATGATGCGAGAAAGCCTTTAATCGTAACAAACTGTATATAAATTAAACCAGTAAACATATTGCATAATTAATATAAACACATAATAACCGTTCCCAGAGCGTACGTAAACTAGCCTAACATATTAAATAGATAAACAGAAACAAGAGTAATAGAAATCATCTGTAATCACTTCCTGCTCGCTCTGCTATTTTGTATACGTAGGGCTAGAGGTGGATACGATGGAATGTAGAAATAAATAAAATGGAGAAGACGGAAGAAGAGAAATGAGATGGCGTGAGGTGAAGTGGATGTTGGGTCGTGGATGGATTGATGGATGGTGGATGTCTATTTATATAGGGAAAGGAAGAAACAGCAGAGAAGATAGACAGACGCGTGAGGTTTTGAGGAATGGATTGAGGCGGGGGAAAGAGCTGGCAGATTGATTGATTGCTTCATTGATTGCAGGGGACAGAGTTCAGGAAAATAAGGTGTCGACGGGCGAAGTAGACGGATATGGCAGAAACAAGTCGACGGACGAAGTCGACGCGAAGAAGAAAACTGGCGCGACTGACTAACTGCTGCTGTCTGCTTCCATGTCCGCTTGGTATTGGGCGGTTGCCCATGGTCTTGTCCGCTTGATATTGGGCGGTTGCCCATGGTCATGTCCGCTTGATATTAGGAGGTTGGCTAGGTGTGTGTCCGCCCCATTTTGGGCGGTTGCAAGTGTCTCTTGTCCGCCTGTTTTCACGACGTAGCACCTTGTCTCTTGTCCGCCTGTTTTCACGACGTACAGGCTTATTTCTCTCTACGAATTTTGACTGGCTCTAGATTCTTCGTTTGGACTCTGTTTTCTTAGCCGTTTGCGTCTATGTGTTCGTCTCTTCGTCTACTTTACTTCCAGCTTGGTTTTCCTCATGTTAAACCAATAAATTTGTGAGATAATAATAAAACATAAACTAGAGGAAAACTAACCGAAGTGGAGAAATGAGCAAGAAAAGTGCTAATATAATATATGAAATACACCTATAAATCATGCTCAGTTGGACACTTATCACACCCCCACACTTATCTTTTTGCTTGTCCTCAAGCAAAACCACGTACCCAAGTAAGTAGGGAATGCTCAATACTAACAAATATTATTATGAAGGGTAGGATAAACATGATCTTTTTAACTTATTGAGGAGTGTGAAAAATTAACTGCTGGTGGCATAGGTGTGCTCAGGGTGAAAATAAAAATATAGAGTTTCGGGGTATGATCTAAGGTACTTCAATGTTTCTTTTTAGGTGACTCTGAGAACTTTTACCATGGCCAACTTCTCTCAAGAATGGGCATTGAGGAGAAAACAAAAGGAAAAATAGATTCATGCATTTGTTTCGCTTTTGCATAAGAGATGAGAAAATGTAGGTATCACGCCTTTGTATTTAAGAACACTCAACTCTCTTTGTTGGTTACCAATGGTGTCTCGCAAGTCCCTTATTATTTTTTTTTATTTCTTCTTCTTTTTTTTTTCAACAGAGAAGCACCCCTTAGCAATCCCTAAGAGAGAAGACAGAAAGAAACCCTGAGCAATAAAATCCAACCATTTGCAGATTATTTGGTCACACCGCATATAAATGCTCCTCAAAAGTAATCAAAATTTTAAAATTTGTACAATTTATCCTACAATTCATAATAGTATTTATTCTTAAAGAGAACAGCCCACATATAAAGGGTCCATAATATTTGAATTGGACAAACGCATGATAAGGAGAGAGATTAAACATTTAAGCACAAAATGTCACCGAAAAGGGCACACTCCCCCACACTTAAATTGAACAATGTCCTCATTGTTCACTAGAAAACAAGGGAAGGTTTCAGAAGACCTTTTCGGTAAGTAGATAAAATAGAGATAACACAAAGATCACAAATAAACATTTAAGCACATAAACGCTCCTCTGCAGTTTTTATTTAAATAAAAGCATAATTTAAAGAAACTAGTACTCCCCTGATTTTATTTTTGCTTGTCGTTAAAGTAGTTCCCCCACACTTGAGCTTCAGCCTCAAGCAGCGTAGCTTGGTTGCAGTGTAAATATGAAGGTGCATCTGCATAAGACACCAGAAGCAACCATACTACAAACGGAGTTAAAAGTTAGCAAAATAAAATTTAAAGAGAACCTGAAAATTAAAAGAGCATAAAAGCAAAATAAAATAAAAGTACATCCGGGTTGCCTCCCGGGAAGCTGCCCTTCTTTAACGTCTTAGGCTAGACGCCCGCTTTGTTATCCTGGGTCAAAACAAAACGTTACCTCGGCATATAAAATAAGAAAATTAATACTCCACAAAATCTGGTGTTTGAGGAGGTACTGCCGGAAACATAGTTCTAACAGAAGACCCGGTGGTGATGATTTTTCTTCCTCAAATTGGAGGATGTAAACATCATCCTCTTGTAGGTGAGGCTCGTAGAAAGAACGCTGTTTGATAGTGGCGTTCTGTTTTGGATATCTTGGCGGGAGGTGATGGCAATTCCTTCTCTTCATTTTCGAGGATGTAAATATCCTCATCTTCTGGATAGAGCACAGAGAAGGATGGAAACTGGCGGTAGGCGACCGTAGAGGGAAGAGAATAACTTACATTCGTAGTGGGGTGTTCTATCTCATGAACTGTTTTGCTCTTTGGTTGCTGTTTTTGTAGAGCGAGTCTCTCCAGGTAATCTGGTTGATCTTCTAACCAGAGTTGTTCCTGTAATATGAGACAATCCTCATAATCATGAGTTCCCCCACATACGGAGCAGTATAAATACTGAGAATAACAAAACTCTCATTCGAACACCTGTTCCATTTCCATTTTTTTTTGTTTTTTTGTATAAAAATAAAACTCACTGGAACGGATTAAAATAAAATAATTAGAAACAAACACAATAATAATATAAGTAGTTCGGTGAAGAAATGAAGAAGTTAGAGCAATTTGGCGCGAGCTTGTTCTTCTGTTCGGGTTGAGCTGGAGCAATTTGAGAGTGGGGAAGAACAGAAATTGAAAACGCCGCATCGAGGTAAGGGATGTCCGCTTGGACGTCCGCTTTCAACAAGGCGGACACGCCTTAGGCGTCCGCAATCCCGTCCGCATGAGGTTGGGCGGTTGTGCTCGCGGCCTGCTTCTCTTTTTTTTTTCCTATGAACGTACTGGAACATATATATTAGAAAACATACACACTAATAATATAAACAAAATAAAAGAAAATATAAATAACAACAAAATAATATAAACAAAATATTCTAATTTAACAAGTGAATAATCCGGGGCTTAGGGACTAGAATAAACTAGTCCCCGCAACGGCGCCATTTTGCAGACGTTATAAAGTGAGTGGTTAAACTGGTGTAAAATTAAAAGAAAAGAAATTAAAAACTCAAAATAAACATCGGGCTGCAAACAAATCCCGGTCGTGGTAGTATAGTGAATTGTAAGCGACCGGATGTCGAACCGTGGGACTAATATACATATTATAGTACCTAAGCGTGTCACAAGAGGGGGGATTAATTGACTTGTAATATAAATAAAAAGGAAAGATAAAATAAACTAAGTTAATAGATAAATTAAATGGAACTCTGGGTCAGGTTATTATAATCTGCATAATTAAGCTATCTCTACTGGTTTAAAGAAATAATTTGGCAAGATTCCTGTTATTTTCTAAGGACTAAGTCATAGCCTCATAAGAACTCGTGTCAGTTGTGCAAGGTCCGATGAAAACTCATGCACCCACTGGACGGCGGAAGAGTATTTGAGGGATTACATTTGCATCTGAAAATACTAACTCATTAAATCATAATAAGCTCTCTCCAGATTTACGCCTTAATTAACCTGTCTATTTATCACCGGTCTGATCAAAATAGACTTAGTAAAGCATTTTAATAAATTCATGAGGTTTATTAAAATGATGCGAGAAAGCCTTAATCGTCACAAACTGTATATAAATTAAACCAGTAAACATATTGCATAATTAATATAAACACATAATAACCGTTCCCAGAGCGTACGCAAACTAGCCTAACATATTAAATAGATAAACAGAAACAAGAGTAATAGAAATCATCTGTAATCACTCCTGCTCGCTCTGCTATTTTGTATACGTAGGCTAGAGGTGGATACGATGGAATGTAGAAAAAATAAATGGAGAAGGCGGAAGAAGAGAAATGAGATGGCGTGAGGTGAAGTGGATGTTGGGTCGTGGATGGATTGATGGATGGTGGATGTCTGTTTATATAGGGAAAGGAAGAAACAGCAGAGAAGATAGACAGACGCGTGAGGTTTTGAGGAATGGATTGAGGCGGTGGAAAAAAGCTGGCAGATTGATTGATTGCTTCATTGATTGCAGGGGACAGAGTTCAGGAAAATAAGGTGTCGACGGGC
The DNA here is from genome assembly GCA_023374045.1 of Limonium bicolor. Lineage (NCBI taxonomy): Eukaryota > Viridiplantae > Streptophyta > Magnoliopsida > Caryophyllales > Plumbaginaceae > Limonium > Limonium bicolor. The sequence continues at coordinate 51,117,464 of CM041781.1, forward strand.
GAAGTAGATGGATATGGCAGAAACAAGTCGACGGACGAAGTCGACGCGAAGAAGAAAACTGGCGCGACTGACTAACTGCTGCTGTCCGCTTCCATGTCCGCTTGGTATTGGGCGTTGCCCATGGTCTTGTCCGCTTGATATTGGGTGGTTGCCCATGGTCATGTCCGCTTGATATTAGGCGGTTGGCTAGGTGTGTGTCCGCCCCATTTTGGGCGGTTGCAAGTGTTTCTTGTCCGCCTGTTTTCACGACGTAGCACCTTTTCTCTTGTCCGCCTGTTTTCACGATGTACAGGCTTATTTCTTCTACGAATTTTGACCGGCTCTAGATTCTTCGTTTGGACTCTGTTTTCTGAGCCGTTTGCGTCTATGTGTTCGTCTCTTCGTCTACTTTACTTCCAGCTTGGTTTTCCTCATGTTAAACCAATAATTTGTGAGATAATAATAAAACATAAACTAGAGGAAAACTAACCGAAGTGGAGAAATGAGCAAGAAAAGTGCTAATATAATATATGAAATACACCTATAAATCATGCTCAGTTGGACACTTATCAGAATGGAAACAAACAATTTGTTAGTAAACCATCCTATAAGAACTAACAAACAAACTCTTGCTTGCGTGCCTTCCATTACTTCGTTCTACTTGACTTTCGAGAGGTTAATGATTAATTATACATTATACGATTCACATTGTCAATTACTTTACTCTAGTTGCTGCTGTTTTGTTGCTTTAAACATGGCTGTTACAGCAGTTATTGAATATTTAAACAATGCTCAGTTTTTTCTGTTTTGTGTTGTGCGTAAGTGCTACATCTTTTGTCAATTAGTGCTTATGTTTGATTTTGTTCGGATCTGTTTGCATCTGTTTTTGAACTGAACTATGGTATACAACTCTAGTTTCTGCTGTTTTTGCTGCTTAACATGGTTGTTACAACATTAATTTTTTTGAACAATGCTTCATATTTTTTTTCCTATTTTGTGTTGCTGTCTAAGTTAAAACACTATATCTTTTAATCAGTTTTGTTTGGCTTTGTTTAGATCTGTTTGTATAGTTTTTTGTTTGTGTTAGCTGTCTAAGTGCTACATCTTAAGCCCATATATTTGTATTTTGAGCTATTGTATAACCTGCTTTAAGCTCTCTTAAGCACCATATATCTGTCCTTATGACGCGTGGCACAGCAGCTGCAGAATTCAGATGCTCTTTCTTCTCATAGATCTTTATGACTAATTTCCGGATATTGAAAGAGTTGTCGACTAACCTCTCACTACAGACCAGAGAACTTATGTAGAGGTATACTATTGAGCTTTTATGTTATGAAGCATTGGTACCATCAACTAAGTTGTCGACTAAGTGACTCTTTTCTGGTGTCTGCGCCTCTGAAGAGATAAATCACTGGTATAGTATTGCTGCATCTTGCTCATCAGATTGAAGACAGGGCTGAAAAATAGTTCATTCGGTTCTGGTAATTTACTCAAACTTATCTTCATGTCTTTGGTGAACTAGGAACATACATGCTTCGAGTCTCTGTTCTTCACTTCTGGTGTCCATGCCTCTACAGAGATAAATCACTGGTACAATCTGTTTCATAAAGTAAGTGGCTGTATTTTCAGCAATATACATTTAAACGACCATAATGCTTTACGTGTGTATAAATATATTTGTTTTCCATTGTTTGTCTATTCTAGTTCTGCAGGAAGTATGAATGAACTTGCTGTATCTCGTCTACCAATACTTCCTTAGCAGCAAAATTAAGAAACTGGTTGGTGTTGTGTATCTTTGCTTTGTCCTCTCTGCCTTGTTTCTGCATCTGTTGAAGTCGTCTAACAATGTTCCCCACCAAGTTGTTATCTGAATTTCATATGTATTGTAGCATGTGCTCTTTCAGACTTCTACTTGCAATGAAAATGCACCATCTGAAGACACACACCTCCCACAGAGTATATACATATAGATATCACGTTTATACTAATACCCCATGAAGATAAAAGAAGAAAGAAATGAACTGCTTATTTTTAACAAATATATTCGGTAACTGGGGATTGATATATTTACTATTATTTGCAGTTTGATTGCAAGCAGTTCACACATCTAAAGCTGGTTGAGAAATCAACAACATAAGTTTAAGAAGACTGGGAAGAAGAGAGGAGGAGAAGAAGGAAAGAAGGAAAAGATCATCATCTGGAAGCAGCTGATACGCAATACTCATCAAGGCATAGCTCAGGATCAGAGTAACTGATGGAGAATCGGTTAGGCCTTCTGACAGTCAAGGTTATCCGTGGGATCGATCTCGCTGTCCGAGATGTTAATTGCAGCGATCCTTATTGCGTTGTCAAGATGGGAAACCAGGTTCTCTTCTTTTCTCTCAATCTATCTGTCTAGAATGTTTAGAGAATCCTTAGCGATTCAACCTGTGCCCCGTAGTTGATTTATATCCATTGGCTCTGTTTCAGTTTCAAAACTGAATACTCAGCAAAATGTTGATATGAAGGTGGCTTGACTATTAATAGATGAGATATATTGTGAGTAAATCAATCTTAGGAATATGGCATTGGTATTCAATTGATTTGTTGAGATAATAAGGGAAGTCATTATTATTCAAAGTAATAATCATCAAAAAAGACCCTGCTGAACAATGGATGTCGTCCTTCTCGTGCTGCATCTGTTTGGTAATCTGCATCCCAAACTGATGCTTAGTTGCCTCTGTTTGGTAATTTGCACTTTGTGCTTCTTTTACCATGTTGTGGTTGCTGCTACTGCTGCACTTTATGCTTCATTTTATCATGTTGTTGCTGCTGCCACTGCTGCACTTTGTGCTTCTTTTTTTTACCATGTTGTTGCTGCTGCTACTGCTGCAGTTTGTGCTTCTTTTTACCATGTTGTTGTTGTTGTTGCTACTGCTGCACTTTGTGCTTTTTTTTACCATGTTGTGGCTGCTGCTACTGTATACTTTCCTCTCTTTTTCTGTGCTGCTACTGCTACACTTTCCTCTCTTATTCTGCTGCTACTACACTTTGTTCTCCTTTTCTGCTGCTGCTATCTCTAGTCATTAATGGAATTATCTTTGTTTTATGTAACAGATGTCTACAAGCAATGCAACAATGGGATAGTTGTTACCATCACCAAAGGTTCAATAGTTATTGAAGAAGTTCTTATTTTTTACTGAGTTTAGTTGTATGAGTTCAAATGTATTACAATTTCTTTTATACAATAAGTGATAGACTTCTACATATTGCAAAGTTGGAACTCTTTTAGAGTGTTACTAGTACAAGTGGTATAGTATGAGTGTATTCATTAACTTCATTTGTACTGATGAACATATATGATACATCAAGTTTTATAAATAAAGTTTACTTGTTTATACAAGTGGTATAGTATGTGGCTAAAACCTGTCCGTCTGTACTTTCTAAAGTCATTCATATTGCAGAAAGATATAAAGCTTTGTATCATGTTGTATGATATATATAGCAGGTCATGATTGAACATATTCTAATGATCTAAATGCATTCAAAATTTATGTTTAATAGCAGGTTTTGTAATTATTATTTATAGTTTGAAAAATATAATTTTAAGTAATTATAAATTAAAAAAAATTTATGGAGACGAAAATCAAACTCTAATGGATGATAGGTTACAGTAAATTAGAGTCGGAATAGAGACGAGCGACCCGACTCTAAAGGCATTAAGTAAGTTGTAGAAATCCGTCGCCAAACAGAGTTGGAAATATTTCGACTCTATTCCGTCGTGAAATATAACTAGAGACGGATATTTCCGACTCAAATCCGTCACCATTTCGAGTCGGAATTTTTTTTTTAACGCTATTACCTTTGCGACAAGCCTTTCCGAGTCAGACGTATTCCGACTCTATTCCATCACTATAACCTGATAGAGACGGAATAGAGACGGATTTTTCCGTCTCTAAACGGCTGTTTTTTAGTAGTGATTCCACACCATTAACGTGCCTCAAGGTGGTAACAACATCATAAAAATATTTACTGGAATACATCCCATCTGATGACAAACCCAACTAAGATGGTCATTTTCTTCCAAAAAACTAGAGAGGAGGAGTTGATCAGAGCAAGCAGTTGCTCAACCTGTGCTCTTTCATACATAAATAAATGTCTTTTCCATATGAACATCCATTCCCACTCAAGGCCATTCCAAACTCCTATATGCTTACGGTTGCATACTTCTGATCATTGACCAAATATAGTCTTGGGAATACATCTTTACGCGCGCTTGGGAGCTAATCCAAATCTCATGCCAGAAATGAATCTTGTCGTCGTTTACTATAACCCATTTGACGTTATTCTTCAGAACTTGCGCATGAGTGGGATGCCACGTAGCGATAGTCGTGATCGATTTCCATATGCCATTTAGTCGAGCCAGCTTTCATTTATCATCAGTTATCGGAAGATTGATATTAACATTGTAAATTGAGCATATGATGTTCTTCCATAGTTTCCCATCATCCCTTGAAAATTTCCACCACCACTTGAAGAGGAGAGCAGGGTTTTTGGTTTCAATATCTACAATCCCCAAACCTCCTTTTTCTTTCGGTTTGGACAACAAACTCCACGAGATAAGTGGCAAACCGCGTCGGGTACCACTATGCCAGAAGCAATTACGTTGCATTTTGTATATTTTTCTTTCACAATAGACCTTGGAATTTTGAAGAGACTGAGATAATAAAGTGGGATACTCTCTAGCGCAGATCTGATCTACACAAGACGTCTTGCTCATGAAAGGGAGGATGTTTTCCAGCCCGCAAGTCTTTGCTGAATTTTGTCCGGAACCGGGTGCCAAGTAGCAGGTTTTTTTGGTTTGCCCCAATAGGAAAGCTGAGATAGGTGGCTAGGAGAGTGCATACTTGGCAGCCTATTATTTCGCCAAGGTCTTGGATGATACCATGATTTGGGTTGGGTGTAGCAGCAGATTTAGTCCAATTCACTTCTAGGCCCGACATTTCTGAAAACACCATAATGCATAGTTTGACAGTGGCTAGTTCCTCTCGAGATGGATGGAAAAAGATCAATGTATCATCAGCATACTGTAAATGAGAGATAAGAATCTCATTGGTACCAACCTGGATGCCTTCACGAGCTCCTAACCAAAATACTTCTTCCAGAATCCAACTGAGCCCTTCCGCACCAAGAACAAAGAGATGAGGGGAGAGTGGAACCCCTTGTCGGATTCCCCTTTTAGGCTTAAAGGGCGTGGAAGGTGTGCCATTAATGAGAATCAAATGAGAGGTGTGGAGACGCATTCTTCTATCCATGTTCTCCATATATCATTAAACCCGGATAAGAATAACATCTTATTAATGAAAGACCAAGAAAGGCTATCGAAAGCCTTTGTGAAGTCTATCTTTAAACGTATGCCAGATTTACGCTTGTGCTTGAGACAAGTGATGACCTCATTGGTGATGAGAGGACCCTCCGCTATGTGTCTTCTTTGACAAAAGCTGTTTGGGTGCCTTGGATGAGCTTTCCAATCACCCGGCTTAACCTTAAAGACATAATTTTTGAGATAACCTTATAAACTAACCCGATCATGCCTATAGGGCGGAATTCCTCCACTGTCGATGCTTCCTGGGTTTTAGATATCAGTGTAACCCATGTGACGTTGCTTCCTCTTGGGAGCTTGCTGGAATCGAAGAAGCTGAGAATGAAGTTTGAAAAGTCTTCTCCTATAATGTTCCACACTCCTCTGATAATATTAAAATTAAGCCCATCGTAGCCTGGTGATTTATTGCCCTTGATTGACCAGACCACTATTTTAATTTCCAACAAGGACGGTCTCCTTGTGAGTTCATTTGCTTTGGTGGTTGACAAACGCGGTCTTCCTGGGAGAGGGGAGATGAGCCTGAGCACGGTTTACTTGAGAAGATACGTAAGTAATGATTGTGAATGGCCGCAATAATCTCTTGCGGATCACTGGTCAGGGCACCATTGACTTGTAGCGTACCAATCATGTTCCTTCTTCTGTTGATAGAAGCCTTACGGTGGAAGAAGGCAATGTTTTGATCTCCTGCACGTAAAAATTTTCACATGATAACTGATGCCAGTACCTTTCTTTCTCTGTACGGATCTGACAGATTAAATTTGTCAACTGTAATCGCAGCGGATAATCAGCATCATCCTTGTCACTCCTCTAAGCCTTTTTATCGAACTGCTCTAGTTCAGATAAAGCTGATTCAAGTCTTCTGTCTATGGTGACTGTACACAGTGTTATTCCATTACCTCAGGGATCTTTTAATCTCTTTCAATTTTTGATTATTGACTTATTTCTAAGTTTACGCCACTCCTGTTGAAAAAACGGCTTGAAATCTTTGTGCTCAAGCCAACCATTTAGCTCCCAAAATGGCTTCGGACCCCAATTGATATATGCTAGAGAGATCTTCATGAAGCGATGATCCGATAATCGCCACGGATTTGCTGTTAGTCTGAGACCAGAAAAACTTGTACGCCAATCAACCTAGGCAAAGACTCGGTCAATCCTGCTCAAAGACTTTCTACTCCTCCAAGTATATTTGACTCCATGGAGGTCGACTTCAATTAGGTTCATTTGTTACAGCCAGTCTTGTAACTCCTCCATACCTCTTGTATGCATCGAATCGGCTCCCCTCTTTCTGTCACTCCCTTTGACTACCTCATTAAAATCCCCTGCTACTAGGACAGGATTGTCGAAAGACTTGGCTATAGTTTGCTATACATCTGTTTTCTTGTGTTATGGTGCATCGGTGTATACACAAAGAGTATAATGCCAGCAAAGGATTTTGAGGGCCAGGTAAGTTCAATTGCTATCCAACGCGAACCTTGATCCGAATTTCAGATTTGAATACATTGCGGGTTCCACATAACTAGGAGCCCACCTGAATGGCCTTCTGCGGGAACTTCAATAGAATTTTCATTTTGTCTTTATCCCTAGAGGCCAAACTTTTCATCCAGCGGTCGAGCTCTTGGGTCTCCAATATGCCGATTAATTCTGTTCCGGGGTCCCAAACTTCTTTTCGTAACATTGCCCACTTCTTCTTTCTGCTGATGCCTCTAATGTTCTAAAAACAAATGATATTCGCCATTTGGTCGTTGATTCTGTCTCTTTTCTACCCTTTACTCCTTCGAAGGAGTTGAGAAAAATTATGAAGGGTTGTATCTGGGTTAGGGTAGTGATTTTTGGGCTTCTAAGGTAGTGGGGCTAATGTGATTTTTTTCCGAGTTAATAACATTCTGTGGGGGCTGAGAGTATGAGGTAAGGTCCACTATCAGGTTTATTTCCAGAGAGAATATGGATAAGGATCCGTGACTGGGAGAAACCGGGGTGTTAAATGTTGGGGTTTGACGTTTTGAGGAGAGAGACAAGAATGTAATGATTGGGATGTTATTGGGGTACTAGGTGATGTCTGGGAGTGGTGAAGACTAGTATTGGTGGGCAGTATCTGAGAAACATGATGATTGTGTTCTTCACTATGAATTAGAGAACGTGGGAAGGGATAGAGAGTAGTATTCTCCGTTATGTCGTTTATGCTTATCAACGTGGCAGAGGAAACAGCGGGTGCAGGATCCAAGGGGGCCGTTAACGGCTGGTTTCTTCCCAGAAATCGAAAAGGGAGGTCTTTGTAGTTAAAAAATTCAGCAGGAACAAAGGAGATAATATCTGATAGGATGGATTGAGGAATATAAACCGCCTTCTTCTTTGCCACATTAAATACATCAACATTATTCCCTTTCTTCGAAATAATCGTTACATCAATGATGGATTCATCACATATTACCGTCACGAACACATGCACATGAGCAAAATTGGCGGCTGCTTATTAAAAGAAAAAAAAAGTGATAGTCGATGGTTGAAATGCAGTGTTTTGACGATGATAGAATATAATCATAATTAATGGCTGTTGTGATGATATAAATACGAGAAGTTAGGGTTGCATGGGGGGACGTCCACGACATTCAGACCGCCGCGTTCCAAACAGGGAGGCTTCGGCCTCTCCCTCTCCTCTTTTCCATACACATAAGTCCACCATTGTTACCACACCACACTTCTAACAGAGGGTTAATGCAGAGACACATGACAACGGGGGGGACGTCCACTTCAATTAAGTAATTGATAAGTATATGAAACTGCTAAAACCTTAATACTTATTCTTACCATGACATCATATAATTCTTCTATAGCAATAAATGAATCATACTTGTGAGTAATATTTCTTTTGATCGTAATAATAACAAAATTTAGATGTTTGATCCATGAACTGCTTTTTTTTTCATCTTCTTCTTTCTTCTTCTCTCTCTTCCTCTCTTCTTTCTTCCACTCCTTTCTCCAACATTCAAGCAGTCACACTTATTCTCCTCTCCTCTTCTATCAATTTCAGAGGTGTAGCGGTCGACCAACTCGAATAAAACCCCAATTTCAGTGTCGGTCCACAATTCAGGTACTCCCTCACTCTTAACATCTTTCCAATTTTTTGTGAGAGGAAATACTATAGACAGGCTATAAGCTAGCAGCAAAATGTGTGTGATTGACTTTTAATTTTATCTCTACTTATAGACATAGGTTTAGATTGGAATTACAAAAGTCCTTTTGAGTTATAAGGTTAATTAAGCAAGCGAGACATAGTAAACGGTACAAGTAAAGATAATGTTCTGTAATGTTCATGTTGGTCACAATTAATAAAAAAACAAAATGAAAACTAACCCAGAATACCATAATAGTAGCTTAATTAATTTACATGTGAAGATTAGTAATAATTTTAATAAAATCTATATCCTACCTGGAGAATAGTGAAGAATATGAAGGTGCAATTAATGCATTATTCACCATTGTCTTTAAAACCATTTTCATACCCTCTATCATACAGCCAAATTGTTAAGACATCAAAGTGTTTTAGAGATAGCCAATCACCTCGACGGAGTCAATCATCCTAAGCCAAACACAAAGAACGAGCTACTCCAAGAGAGTCCGTGCAACTAAGGAAACATCACAGACTCTCCTATGCCGTTGCGAAAACTAAGGAGCGAACTCGTGAATGTTTCAACGCTCCAACGGTCATGCAACCCCCCCCACATCCGAAGTTCGCGGCCCAAGTCAGAAGATCATCTAAGGACGTTGCCCGCTAAGTTGGTTCCGACAATTTCGGAACTAACTCCCTCAACCCAGTGTTTCTAGCACTAGTATAAATAAGCATTGTAATAGCTAGTTTCATTTGCACTTTCACCGAGAAATATTCTAGAGGTTAGAGTGAGAGAGATAATTATCTTTGTAAGTCAGAGAGAGAGAGAGAATACGTACCAAATTAGTTTGTGCATCTAGATAGACTCTGCCTAGGAAGATCCTAGTTTTACTACACTTACCATTGAGTTGATCAGAAATTGTATTGGGTGAGTGAGTGAAAAACCGCTAAGTAGATCTCTTCTACTTAGTGGGCATTTGTAAGCTATTCTATTTTGACCAGAGAATAAAATAGCTTTTTTGTGTATCTTGCTGAGTTCCACAGAGTCTGTCTATTTCTCAAATGCTAATTCGTTTCGGTTTCTCTAAATCTTTCGCACACTTAGTTTAACCCTTTCGATTGAGTGCCTCTACGTCCCAAAGTGTTTCTTATCCTTAAAAGATCAATTGAGTCAAACCAACTCTTAGACTCACACCTTGGGTTGGTTTGAGTTAGCCACCCGATCGTACACGTGGTATCAGAGCCTTGCTTAGGCTAACAGTCAATCAACGAGCAATGACAGACCTCTTCACAAACCAAAACAACAAAATGCACTTCGAGCACCCCAAGACTCACCTCCACCAACTACGATCATTGGAAAAATGAGATCGAACAATAAATTGAGTCAGTCAACTCTGAACTTTGGGAGATAGTCACTGAAGGAGATCTCGCAGTTAATCCAGATCGATCCACATGACTATTGCAGATCGCAAAGGTATGAGCTATCGACAAGCATCCTGCGTAATCTACACTTGTCTATCCATTCCAGAACAGAGAAGAGTCAATCACTGCAAGTCTGCAAACGAGATATGGACTCTCCTTCAAGCTACCCACGAGGGAGTAACTGAACTCAAGAAATGTAAAGCTCAAGAACTTCGAATGGACTATGATAACTTTCTGCAAAAACCCGGTGAGTCTCTAGAAGAAGTGCTTGATCGCTTTTATTTACTAACCACTACTATGCAGGAAGTGAACATTTTACCAGATAGAGAGAGTTTCTTGCTCAAGCTGATTGACAGTCTTAGAGAAGAATGGGCAGAGACGGTAATCTCCACCTAGGCATGCAAGGAGTTATCCAAATGGAGCTGCCAAGATTTAGGTTCCTATCTACAATCTGTAGATAAGTACAAGAAGAACGTTCGAAAGAAGTGTGGTAATGCATCTTCCTCTTCTTCTAGTAAGGTTACTACTTTGAATGACCAAGCCTTGCAGGTTAACTTGAATCAGTATACCCAGAAGGAGCCTATGCCGCTGATACTCAAATCAGACAAGCTAAAGCCGAGTTAGTGGATATTATTGTTAAAGAAAGTGAGGCTGAGACTATGGAAGACTTTGTCTTCATAGTAAAGAACTTTTGAAAATTCATGTGTAACCAACCAGATCGACAGAGTCGGTCATTCTCAAATACCTCTAAACAAGTCATCAACTCTGTCACCTATTTCAACTGTAATAAACCCGGTCACTTCAAGAAGGACTACCCCTTACTCAAGAACCAGTATGGAAAATCCCAAGGGAGGTCGCTGATGGCAGCTGTCGGTTGGGGTGATTCAGACTATGACGATCAAGACATAGAGTCCTGCGGCCTGGTATGTATCATGGTACATGATACGACTGAGTCCATTATCCCTGACAATGAGGTAACTCGTTCCCATCTTGAAACAGATCTTTATTGTATAACTCCTATGGGTTTTATGACCATAATTGCTAAGATTGTTTATGAGACTAACTCCCTCAAAGCAAGTCTCACCAGCAAAATATCCGAGTTAACTAAGGAACTCGAAATCTCAAAGGGTCTCATGTATGCCTTAAGAGATGAAGCTGAGGAACATAAGACCATCTCTTGCTCTCTTAGACTAGATTTACAAGAATCACGGCGTCATGTTGATTCCCTTCAAAAGGAACTCAATGATACCATGAGTCGTAATCAATCCAGTCAGAGCGACCAGAAAGAGTCTCTAACTCTGATCGACTCTCTCAAACAGGATCTCACCATTTTCACCGATAAATGCTACTCTCTTCAAAATGATCTAAATGCTTCCGAATCCAAAAACGTGTCTTTAAACACTATTATCAAAAACCTCACTCAAAAACTGAAAGAAAAAAAGCACGCTCTCTCTCTCAAGCCAGTCAAATTCATCAAACAAGTCACCCCCTCTGAACTACCTGAGTGGGCTAACTCCAAAATCAAGGAAGTCAGTCAAGATCGTGATGATCTTCATTTAAAAGTAGAACAACTCTCTCCAGAGATTGCTAATCTACAATCTGGAGTTGGATCCACTCAATCTAAGCCCAAGTGGCAAAAGGGTAAGTTTGATATTCCAAAATATGTCCAAATCCGACAACTAAGCCAAGCGATATCAAGAAAAGGAGAAGTTTGACTCCTGGTGGAAAGAACAGCAGAAATACGTCAATCTTCCTCCAACTAAGATCTGTGGCTACTGCGAGAGCCTTGGACATAGGGACAGTGCTTGTGATAAACTGAATAAAGATATTTCATTCAATCTCAAACGAGTTAGATTGATTCTTGAAGCTAGAGAAGAATTAAAAAGATCTAGCTCGAAAAGGGAACCCAAGTACATCTAGGTTCCCAAGTCAACAAATGATCTTTGTTTTGTAGGTGAAGGCGAATGGAGGCAGCTGGTACTTGGATAGTGGATGCTCTCGTCACATGACTGGAGACCCAAATCAATTCAATTCGCTTTCATCCTACCAAGGAGGTAAGGTTACTTTTGGAAACAATAACCAGGGTGAAATCGTGGGAGTTGGCTCTGTAGGTAACCCCTCTAGATTTAAAATTGATGGAGTCCATCTGGTCACTGGACTTCAACATAGTTTATTAAGTATTTCTCAAATTTGTGATAGATTCAATTTGGTACTTTTCTCCTCTTCGGATTGTAAGGTTTTTGATGAGCGTACAGGTTCCTTAAAAGCTGTGGGACACAGAGAAGTAAATCTCTACAAAATGTGCTTAAACTCCATTAATCCAGATGATCAAGTCTATCTAAATGTGCATTCCAAAATTCATTGTTGTGGCACTCCACACTTGGTCACACAATCAAATCAAAGCTGTTGAACAAACTCAAAAGCAAGGACTTGGTGATTGGTTTACCCGATACAAACTTTGACACGGACTCTGTCTATGAAGCATGCATAAAAGGTAAACACACCCGGTCTTCCTTCAAAAGTAAGTTAACTCTCTCTACTAGCTCTCCGTTGGAATTGCTCCACATGGATCTTGTTGGCCCCATGCGTAGTCAAAGCAGAAGTGGTAAGAGTCATATTCTGGTCATAGTCGATGACTATTCTAGGTGGACTTAGGTTTTTTTTCTGTCTACTAAGGAGGAACCTTTTATGGAGTTTTCCAAACTCCATAAAGTGCTTATCAACAAATTCTCATTTACGTTGAAAACCCTAAGAACAGACAAGGGCACTGAATTTTACAACAAGTCATTTAATGAGTTTTGCAGGGACAACAGAGTTGATCACCAAGTCTCATCCGCACGTTCTCCAGAACAGAACGGAGTCGTTGAACAAAAGAATAGAACCTTGGTTGAAATGGCGCGCACTATGCTTATTGACAGTCAACTAACTCCATCATACTAGGCAGAGGCTATTAATACAGCATGTTATGTGTTAAATCGTGCCTTGATCCACCCATTTCTTCACAAGATACCCTACGAACTTCTCCGTCAACGTAAACCAAACCTCATTCATCTTAGGCGTTTCAGGTGTAAGTGCTATATCCACAATAATGGTAAGGACAACTTGGGTAAGTTCTCCCCCAAAAGTGATGAAGGTATATTTCTTGGCTACTCTTCTAAAAGCAAGGCTTATCGTGTTATTAATCTGAGAACTCAATGTTTTGAAAAAGTCCCCATGTCAGCTTCGATGAGTCTCACAACGTTGGCTCATCTTCTGATCAACTTGACTTTGCTCCAAACGATTTCCTCACAGATCCACACTTCATCACGGTCCCCATAGGTAGACTCCAAGATTCCCAATCCATTACACTTGATGACTCTCCAGGAAAGAAAAACAATACCTCTGACTCCACTGACTCTGACAATAACTCTGAAACACCCTTGCCTCAAAACTTGAACTTTGACTCCTCTAACAAGACACACCCCCTCCTACTTCACATGACAGTTCCAACAAAAATCAGCTCATCCTCCTGAAAACATAATATTTAATCCAAACACAGGTGTTCAAACACGCTTCCAAGCTGTGCAAAACCTATGTGCCTTTGGTGCCTTTCTTTCAAGCACCAAACCACGTGATGAGTGTCTAAATGAGCATGTTTTAGGGGAGTATTTCATATGTTTAATCAACACTTTTCATGCTCATTTCTCCACTCTGGCTTGTTTTCCTCTAGTTTCGTGTTTTTATTGTGTCTTACATATTTTTGTTTAAACAGGAGGAATAACATAGATAGGAGTAAAGTATATGAAGAGAGGAACGCGGGGCGCAAACGAATCCAAAATCGGAGCTGTAACGAAGAAGATACAGCATTTCGAAGTTAGCCTACTGGAATCGTCCGACCCATAGGTCTGGGTCGGACGTGGGTCGGTCGGACTTTTAAAAGAACGCGATTTTTGTCCCCGAGCTACTGGAATCGTCCGACCCATAGTCTGGGTCGGACCCTGGGTCGGACGGACTTTAAAAAATGCGTTTTCGGCCCCGAAATTGCTCCTAGACGCGACCAACCCAGGGTGGGTGGGTCGGACGGGTCGAAAATTTGCCCAGATCTGCGTTTTAAAACGGGGAATTTTGGGGAAAAATTCCCCATTCTTCAATCACCTCGGTTCCGCCCCAAAAACAGAAAAAATAGGCGATTCCAAGGGAGAAAAGAAGAGGAGAAGAGAAGAAGAAGAAGAGGAAGAAAGGGAGGAGAAGAGAAGAGAGAGAAGCTCACCTCCTTCCAAGCTCCATTAATGGCTACTTCTATCCATTGCTCTTTTATTTTCTCTCCTATGGTTGTGTAGAATCATTTGTAGTAGCTAGAGATTGAGGATTTTGTCCCAAAATCCCTAAACTCCATTGTTGAATCTTGAACTTGTGTTTGTGTTCTATTTTAGTCTTTGAGCTTAATGAAGATGATTATTGAGTGTTTGACTTCTAAACTTGTTGCTCATGATTTGGGGATTTGTTAAGGGTTTTGCTCAATTTGTCTTCTATGTGTTAAATTGGTTGGTTTGGCCTACCGATTAGTTTAGCATTATTGTGGGATTCTATCAAAATGTTATTCAGAGATAGAAACCTAAATGTCAGAGACTAAAACGGTGTACTCTGATTTCGATAATTTTGAGATTAGACTATATTGCAACCTTAGTGGAACTTGAGCTTAGTGCTATCGAATGACCCGGGCTTAGCAGAATGAGAAGTCTCGATTAAATTGGTTAGGATTAGTAGGCCTAGATTAGGTTGCTAATTACTTAAGCGTTCCCGTGGTTTAGCTATGAGTTCGAGGTTCGACAATCGGTAGTAAGGGGAGGACGGGTGCAAATATCCATCCGGGCTACACCTATCCTAGATAGTTAGTTTAGTGTTTATTGCTCTTATTTTTTCTCCAATTACAACCCATAAACCCAAAACCCCTAATTTACATTTATGCACTTTTGTATATATCCTCTTGCACATTTACTAAGCTTATAATTAGCTAGATAGTTACGAAGTCCCTGTGGATACGACCTTGTTGTACTACAATGATTGGGTCACTGCCCATAGTTAGCAGAGTAGTCTCACCACTGTTTTGCACAACACCACAAAATGTCAAAGAGGCACTTCTTGATAGTGATTGGGTCACTGCTATGCAGGAGGAACTAAATTCTCTCCAAAGACATGATGTCTGGGAGTTAGTTCCCCGACCCACACATCAACAAACCATTGGTACTCGTTGGGTCTTTCGTAATAAACTGGATGATGCAGGACAAGTTTTCAGGAATAAAGCTAGGTTGGTTGGTTGTCAGGGCTACAATCAAGAGGAAGGGATTGATTATGATGAAACCTTCACACCTGTAGCTCGTCTTGAAGAAATTTGCATGCTAATTGCGTTTGCCGTATTCAAAGGTTTCACACTATATCAAATGGATGTCAAGATGGCCTTTCTCCATGGCTATATTGATAGAGAAGTCTATGTTGAGCAACCTCCAGGATTCATAGACTCCGTCCATCCCGACTACGTCTACAAACTGTGTAAGGCCCTTTACAGACTGAAACAGGCTCCGCGAGCTTGGTATGAAAGACTCTCTACATATCTCTTGCAAAATGGCTTCTCTAGGGGCAACGTAGATAAAACACTATTCATTCTCCATTCATCACATGACTTACTTCTAGTACAAATTTATGTTGTTATTTATGGTTCTACGAGTCACACCCTTTGTGATCATTTTGCTAACCTTATGAAGCAAGAATTTTCCATGAATGAGTTAGGTGAGCTAAAGTTCTTCTTAGGACTACAAGTTCAACAGGAAAAGGAAGGGATTAAATCCATCAACAAAAGTACATCAAGGAACTCCTTGACAAGTATAATCTCACCAATGTCAAAAGCATGACAACACCAAGCTGCACATCTGCCAAACTTCATCTAGATGACGACGGAGTCAGTGTCAATGCCACAGAGTATAGAGGAATGATAGGGTCCCTCTTGTACCTGACTGCCAGTCGCCCTAACATTCTCCACGTAGTCTGTCTTTGTGCCCGCTTCCAGGCAGCACAAAACAGTCTCACCTCAAAGCAGTCAAACATATCTTTCGATACCTCAAAGGTACAAGTACACTCTATCTATGGTATCCTCGATCTCCTACTTTTACTCTATTGGGATACAGTGACTCTGATTGGGCTGGTTCCCTCCAAGATCGAAAGAGCACTTCAGGTAATGCACAGTTATTGGGTCTTTGTCTAGTTTCATGGTCCTCCAAAAAATAAACTCTATCGCACTCTCTACAGCGGAGGCAGAGTATGTCTCTGCTGCAGCCTGTTGCTCCCAACTTCTTTGGATGAAACAACAACTTCAAGATTATCATGTTACCCAAGAACAGATCCCAATATTTTGTGACAACAAAAGCACAATCAAAATATCCGAAAACCCAGTCCAACACACTCAAGACCACACACATTGAAATCTGCTTTCATTTCCTAAGGACTGTGTCGAGAAAAAGCTTATTCAACTTGACTTTGTGCCCACAGAAGATCAACTTGCAGATAACTTTACAAAAGCCCAGTCCACAGCACGATTTGAAGCACTTCGATCAGCAATTGGATTGACTCCGTCTACCTAGACGGTCGCATCTCCTTGCCCCTACCTCAATCGTCAGCAGGTACTCCCTTATGTCTCACTGAGTCTGTCTCTGTTTGCACTTGAATATGTGAACTGTGTTTCCTTGCTTAAAACGCCTCTATGCACATAGTGCTACACATCCACGTCACCTATCCACACCCGTTCCGCCTAAATCTATGCCCTTGATCTCGAGCCCCCAGATTTTTCTCGCCTGACACACGGAATCTCTGTAACTTCCGCTAGTCACTTCTGCCTTTATATCATCTATCACCCTACTCCGTCTCTCTCACTCACATTCCCTTACTGATAAGTGTGAAATTTATATAGTTTTATAGGTCTTGGTCATTATTTTATGTAACTTTTTACGCACCTTCTCACACTTATTCTATGCTTTTTGTAACTCTTACTTTGGGTAGGAACTAATTCCAATTTATACATAAAATCAGGAAATGATGACAAGAATGCATAGTTCTCCTCACGAGCTCTCCAACGCAACAAACGCGAGTAAAACGGACTTATAACGAAGAATCTGGAGCCAATTCAAGATTGGAGTACACTCGTAATATATAATACATTTGTACGAACAAGAGAGGCGCAGACACAACAGGTGTGTCCGCCTGATAAGTTGCGGACTAGACACAGCAGCGCGTCCGCGTGATAAGTTGCGGACAAGGTAGAGGCGTCCGCCTGTTGTTGGGCGGTCAAGGAGGCGGAAGCCACAGACACTACCGCCTGTTATGATGCGGACGAGACAGCGGACCGCCTGGCGGACATGCATACATGCGCACGCCAGAACAGGATTTCGACACCGAATAGTTTTCTTCTCCGTTCGCGGCGCCGCATTCGAACTGCTACTTCATTAATTGCTGACGGCGCCCACCTTAATTTCTGCACGCGTGACTAGCTCTACAATCAATTGCTCTGCCCGATGAAATCTCTGACTCAAATCTTCACCGATCTGCACCAACTCCACCGCCATCTACTCGCTAGCTCACTGTCCTGTCACTTCTCCGTTTCTGCTTCTGAAATCCTCCGCCTATATAAACCCACATTCTGCTTGCTAAAAATCATAGAGTCATTCACGCACCTATTAATCGATCCATTCACTCCATTCACTTCATCAAAAATCCATTCATCCATCTTCTCCATAATTCACTCGACACCACCACCATTTTATTTTCTTTCTCCCGTAACATCACCACACGTACTACACTCACACACTCACAATTCATTCTCCAAATTCACTTACGTACACATCCATTTACAATTCACAAATCACTCGACCACCACCACAAAACTCACGCCCCCATTTTCCTATATTATCACCTGCCTCAATCTATTCCGTCTGTCAGAATAACGGAGCAGGAGTCAGCGAAACAGATGATTTCTTTTACTCTTATCTCTGCTCATTTATTTAACATGTCCGGCTAGATTATTTATACTCTGGGAGATGTTTAGTATTAGTTTGTTTTAATTGTGCACTTTATTTTACCGGTTTAAATTAATTATAATTTGATACGATTAATGTTATTATCTCGCTTTTTAATAAATTACATGAGTTTATTAAACTGCTTTACGAATCTATTTTGATCAGATCCGTGATAAATAGATAGGTCACATTAATTGTTATGTCTGTGGAAGAATTTATTCTGATAGAATAAATCTAGTATTTCAGATGCAAAATTATATTCCTTTTACTAGCCGTTTACATGTGTTTTGCCTGAGTTTAAATCAACCTTGCATGTTCTGGTAAACGAGGTCATTAAATTTAGGATTTAAATCTGAAGACTATAAAAGGAATTTTGCCAAATTATTCTTAATTAAACCGTAGAATAGCATAATTAATCAACGAGTAAAACCTGAACCCGAGTCCGTTCTTCCATATTCACAACCACTTTTAATATTCTGTTATTTTAATTATTAGCTGTTATTTAAATTCTTGTTGTCTTTATTATATTCACAGTTTAAAACAAACAATTAATTCCCCCTCAATTATAACCTTTGCTAAGTCTAGATAATTATCACATAGTCCCACGGTTCGATACCTGGTTCCCATAAACTCTACTACAATAACCGGGATTTTTGCAACCTGACGGTTTTCTGATTTATTATTTCTAAGATTATTTCTTGGTATTTATAGGTCAAATTTATCGTTTGCAAATGGCGCCGTTGCCGGGGACTAGATTCCTGTCTAGTCCTTAGCTTGGGTTATTATTATATATATATATATATATATATATATATATTATTATTATTATGTATCTATTATTTTTGTTTAGTTTCTAATTTTAAGTTATTTTTCTTATTTAGCTATACTACTTTTATTTCATTTTACTCTTCTTACAAGCTTTTGTGGAGTTTTGTCCTTCTCTTTTGCAGAAAATTAATGGTGTACACCCGTTCTTGGTCAGACACTCATCTCGACTGGGATAGAATCCTTGACCGGAAATCGAACGTACCGCTCAGCTAGCCAGACGCCAACAGAGGTTCCAAAGAGAAATACAAATGGCAACTCCTACAAACGGTAGCCAAGCAATGAGGCAATTTAGCAGACCAGCGGCCATTCCAAGAAGAAGCCCAGTAGCTCTTCCTACGCTACCACCTGAATTAATGAAGGAATGGAAGGATCTGAAGCCATCACATCAAAACAAGGTCATACAAGAGATGCCCTCTGGCACATTTGACGGTTCCAACCCCAACGACGCCCTAGATCACGTAAACCGATTTCTGATTAATATTGATCAAATTGGGTGCTCAGATAGTCTCCTGGAATATGCTAGAATGAGTTTATTTCCTAGCAGCCTCACTGGTGAAGCAATGAAATGGTTCTACTGTCTTCCCTCTGGTATTATCACTAGTTGGGAGGAGATGACAACCAGGTTCTATGAAAAATATTATCCTATTTCTAGAACTAGGAATTTGGTTGCTGCCTTACTTGCTTTCAAACAGGGAGGTGCTGAGAAACTATCTGTGAGGCATGGGATCGTTTTAAAGAAATGCTCCGACAGTGTCCTCATCACGGACAAGACCTCACGTGTATTGCTATGACGTTCTTTAATGGATTGCAGCATATACACCAAGCCGAAGTTAGATCAGCTTTGGGAGGAAACATCCTCAACCGATCCGGCAATGATTTCATGGCGGCCATGGAGACGTACATTGAAGAGGTTCGTCAGTGGGGCACCGAAGGTGGCAGAACTATGACAATGGGTGCCAAAGGTGCAAGAAATATAGATCCTTGGATGGAGCAGATGGCAGAGTCACAAGCTCAACAATCCACACTGGTAAGCTCACTAGTAAAAAGATTTGACGATTTTCTAATTAATGGTCAGCCTTCTCAGCAGGTAAAGAGGATAGCTTCTTCATCCTCATCTGAGCCTCTGTGCTCTCATTGTGGTGGTGACCACTCGTTTGAAGTATGCCCTTATCTGGAGGAGATACGGATCGCTGAAGAAGCCAACTTTGTAGGACAAGGGAATTACCAACAGCCCTGGAACCGAAATCAACATCCGAATCTCAGGTATGGTAATCCCAACAATGCTTTAAATTCGAATCTTTTACAAAGTAATGTGCAGGGACCCCCAGGCTTCTCTAGGCAACCATACAATCAAGCTCGTCCTCAGATGCAGATGGGACAGGGCCAGAACTCTTACCAGCCACCTGTTAAATCTGCATCTGATGAAAAGATGGAACGGCTACAGGATATAATCACTTCAATGGCTACCACCAGAAGGAACAACAAACTCTCAACCAATCCCTGATGGATAGTCAAAGAAATCTAGAGCAGCAGATAAACCAGCTACTTACCAACCAGCACAAAGGCAGCCGGGCTCATTTCCATCTCAACCTCAGCAGAATCCGAGAGAGACGGCCAAGGCCTTAAGGATCTGCAACTGGTGGTACATCCTCGGAAATCCAACCTGAGGATGAGCTCAGTGCAGCCGTGACATTAAGAAGTGGCAAGCAGCTGGGAAATAATCAAGAGCAAGTGACTGCACAACAAACCGGTGAAAAGATCACCCATTCTAATAAATCATCAGAACCTTCGGTCCCACCAGTGGTAGTTTCTGAGGAGATACAGGCTCCAATCAATTCTTCCCCTTCTCCATCTTCTATTCAAATTGATGTACCTTCTTCTACTCCTAAGCGAATAGAACTTCCATTTCCAAATAGGATGAAAAAGAAGTGTTTAGATGAGCAGTTCAATAAATTCTTAAGTATATTCAAGAAACTGACTATCGATATACCTTTAATTGATGCTTACAGGAGATGCCCAATTATGCAAATTTTTGAAGGATCTCGTGACAAAGAGGAAGAAGAAGCAGGATAGGAGACTGTCCACCTTACAGAAGAGTGCTCTACGGCGTTACTTCGAGCACTTCCCCAAAACAGAAGGATCCGGGCACTCCTATTGTTCCCTGCTTTATCGGAGATATAGATTGTGGAAGTGGCCTGTGTGACCTGGGTGCAAGCATCAACATCATGCCATATGCAACCTTCTTGAAGGTAAAAGGAGGAGAGCTTCACCCAGTCCCTTTTAAACTCCAGCTAGCCGACAGATCCGAGATAAAACCAATGGGAATTGTGGCGAGATCTTGTAGTGGGAGTTGACCGCTTCATCTTTCCTGCGGATTTTGTTGTTTTAGACATAGATGATGATGTGGAAGTCCCACTCATTTTGGGTCGTCCTTTTCTGAGTACTGCCAAGGCGGTCATTGACGTGCATGATGGCAGAATCACCTTGAGGTACGGAGATGAGAAGATAGAGTTTGATATGAAAAAGATGATGAAGTTAAGTTCTACTTCAGCTCATTCAGTTATGTCGGTAAGTATACAAGATGAGGATGGCGAGGTATGTGAACTTTCTACTGATGATGAGATTTATTCTATACTTTCTTCTACTTTTTCAGATTTCGAACCTTTAGAACATGTTCTTATATCTTCTGTTGAGGATAAAACTCTTAATATGGATGTTAATACAGCTCTAGCACATGTAGAGAGAGGAAAACCAGGTTTTCAAGCTATCGCCCTCCTTTGGAGAGACTTGATAAAGAAATCCAAAGACCTGTTCCTTCTATAGAGCAACCTCCAGTACTTGAGCTTAAGGAGCTCCCCTCTAATCTCAAGTACTGCTTTTTAGCTAATGATAATTATTTGCCTGTCATTGTTTCATCTTCTTTGACTTCTGGGCAAGAAAGCAGGTTACTTGAGATTCTGAGAAGACATAAGAGAGCCATCGGATGGACTCTAGCTGATATCAAAGGCATCAACCCGGCCTTCTGTACACATCATATCTATATGGAGGAAGACTACAAACCTGTCAGACAACCCCAGCGTCGGCTCAACCCTAACATGAAGGAAGTTGTCAAGACAGAGGTGTTGAAGCTTCTGGACGCTGGGATCATTTACCCTATATCAGACAGCACATGGGTAAGTCCTGTACAGGTAGTTCCTAAGAAAGGAGGTTTTGAAGCTGTTATAAACGACAAAGGTGAGTCCATTCCCCAACGAAAGATCACTGGATGGCGTATGTGTATAGATTATAGGCGTTTGAATTCAGCCACCAGGAAAGATCATTTCCCACTCCCCTTTATTGATCAAATGCTCGAGAGATTGGCTGGGCAGGAATATTACTGTTTTTTAGATGGTTTTTCAGGGTACTTTCAAATTCCTATTGCACCTGAGGACCAGGACAAGACTACCTTTACTTGTCCATTTGGTACCTTTGCATACAAAAGAATGCCCTTTGGTTTATGCAATGCCCCTGCCACTTTCCAGCGCTGCATGCAGGCCATCTTTGCAGACTTCATTGAACAGAGTATAGAGGTATTTATGGACGATTTTTCTGTCTATGGCTCTGACTTTGATGTTTGTCTAGCACAGCTTGATCTTATCCTTGGACGGTGCGAAGAGACCAACCTAGTTCTCAACTGGGAGAAATGCCATTTTATGGTAAAGGATGGGATAGTGCTCGGCCACAAGGTGTCTGCTAAAGGGATTGAGGTTGACAAAGCAAAAGTCGAAGTGATAGAGAAGCTACCAGCGCCCACTTGTGTAAAGGAAGTAAGATCTTTTCTGGGCATGCAGGTTTCTATCGTCGGTTTATTCAAGATTTTTCCAAAATTGCTAAACCTTTGACTGATCTGCTAATGAAAGATGTTTCATTTATATTTTCTGAAGATTGTATTTCTGCTTTTAATTTAATTAAGCAAAAATTGGTAGCTGCCCCTATCGTTGTTTCTCCTGACTGGTCATTACCATTTGAAAATATGTGTGATGCTAGTGACTTTGCAGTAGGTGCAGCCCTGTGCCAAAAGAAAGATAAGGTGTTGAGAGTTATTGCTTATGCCAGCAAAACTCTAGATGATGCCCAGAGAAACTACACAACAACTGAGAAAGAGCTCCTGGCAGTGGTCTTCTCCTTAGATAGATTTCGATCATATTTATGGGGAAGTAAAGTGATTATCCACACTGACCACTCTGCTCTTAAATATTTGTTTGCCAAGAAAGAGGCCAAGCCTCGCTTGCTACGTTGGATTCTTCTTTTACAGGAATTCGATATAGAAGTGAGGGACAAGAGTGGTAAACTGAATGTTGTTGCTGACCATCTCTCTAGGATGGTAACTCCTGACGATGGTATTCCTATTAATGAATTTTTCCCGATGAAGCCGTCTTCAGTTTGAAAAAGGTGCAAGAGCCATGGTATGCTGATATGGCTAATTTTCTTGTTTCTGGAGTTGTTCCTCATGACTTATCATATGCTCAGAAAAAGAAATTCCTTTCTGACTCACGCCATTATATCTGGGAAGACCCTCACTTGTTTCGAGTGTGTGCAGATAGCTTAATTCGCAGGTGTCTCCCTGATGATGAGGTACCCAGTGTTCTGGAGTTTTGTCACTCCAGAGAAGCTGGAGGCCATCATGGATCCCATCGGACGGCGGCCAAGGTTTTGGAGTCCGGATTTTATTGGCCCACACTCCATAAAGACTGCCAAACCTTTGTGGCTAGTTGTGATAGCTGTCAGCGCATGGGCAATACTTCAAGGCGACATGAGATGCCTCAGCAAAGCATTTTGGAAGTCGAACTTTTTGACTGTTGGGGTATCGATTTTATGGGGCCATTTCCCTCTTCACAAGGTTATCAATACATTCTGGTAGCAGTGGACTATGTGTCCAAGTGGGTTGAAGCCATACCATGCCAGAATGCTGATTCAAAGACCGTGGTCAAGTTTATCAAAAAGCACATCTTCACTCGCTTCGGAGTTCCACGAGCAATTATCAGTGATGGGGGATCACATTTTTGCAACCGTTCATTCGATGCCTTGCTGGCTAAGTACGGAGTACGTCATAAGGTTGCACTACCGTATCACCCACAAAAAAATGGACAAGCTGAAGTATCCAATCGAGAGTTGAAGTGGATTCTCCAAAAGACAGTAAACTCTTCAAGGAAGGACTGGTCTCTACGGTTAGATGACGCTCTCTGGGCCTACAGGACAGCATTCAAGACACCCATCGGGATGTCTCCTTTTAGGCTGGTATATGGGAAATCTTGCCATCTACCTGTTGAGTTGGAGCATAAGGCATATGGGCACTTAAGGCCCTGAACTTTGACATCCTTGCTGCTGGTGAGAAACGCAAATTTCAGCTTTCAGAGCTTGAAGAATTAAGAGATCAAGCTTACAACAGTGCT
Organism: Limonium bicolor; assembly: GCA_023374045.1. Lineage (NCBI taxonomy): Eukaryota > Viridiplantae > Streptophyta > Magnoliopsida > Caryophyllales > Plumbaginaceae > Limonium > Limonium bicolor. The sequence goes on from CM041781.1 coordinate 51,141,635, forward strand.
CGAATCTACAAGGAACGCACCAAGAAGCTCCACGATCAAATGATCCAGAAACGTGACTTCAAAATTGGAGATTGGGTGCTCCTCTACAACTCCAGATTGAAGATATTTCCAGGAAAGCTTAAATCTCACTGGGCAGGACCATTTAAGGTGGTAGGGGTTACTTCATTTGGAGCCTACGAACTGGAAAACAAGAAGGGTGAAACCTTCAAAGTTAATGGGGCCCGTCTGAAAAGGTATACTTGTCCTGCTGATGTTTCTACTAACTTGCTTGGAGTTTCTTTTGTCCAGGTACAACAGGATCTTTCTTCCCCTGTTTCGGAGTCGGAACCACCTAAAAAGAGGTCTCTCCCATGGCGGTTAAAACATAAGTTCCGAAAACTGCACAACTTAGTTCTAGGAAGTTGTGGGACCCCTTCCCACTCCTCTTCCTCTTTCTCCTAAATCGGACTGCCGAGTCTAGCTTGAGACTTTAAAACAGAGCAGCTTGGTGGGAGGCAACCCACCACTTATTTTCAATTTACAGGAAGAATTCTCTATTATTCCTTGAACTTACATTCACTTTCAAGTTTTTCTGTGTGTTTCAATCCTTTGTCAATATTATATTATAAAAAAATAATAAAAAAATAAATATATATATATAATAAGCTATTAGTCTATTTGCTTATTTTTCTTCATTAAGGAGTGGCAGCACATGAGGCAGTAATAAACTTGAGTTCTTCTGGCTGTTTAGAAAATTCTTTCCAGGCACATCTTGCGCAATTCTACAGCTGAACTCAAGTGTGGGGTGGACCGTGCAACACACCTGAACGGACTCTGGGGAGTATTCTAAATCCTTTTCACTCTTTACTGTTACACATACTCCCCTCTGAACTACTATATGTCTTACTTTTGTTTCCCGTTGGATTGCTTGCACAATATTAATACTTCCACAGCAATGAGGACATTGCTTCACTCTAAGTGTGGGGTGGGGTAACCTCCTTCGTAGCTTATCTTTTGTGTATCTTTGAGCTCTTTTCTCTTGCATTTGTTTGACTCCTGCTGTGTTGCTCGACTTGGAAGGAAGCCATAGAGGAAGTATAATTGGTTAGCTGATAATGGGGTACAAAATTTTTAAATTTTTCTGGTTTTAACTGATTAAAAGGAAGTCTATGTTCTGTGAATACTATAATGATTGAGAATACTCACCATCTGAACCCTGTTTTTAGCCTTGAGCCTTGGAATGTCTGGATTGAAATGGTTGGAAAAAGAACAAGGCAAGGTACTCCGCTGATCCTAAGCATGCTTAATTTTAATTCTGATCCAAAGTCAGGCCTCGTCCACTTGGTTATTAAGTCCTTTGGGGTGCCTCATCACCTAGCTACCTAAGGTCCTTGTGATCTGGGATAGTTGACCCAAAGCCGTTACATGGGTGAGGGTGGAGAGAAAAGTCTGTGGTGAAAGAACTTAAAAGCGCTTAAATTGAAAAATGTGCAATCATTGTGCTAAATGAAAAAAATAATCTTCTCTATGGATCAAGAGTATGTGGCATTGAAAGGTATGATGGAATAAGATCTTACTTCATGCCCCTTGTCGTTCTAACGGTTTGAGAATGTAAAGGTGGATTGGCTCATTGCTAAAGGCGAGGTTCTTATGGTTTGTTTCTCTATTATTAGCTTTGAATGACTTCTTGTTTTATGAAAAAGAAAAATGCCCCTGTATTGGTAAAACTAGTAATCTTTCTTCTGTGTCCTTCCTTTTGAGTTGAGTTTCATTCGCTTGACTTGAACTCGTGTTTGAGAGTTTTGCTTGAGGACAAGCAAAGAGCTAAGTGTGGGGTGATTTGATAAGTGTGAAATTTATATAGTTTTATAGGTGCTTGGTCATTATTTTATGTAACTTTTTACGCACCTTCTCACACTTATCCTATGCTTTTGTAACTCTTACTTTGGGTAGGAACTAATTCCAATTTATATGATAAAATCAGGAAATGATGACAGAAATGCATAGTTCTCCTCACGAACTTTCCAACGCAACAAACGGGGACCAAAACGGACTTATAACGAAGAATCTGGGGGAGATTGAAGATTAGAGTACACTCGGACATATATACACTTGTCGCTGTGAGACATTTGCAACCGCCTGAAATGGCGAGTTCACCAGAGGCGGACGGACATGAGGCTACCGCCTCCTTGAGCGGACACGACACAGGCGACCGCCTGATTCGAGCGGACCACAGAGACACTACCGCCTGTTAACTGGCGGACAAGGAGGCGGAACCAATAGAGACAACCGCCTGTTGTTGGGCGGTCAAGAGAGGCAGGACCACCTGTAAAGAAGCGGACGTGACTAATTCAAGCGCACACGAACAGTTTTCTTTCCGTTCGCGGGCGCGCATTCGAACTGCTACTTCATTAATTGCTGACGGCGCCCACCTTAATTTGTGCACGCGTGACTAGCTCTGCAATCAATTGCTCTGCCCGATGAAATCTCTGACTCAAATCTTCACCGATCTGCACCAACTCCACCGCCATCTACTCGCTAGCTCACTGTCCCTGTCACTTCTCCGTTGTCTGCTTCTGAAATCCTCCGCTTTATAAACCCACACTCTCCTTGCTAAAAATCATCCAGTCATTCACGCACCTATCAATCGATCCATTCACTCCATTCACTTCATCAAAAATCCATTCATCTATCAGTCCACGAATTAATCCATTCACCCACGCATCCATCATCCATCGACCGAATCACTCGAACACTCGCACTCGACTCTCCCCCACCATCACCTTTCCATTCTAAACCCACGTATTACACTCACCCAAAATCATTCTCCAAATTCACTTACGTACACATCCATTTACAATTCACAAATCACTCGACCACCACCGCAAAACTCACGCCCCACCATTCTCCATATATTATCACCTGCCTCAATTCTATTCCGGTCTGTCAGAATAACGGAGCAGCTTCGGAGTCAGCGAAACAGATGATTTCTTTTACTCTTATCTCTGCTCATTTATTTAACATGTCCGGTTAGATTATTTATACTCTGGGAGATGGTTATTATTAGTTTGTTTTAATTGTGCACTTTATTTTACCGGTTTAAATTAATTATAATTTGATACGATTAATGTTATTATCTCGCTTTTTAATAAATTACATGAGTTTATTAAACTGCTTTACGAAATCTATTTTGATCAGATCCGTGATAAATAGATAGGTCACATTAATTGTTATGTCTGTGGAAAAATTTATTCTGATTGAATAAATCTAGTATTTCAGATGCAAAATTATATTCCTTTTAACTAGCCGTTTACATGTGTTTTGCCTGAGTTGAGATCAAACCTTGCATGTTCTGGTAAACGAGGTCATTAGAATTTAGGATTTAAATCTGAAGACTATAAAAGGAATTTTGCCAAATTATTCTTAATTAAACGGTAGAATAGCATAATTAATCAAACGAGTAAAACCTGAACCCAGAGTTCGTTCTTCCATTTTCACAAACCACTTTTAATATTTTGTTATTTTAATTTTTAGTTGTTATTTAAATTACAGTTTAGAACAAAACAAAATTCCCCCTCAATTTATAACCTTTGCTAAGTCTAGATAATTATCACATAGTCCCACGGTTCGATACCTGGTTCCCATAAACTCTACTACAATAACCGGATTTTTGCAACCTGACGGTTTTCTGATTTATTATTTTCTAAGATTATTTCTTGGTATTTAATAGGTCAAATTTATCGTTTGCAAGAAGCAGAGTACCGTGCTATGAGGAGCGTCACCGCTGAACTTAGTTGGATTACCAGAATCCTTCACGAACTAGGAGTACAAGACATATTGCCGGTTCCTGTGAGATCAGACAGTCAAGCAGCAATTTATATTGCTAGGAATCCCGTATTGCACGAGAGGACCAAGCATATTGAGCTTAACATCCATTTCGTCCGGCAAAAGTTACAAGAAGGAATGATAGAAGTAGAGTTTGTTACTTCGAAGGAGCAAGTTGCGGATGTTTTAACTAAGGCCTTACCAAGAAGAGCTTATCCACTGCAAGTTAAGAGAATGGGGGTTAAGCTTGATGTGCTTTAGTTCTGTTTGGTTCAGGCAGTTTATTTTGTATGGCAAACCTTATAAGTTATGCCCTTCTAAGGTTTGAAGGGGGGTGTTAGAGTTTAAAGCTGCCTGGTGTTAACTTATGTGGAAGTTGTGTGCCAGGTGTTTGCTTGCGTGGCATTTAGTCTTTAGTTGGGTTTTGACCGTTGGATGTTAGTCGTGACTTTATATTCTGGTGTTTGGGTAGTACTGAGGGTGTAATCGGATTCTCCTATGTACTCTTTCCTTCTTCCCTTCTCGTCTGTATATTCTCTGAGTTCTTTCTTTTAGCCGAGTAATGGAAGTCTACACAGTTTTGGTTTCTTGAAGAATTTAATCATGTTTTTCGCATCATAAATGGCCCACATTGTATTTAGGACCTTTTCTAATTTTCATCTGGCCACTTATCAACGTTAGAGAAAATCCAGTCTTGTATGCCTCTTTCCTCAGTAGGAAGAGGTCCATGGAGGTTTATCACCCCTAACCAGAGAGATCTAACCATCACACATTCAAAAAAGGTGTGAAACATCGTGTCAAATTTAGAGCAAAAGCAACAGAGAGGAGAACCTCCTACTCTTCTAGCTATGTTTGCAACACAAGGAACTATATTCCTCATGAATTTCCAGTGTAAAAGCTTCACTCTAGGACTGCAGTTGAGTTTGGAAATTCTCTTACTCAAAGCTGAAGTACGATTACTTCCAGAAGCTTGAGCAGCTATTAACCATATCCTTTCCTCTTTCTCAGATCAGAAAAAGTCATCTGATTGAGCATGATAATAAAGGAAGAGATAGGAATCGGAGAAGATTGAGACGAGAAAGGCGCGAAATGAAGAAGAATAGTATTCTTTCATTGATAGTATATTAGTATGTATATGGAACTTACAGAAAAGAGAGCGACATGCTCGAGAGTGTTACTGTATCAATTTGTCTAATGAACTCCAGTATAGAGTTTCGTTATTTATACTAGTAAGGTGACAGCTGTACAAGCAGGTATCTCTTTCAAGTTTTGTTCCTCCAGACACAAGGATGCTTTGTATCATGGTTGCCACCCAACATTAAATCAGCTTTGAGATTCAAGCTGCAGTCATTTGAGCTGAAGGAAGAAGTGCAAAATCTCTGTTTAAGTAGTACTTTACAGGGTTGACTTTTTGGAAAATTACTAATGCATGTTTAATTTCTTGAACGGTTTCTATGAATTCTTTTATTCTCACCCGTGAATTATCCCTTGTGTTTAATTACATTATGATTTTTGTCTGATGGAAACTATACATGCACCTCTTCATCCCACCAATCAAAGCAGAGATGGAGAAAACTCTGCAATGGCAAAAGAAAAGAAATTTTAGTTACTATCGGTGTTTCATTTTTGGAGTATTTGAATCAACCTGAAGTGAGAGGCAAGGAAGGTTACGAGTTATTAACGATTTTTTTACGAGTAAAACGAGTCAGTAGCTTATTGTCTACTATGTAATTTTTCTTTAGTTTTCATTTGAGATTTTGTATTGTTTGGTCTTTCTTATATTAGTGTTTATTTTCTCTATCATATAGTTATTGTCGTACCTTCTGTAATTTTCCCATCATTTTCCATGATATATTTTCATCATGTAGTTTCTACCCTTTCCGCTCTTCCATCACTTTTACAAGTTTCATGTTCACAGTGATATGCCAATCTTCCGACTACCCTTGCTCTAGGTTGCCTTCTCTTTTATTTTGATACAGGTGTTTGGCAAACAGATTCTGAATCATAGTTTCCCAGACCAAATGAGCCAAGAGTTACCCCAGATTTTTCTTGTAAAATACTTCTCGTTCACTGTTCAGAGCTTCTGCTTGACACCCTCCAGTTGAAGAGACAAGCTCTTGCTTAATCTGATTATCTGTCAATGAGGAAGCATTTTGATTATACGCCTCTTTCAGAGTGATTAGGCTTGCAGCTTCAGAGTTTTTGCAGCATCAGTGATTAGTTCTATGTTAACATCAGATCCCTTCCAAGATGGGTTTAGCATCAGAGCATGATCAAAACTGACCTTGATTGGATCATTTAGTCTGTTTAGCATCTTGTTGTCATTTTGATTATTGTCAGTGAGTAAAACTGTGTTTCTGCATCTACACTGTCTTATTTTCTTCATTGTTGTACAAATACTCATCATTATATAAAACAGTATTTTGTTAAGATTTTGCTCTCAACAATTTCATTATCTAAAAACGTACTTTAGATTGGCATAAAAAATTAATTTTTGTACTCTTCAGTGCTAATGATACGTAAATGAAAATTACTTTTGTAGCATTTTTTTTTCAAATCTAAAAGTTCAAATATGGCAATTCAATTGCACCAAATGTGATATCAAACGGAGTAATAACAGTGAAATGCACTAATGGAAGGATATCAAATAGTGCAATATATCATTTTGCTCCTGTTGTTGTATATTTATTAGTGTAATTTTTAAGGTTTGCCCTTTTTGTGTGTAGCAGGGTGTACCATATTTATGCACCAAGTGGTGCAATGTCCTTAATACCCTATTTGTAAATATCAAACAGTGCAAGAAATACATTTTGCACCAAGAGTTAACTATCAAACAGTGCAACAAATACATTTTGTACCAATAGTTAACTATCAAATGGTGCAACCGTGCAAGCAATAGACTTTGCACCAATAGTTAACTATCAAATGGTGCAAGAAATAGACTTTGCACCAATAGTTAATTATCAAATGGTGCAGTATCGTGCAAGAAATAGACTACACCAATTGTTAACTAGTAGAAGGAGATCAAACGGGGCAATAAAATAACTTGCACTATTTGATATTGCTCAAACGGTGCAACAAAATAATTCGCACCCTTTGCTATTGATCAAACGGAGCAACCAAGCAAACATGCACTAATAGACTAGCATCAATTAGTGCAGTATCAAAGTGCATTGTTTGTGTTTCATCAATTGGTGCAAGTGATCTTTGCACCCATAGAGCTTTTCAAATGGTGCACCCTAAAATGTTGCCCCAATGTCTTGTTGGTGCACATCTATAGGTGCAACCTTGGAGCAACATTAAATTGCACCGATTATCTTATTGGTGTAAAATACTGATTTGTTAGGGCAACAAAAAATTGCCCCAATTGCACTTATATGTTGTATACATAATATAACAAAGACAATTGTTTTAACTTACTAAAACTGATTTGAACAGTTGTATTTGGTAGTATTAATTACAGTAGTTATTTGGTTGTATTAGATAACTGTTAAATAATAGTTGTATAAAGTGTTAGACCCCTATTAAACTGGAACTGATACAACTGTTATTAACAGTTATCTTATGACTTAAAAGTAGTTGTTGTAGGCTTATTTTGTAAGAAGGAAATTTACGTGCAAGGCAAAGTTTCTCTTAGCTATTACTGAAAAAGTAATTGACGAAACCTCAAAAAAATAAAAGACAGCTTAACATAGAGTGAAAGTATTCTTAAACCTTTGATGTGCATGACGGATAGGACGAACAACATCCGCATCAATGCAAGAACAGCCTTGTTGCTGAAACGAGAGGTGAGTTGGTCACAAAAAACCCTTCCTTCTCTCTTTCTATCAAAAGCGTCTCCAACATACAGATCGAAGATCACAAGTGCTAGTGCATAGCAGCATTTAAATCCCAGAAATTCTATTTGCCAACTAAGCACCATGGGAATTAATTTTTTAAACTTCTCATTGTTACTTCGAGTCAATTATTTCACTTTCCATTTAAAACTTTATTATGCCTTGTAGTTTTATTGCCATGACCAATGTTTTGTATTCAATGTGAGAATTGGTGGAAGCAAGTGCTTTTGTCTTATTTCTAGCCGAATGAAGTTCATAAAAACTTTCGGCACTACAAACTTTGAACGGATAGATCTTATTATCTATTATTGATTATCTAATTCAAAAACTATGCATGTGTTTCTAGGTTATTGTAATTGGACCAGCCGATACTTCAATACTTTAGCATGTATAATAATGAGGATTTATCGGTTATTTACTATAAGAGTTTCCTTTGATCTTAATGTTCTCTTTGTTCCTAATATGTACACACTATGTATATGTGTTTGTCGTTATGATTTTCTTTTATGATGCACTAGGAGTAGGTTTGTAACAATTACAACTTTTTAAAATGTTATATCAACACTTTTGATTTGTAATGGGGGTAGTATCTTTTCCTTGAATTATTTTTCTAAAGAATCAATTCAGACACTTAAGTTGTCACACTCTTTCTTGTTGACAATTTCACTTATTTAAGTAGATCGCAAAGCTACTTAACCATATCCTTTCCTTTTTTTCATATCAGATAAGCAGTCATCTAATTGAGCATGATAATGTGAGCTCTGAAGAACATATATGCTTACAATTTGATTGAGTTTAAAATCCAGATTCTGGAACCTGAGAATATGGTGTTCCATGGAATATAGATTCTTATTGCCTCATTCTCGTTACCTAGAACAAAGAACATACATGTTCTGTCTCGTCATTCTCTGCACCAAGAACATGAAACATACTCCCTCTTCTTCATTCTCTTTACTCACGGCAGTTTGCAATCCAAACCGGTGAATGAACAACATACATCTGCAATCTTCTCATTTCTCATACTCTCGATAATTTTACACATCACCAGCGAACAAAAAAGATACAGCTCCTTCCTCATCTCATTCTCTTTATTCACGGTAATTTACAACCTAAGCTGGTGAAACAACACACATGCTCTGCAGTTCATCTTCTTCACTCACGCTACATGCCCCACCTGTTATGCCCCAGATTTTTTTTTACTATACCTTCCTTCTGATTCGTAAAGCGAGTTCGTATTAATCTTCAATCTTATATTAGCATGTCGATGACATTCTTCTATTTGTTATTTTGTTTGCTCGAGGGAGGAGGGCTACAGATGTCATCTTTGTTTTGTCAGTGATTAAGAAGATAGGAAATAAAATTCCCTTTTTATTATTTACTAACTTTCTTTCCTTATTTCCTAATCTTGATCAATTATTCCCCCTCTCCCTCATCTCTCATTGACAGTTCTCTCGACATTCTCTTCGCGTTCAACTTCTCCTCCTGTTGCCCATTCTCTTCTTCATTCTCTCATCCCTACAATTCAATTGTGTTGTTGGTTCGTTGCTCGAGTCCGTGAGAGCTCTAATCGAGGGTTTCAAGTTCTGATTGTTGTTTCTTCGCTTCCCTCTCCGGCGTGGTCTCCTCCCAATTTTGATCGAGTGTTCGTGGTTTGAGTAGAGATTCAAGCAGTGATTCAAGGAGAGCGTTTCGTAGAGTCCGTAGAGATACCTTTGCTTCGAATGTGAGGTAGGTGGTAGACAGATTCGGATGTGTGTGTTCACCCATGGGGATTTCTGGTTTCGTTCGTTTTCCATATATGTTTATTTGACTCTCTGATCTGTGGTGATTTTTGTTGGTTTCTGGTTTACGTTTCTATGTTAAGACCCCGTGGGAAGTGTATTTGATTTGCGTATTTTGTTACGAGAAACTCTGTATATTTCAATGGAGTTTTGGAGCTTTGGAACTGCCTCTGTTGTGTCTTCGATCTTGCAGATTTTGCCGTGTCCGGACTTGCGCTAGGACATGTAAGTCCGGACGTAGGTGTGGTCGCCTCTGAAATTCCTGTGTTTTTGTTGAGTAGGGACATGGAAGTGACCGGAGGACGAATTCCGGATTTCCCTTCCCACTTGTGTCCGAACATGTAAGTTCAGACACAAGTTCGGACATGTTTTTACGGATTTTCGGACTCTGTCCGGACTGTAGGGCCGGACAGAAGTCCGGACGCTGCTTGGATTTCAAACTGAACATGCGTCTGGACTTATAAGTCCTGATACATGTTCGGACGTGTTGTATTTTGAGGTCTGACATGCGTCCGGATTTGTAAGTCCGGACACCTCTGCTTTGTGTCACGGCATGCGTCCGAACTTGTAGGTTCGGACACATGTCCGGACATGCCTCTGCTTTCACATAACTTTTTTGTTTGAGCTCTGTTTTGAGTGTAGTTTGCGGCGTTGGATTCCTCTCAGTGTCTACTATCTGTTTTGATATGTTTTAGCACATGTGTAGGTGTATTTTCGAATTGAAAGTCTCGATAAGCTCTGTAAACTCTTATTTGCTTTGAAAGTGTGCTTCGGCTTCTGACTTCAGTTGATCTTCTGTATTTTGCTAGTCTTGGTTTAAGACTTTCGTTTCAGTAATGATTTCAATTCTAGATGTGTTTAAAGCCTTGTGCCTTGGTGGTTGTGCTTCACAACACCTTCTGTTCTGTTTTGATTGATATCTGTTTGGGGACCTAGTTTCTGTTCATTCTGAGCCGTGGAAGGCTGGGTTGATCTTTCCCGTAGCATGCTATGTAGACGTCTATCTGAGTGTTGGGTCATTCCCATTTCCCTTCTGTGGGACCGACGGGTCCTTTGGTCTTCGGGTCATTTCTGCGTTGTCGAGGGATCTGTTAGATTCATGGGTCTTCGATCCTTTTTGAGTGTTGTGTTCGGTGCTAGTGTCCCATCTCTGTTTATAAGTGATCTATTTTGTCCGTTTCTGAATTCTGACAGACAGCTGTTTGCTTTCTGTCATCTAAAAGTTTCCGGTTTACTAAGTGATCTATTTCTTTCTGCTCTGTCTGTATTTGACTTGAGACGGTCTGTTGTGTGCTTTCCTTCTTCTAAGAAGTCTCTGATTTGCAAAGCTTCTGCCTTCTGATTTGCCTTCTGCTACTCCTTCTGATTTGACACACTTGGCTTGTTCTGCTTTTGACCTTTGTATGTTTAAAAGACTTCCGCTACGACCTCTGCTTCTGATTCTGTTAAGCTTCTGTTTGTGTTTAAGCTTCTGACTTTACTAAGCTTTTGTTTCTGCCTTCTTCCTCCAAGGCCTCTGTTTCTGATTTCGCTATGCTTTCGTAAAAAGTATAAATGTATGTTCAGTATTAGTTTTGGGTATGCTCAGCTAATGAAATTTATCACCTGCTGAGCTATAGTTTGGCTCACCCCTATTTCCATCTGATTTGCAGGTTTCAGCTCTTGGCTGGAGTCTTCCGCTTCTGTCGTTTTGTGTTGCTTTTGGATTTGTATTGGTAATGCCAGCTTAGTGGCCCTCTGTATTTATTTAGCTTCCGCTCAGTAACTTGTAAAACAAGCTTTGTAATCTACGTTTGATTAATATATGGGTATTTGTTCAGTTTTGGGGATCCGCTAGTGTAGCCTTGCATGTCTTAGGTAATGAGCGTGCGACGTGTAACGGTCTCTCAACCAAGGTGGTTTTGGGGTCGTTACACCTCCCATGCTTTTATTGCCAAAATTTGGCTTCCAAATCTGTAGGAAACCACCATTACTTCATGCAGAAGAGGGGCTTGTGTTGCTCTTGATGTGTTGATGAAGAAAAGGAGAAGATTTGAGAAGAAAGGTGAGGTGGGTCTAGTCCACCATTGTTGTGTTCTTGAACGAAGCAAGGAAATGAAGAGAAACTCAAGGAAGAAGATGAAGGATATTTTCGTCCAAGATGGAGAGATGAGGGAGGATGAGTGTGCTAGCTTTGTTAAATTGAATGAAGTAGTGAGTCATCAAGTCATGACTTCTAACTTAAGGAAATATCTTCCTAATGCACAAGGTGGCACTAGGCCACTTGATTCCTCTCAAACATTCCGGCCCTATGAAGATATTTAAGGGGTATTTTGGTCACATTATGGTTAATTACATTATTATCCGTCTTAGAATGTTATGAACTTATATGTTGTACATTAGGACTTATTCCATGTGTTAGATTGTGACCAACATGATTACCTTGTCCTAAAGTTTGTTTATTTATGTTTTTGAGTGATTGGTATACTTAATATTCATTATGACTAGTTAAAGTATGTTCTTTGATTCACTCATGATATTGGTGCTCTTAATTCATGTAATGACATGGTACATGTTACATCAACTTTCTTAGTTGATTTCGCCTTATAATTACTCCTACGTTAGTCCAATATTTTTTTGAAGGTTTAGTGACCTTTTTGGACTATGTATATTTACTTATATAAATATGTTTGGAGTTCCATTTTTCCTTAATTCATTAGGGCTCATTAGTCTTCCTAACTCAATGATTAACCCTTAATCATGTGTATAAACCTTAGGGGTATTTCATGTCTAACTAAGCAGCCACCGGAGCTTCATCTTCAACAAGAGTAGACAACATGTTGCTGCTATGAAACTTTGAATGTTGTACACCATAATTGTCATACATTGATGGGTTTCAAAATCACACTAGTATCACATCAAAAGTTAAATAATTAGCTTATGTGGTGGATAATTCGGTACAGGTAAAAAGAATTATTCAGTACACGTACAAAAATCACTCTCAATCAACAGTAATGAATTATTTCAGGTGCACAAAAGTCACACACAGTCAGCAGTAGTTAATTATTTCAGGAGTAATAAAATCACAGATAACACATATATAAATGTAATGAAATAAGTAGACACAGGTTCACCATAGCCAGAAATGGAATCTGTAAGCTCAACACTATCACATACATACACATTGCTGGACAGTAGCAAACCAATGATACATCGATCAAGCTTACTAAGGCTAGTTTGTTTAGTCTATATGTATATATGATTTACCAGCTAATAGAGGGACATGATGCAATTTTCGATAACCATAGTGCTTAATACACTTCCTCAACAAATGAACTTCTTCTTTTGTCCACGCTACCAAAAAAAATTATTGAGAATAAAATAAATAAATGTTGTTTTATTTACACATTATGTAAAAGGAAAAAATTATTGCAAATAAAAAAATGCACATAGAAAACAATTTCGTAAAGGTTTGGGTTTTGTCTTCCCTTGAATTATAAATAGGGAGTCTATCATAGACAACACAACATCTGAAATATAAAAGCAATCTCTTCCTTTTTGTATCAAATTTCTATCAATTATATTATAGGTGGGATGAAATCCTTGAGTCAACCCATAAGATTACAACGGTGGTTCGTTGCTTAACGAAAAAAAAAAATCTTTCAATCGACCTCCCCTTGTGTATATATAATATGTATGAGAAACTTTGTATATAACGACCACTACAATCATGGCTTCTTTGGTTATAATCATCATCCTTTTTTTGTTTCGTTTTTGCTTCAATCTCTCATCTTCTTCCAAGCTAGATTTTCCAGGGAAATCGAAACTAGCTTCCTTATGTATGTATGTGTTCCTTTGTCATATTTGTGTCACTCAATTTAGAAATTTGATATTATGAAATATTAAAAAATAATCTAAAGTTGTATGGTTATTCTATAATTTATGGGCTTCGTGCCCCATTTCTCGCAGGTCCGTGAGTGGATACTACATTCTTTTCGGAGGATCACCCATCTCTTGGAAATCCAAGAAGCAAGCTTCCGTTTCACTCTCCTCCGCCGAAGCCGAATACCGTGCTCTTCGACGCGTTACGACGGAATTAGCTTGGCTCTCCTGCCTCCTCAATGAGCTCGGAATCAACAACATCACTCCCATACCTTTGAAATGCGACAACAAATCGGCCGTCTACATTGCACGCAACCCCGTCCTTCACGAACGAACAAAGCACATCGAAATAGACGCCCATTATGTTCGTGACCAGATCAAGGCCGGACTCATTGATGTTGTCCACATTTCTAACCAGTATCAAAAGGCCGACATGCTTACAAAGGCTTTGGCGGGGAAAGATTATCACCAACAATTAATGACAATGGGAATGCTCAACACTTCAAACCTAGCAAAAATCTCTTTTCCCTAGGTGGGGGGGGGGGGGGGGTGTTAGGATTGTTTTTTCTCATTTACCCCTTCCTCTTTCTTTCCTTCATTAATTAATTCGGTCTCTATTAGCCGTTGCTTAATACCGTTGTTAATTACATTTGTTCCGTTAAGCAACGGCATAATCCTCTTGTATAAACTCTCTTGTTGGGGTTCTCCCTTATTCAATATAGATTACAATTTTCTTTCGGTTCTCTTCTTCTCTCGTCTTTATTTCTTTGTCGCCTTATCGACCCCGGAATTCCTCGCCCGATTCCTCATCTTCCGTCTCGCTTCTTCTTCGCCGCTTCCCACAAGAACTCCACTGATCCAAAATTATTTCCAAATTTCATATCCCCAATTCTATACATTTATTGTGGCCAACCATCTGGCAAGAGAACCGACTTAAACGATCCAATTTTCTCATGTTAATATGTAGGAGACAAAACTTTGTACATAGCGACCACTACAATCATGACTTCTTTGGTTATAATCATCATTTTTTCCTTGTTTCGTTCTTGCTTCAATCTCTCTTCTTCTTTCAAGCTAGATTTTCCCTAGAAAATCGAAACTAGCTTCCCTCTATATGTGTTCCTCGGTCATATTTGTGTCACTCGATTTTGAAATTTTGAAACTTGATAATACGAAATAATGAAAAAAACAAATAAACAAAGAGAATATTAAATATGACAAAAAGTAACATGAAATCACAAAATGTGATACTTTGAGCCTTTTACTTAAAAAATAATCTAAAGTTGTTGGGTTATTCTCTAATTTATGGTTGTATATAATTTATATGTACTTATAGATTATTTTATTTTTAGGATATGTTATGGTTTATTTGTGAGAGTTTTTTTTCTATGCTATATATTCTTACAATTTTGCTCATTATTTTTAGGATATGTTACGGAACATTTATGCCAAAGCGGGCCTAGACTTTGTAAGAGTCATATGGCGCAATATTGGTGTAAAAATTACTTAAGCATTTCTTAGATTTTCTCCTAGTGTATTAGACTTACATTATTTATGGTGAAGTAAAGTACGTTTCAAACTTTTGCAAAGTGCAACTCTTATTTTGCTAGCTAGATGTGCATTTTGAATTGGTTTGTGCAATTCAACTAGCAACTCTATTTTACTAGTTGTGCATATATATGTGTAGTGTTTTTGGTTGCCAAAGAGAAAATACCAGTTGAATGCTCTGTAGAGGTACATGTATGTATTGAGTTTTATTTGAAAACACATGGTAGAGGCAGAATAAATAAATAAATAAATAAACCACGGTTTGGCCAGAAACCGTGGTTTAGAATATTTGGCGCGAGATTAAAAACAACGGTTATCAGGCGGAATCGTCATTTGTAAGCTGTTTTTTAGTGACTATATACAACGGCATACTGTGGAACCATCATTTATAAAGCATTATAAACGACGGTTCATCGTCAGAAACATCATATATAGTCACTAAAAACCGCGCCAGACAAGGTTTAAAATGACGATTTTAGAACCATGGTTTTTTTATCATATTTAAAACACTGGTTTTGAACCGTTTTATAAAGCTTTTCCTATATACGTCGGAAGCATATACCACGGTTACGAACCGTGGTTTTTTAGCAAAATAACTGTGTTCTTAAGTTTCTTCAGTTCATTCAGTTTCTCAAGTTTCGTCAGTTTCTTAAGTTTCATCAATTTATTACTCTAGTATATGCAAAGTCTTCATTATTTGAGTTTTATTTTTTATCAGGTTGGCATATGTAATGGTTGGGTTTTGTCATCCCCTGGATTATGATTAGGGGAGTCTGGGGACTGGGATGGACAATAATACAACATCAGAAATACTAAAGCAATTTCTTCCTTTTTTTATATCATATTTCTATCAATTATATTATCTTATTTATATCAAATTTCTATCAATTATATTATCTTATTTAAATCAAATTTCTAGCAATATATTTTAGGTGGGATGAAATCCTTGAGTCAACCCCTCGATTAACGGTGGTCCGTCGCTTAACGAAAAAAATCCTTCAATCAACCTCCCCTTGTGTATATATAATATGTATGAGAAACTTTGTACATAGCGACCATTGCAACCATAGCTTTTTTGGTTAATCATCATCCTTTTCTTGTTTCGTTCTTGCTTCAGTCTCTCTTTTTCTTTCATGCTATATTTTCCTTAGAAAATTGAACTAGCTTCCCTTCGTATGTGTTCCTCGGTCATATTAGTGTCACTCGGTTTTGAAATTTTATATTGCGAAATATTGAAAAATACAAATAAACCAGAGAATAATTTAATACGACAAAAAGTAACATGAAATCACAAAATGTGATACTTTGAGCCTTTTACTTAAAAATAATCTAAAGTTGTTGGGTTATTCTCTAATTTATGGTTGTTTATAATTTATATGTACTTATAGATTATGTTTATTTTTAGGATATGTTATGGTTTATTTGTGAGAGTTTTTTTTTCTATGCTATATATTCTTACAATTTTGCTCATTATTTTTAGGATATGTTACGGAACACTTATGTCAAAGCGGACCTAGACTTTGTAAGAGTCATATGGCGCAATATTGGTGTAAAAATTACTTAAGCATTTCTTAGATTTTCTCCTAGTGTATTAGACTTACATTATTTATGGTGAAGTAAAGTACGTTTCAAACTTTTGCAAAGTGCAACTCTTATTTTGCTAGCTAGATGTGCATATTGAATTGGTTTGTGCAATTCAACTAGCAACTTATTTTACTAGTTGTGCATATATATGTGTAGTGTGTTTTGGTTGCCAAAGAGAAAAATACCAGTTGGATGCTCTGTAGAGGTACATGGTATTGAGTTGTATTTGAAAACACATGGTAGAGGCAAAAAAAAATAAAAAATAAATAAACACGGTTTGGCCAGAAACCATGGTTTAGAATATTTGGCGCGAGATTAAAAACAACGGTTATCAGGCGGAATCGTCATTTTTAAGCTGTTTTTAGTGACTATATACAACGGCTTACTGTGGAACCATCATTTATAACGCATTATAAACGACGGTTCATCGTCAGAAACATCGTATATAGTCACTAAAAACCGCGCGAGACAAGGTTTAAAATGACGGTTTTAGAACCATGGTTTTTTTTATCATATTTAAAACAACGGTTTTGAACCATTGTTTATAAAGTTTTTCCTATATACGTCGGAAGCATATACCACGGTTACGAACCGTGGTTTTTTAGCAAAATAACTGTGTTCTTAAGTTTCGTCAGTTTATTCAGTTTCTCAAGTTTCGTCAGTTTCTTAAGTTTCGTCAATTTATTACCCTAGTATATGCAAAGTCTTCATTATTTGAGTTTTATTTTTTATCAGGTTGGCATATGTGAATGGTTTGGGTTTTGTCATCCCCTGGATTATGATTAGGGGAGTCTGGGATGGACAATAATACAACATCAGAATACAAAAGCAATTTCTTCCTTTTTTTTATATCAAATTTCTATCAATTATATTATCTTATTTATATCAAATTTTTATCAATTATATTTTATTTAAATCAAATTTCTATCAATTATATTATAGGTGGGATGAAATCCTTGAGTCAACCCATTGGATTACAACGGTGGTCCGTCGCTTAACGAAAAAAAATCCTTCAATCAGCCTCCCCTTGTGTATATATGAGCTCTGTTAGGCATGACTTTTATACGGTTGTTTTGGTCTGGCTGTTTTGGTTGGCTGTTTTGTAGCTGTTTGCTGGCTGTTTTGTGCTTGTATATTTGTGGTTGTTTTGATAACTGTTGTTTGGCAGTGTGGCGGTTTCATCTGGCGTTTTTGAAATAAGTTAGTTACGTGTAGTGAGTTTACGCATGTCTGTGATACAATTACAAATTTTATATTCACTAGTAGAAAAAACCTATTTCGGCGGTTCCAATGGGCCTATTTCGGCGGTTGTGAACCGCCGAAATGAGCACCGCCGAAATAGGTGTACCTATGTCGGCGGTTCTTAGAGAACAACCGCCGAGATAGACCCATGGGATTGACCGAACAACCGCCGAGATAGACTCATGGCAAACTCAGCATCGGTCAATCCCATGGGTCTATCTCGGCGGTTGTTCTCTAAGAACCGCCGAGATAGGGGTATTTTTTTTGTTTTTTTTTCATCCCAGCTTATTATATATATTCACCGCATTTGGTTCAATGAGACCTGTAATAAAGCTTCATCCATACAGGAGCTCCAGCACACATTTAAAAAGTTATAAAAGCTCCCAATTAATACCAACGACGCACCACAATTTGAGAGTTACAAAACCAATGCAATTACACTTAATTACACCATCCACAAGTGTACAGAGTTACAATTACATACTCGAAAAAGTTCTCAAAACATCTCCATGATCATCAATTCATTAAACTTGTGCAGACGAACTCCGACCATTCCTCAAGCATCTCAACAATTTGAGCATCATCATACTGACCACCTTTGAACACTTCTTCGTAAGCCTTGAAAAAAAATGAACATTAATCTAAAACGTACAAGTCTAACAACATGTAAAGAGCATAACTGAAACTTTCAAAGAATGTTACCTTGTCTAACGAGTGCTCTGGTAAAAGGTTCGACGCTCCTACTATGTCACTCATGAATCTCTTGACATAGTATCCACATTCTGAACCCCCAGGCTGCACCGACACTATACAAACGCACATATTGACAGTTATAAACAAGTTTAAACATTATAACACAAATTTATCAATAATAGAGTACCTTGACAGTGTTCCAAGGGATGTTACTCTTCATTGTTTTATTCTGGAGAGATAATGCAGCTCTCATGGAACTATATACATCAGCAATATATATAGTTTTAAGCATCAGTAGCAAGTTATGAAACAGTTAATGTTAAGTAATAATAATTGTTGTTTACGATAACAAACTAATTACCCCAGTATTGCGGTGGAGATCTTCGGTCTCTTGGCACCCTTACCAAGTGAGTCAAATTGCAAGATTCGTGGGTGCTTCAACATCACCAGCACAAGCAATGACCAATGTCGACTGTCCACAAATTACACAATGTGTTGAAATCATTAAGCAACTAACACAAACTATATGTTTTAGATAATACTAAGAGAAATAGTCAAATATCATACCCTGAATGATATGGCAGCATAATAAATGACTTGTTAGAACATTCAAAGAGGGCATTCGTCATATATTGCATAAGGCCTTCCATATCACTTGTCATTTGGACTTCACTGCACATAGCAGGACACAGGAATCCGAATCTGTGATCTTCATAGACATTGATCGCCTTATTATGCACCCACCTATGAGGCAATATCATTAGTCGATCATTAACTTTTTATTCAAACATCTAATTCATCACCAATCAATGAATTCAAAATATAAAAGGTAGAAGTCACTCACATGGCGGCTGACTTGATAATCGACACATTCAACCAATCCCTCTGAAGCACTCCTCGAAGTCGGACATATACATCCCAAATCGATGTATATCTTCTCCTTGAACTACATAGTGAAATATCCTCGGGATCTTCCACAGTGAGGGAATCACAATCAGGTGGTAGCAGCAACAACGATGAATGCAGAATCTGCATATTAGTCGACAAGCCGGCCAATATTCTTTTCTCCACCAAAGCAGGTCTAAGCACGAAATTTGTGGATGCCTTTGATTGCACAGGTGCAGCAATTCCTTTGCCCTTATCAGTCTTCGGTCGGCTAATATCATATGATATTAGTCTAATTAAGTATATGGATGCAAGGTGGTACACCAATAGTTTTATAGCAACGGTTAAGAGTAAATACCTGCCTAGGGAGTCTGACCAATCGTATAGGCCACTGCACTGTCGCAGTTTGTGCGGAACGCAAGGTAGGTCTTTGTGGGATCGGCACCGGTAAACCGACGTCAGCATGCTCTGCAACAAATTCGTCCAGAAGCACTCGTGCATGGTAATGTCGGAGTGGTTCACCGTGCACAATATCACTTGGAAGAGAGGGGAAAAATTTTTCCATGCCACCATGACCTCTCTACTCCAATGTAAAAACAGATGGCACTCAGGGGTGCCTGATGTTATGTGGAACTGTTTAGATAAAAATTGAGAATTCCTCTATGATGATATTAGTGATCAAGTGAAAAATCTTAATCGTCATGTACTCAATTGAAATGTTAGTCTAACCTTTAGAGATGCATAGGGAAACGGATCAGCCGAGTGGACACTACTTCTCACTACCGGTGCACTCTGCTGCTGAATGGGTGACTCAACTGGTGGTCGAGAAACCTCTTGGCTGTCATGCTGCTGTGGCTGAAGCCTTGACATAGCCTGAGCGATCCTCTCGTCGACGCTCTGAGTAATCCTCTGCTCCATCTCAGCCAACGCTCTCAGGTGCTCCTCGTAGGTAATCGTCTTTCCCTGTGCAATTCTGGACCCGGGTACGCCAAATGCCTGGCGGATACCAACGTGCCCACCAAACCCAATGGCACGACCTGGATGATCCTTCTTACCAAGAGCGCGTGTAAGAGGATCATCATTCCTCTGTGAGGTCCAGGTACCCTGGGTGAGCTTAGAGCTTAATTCACCCTAATACAACACACAGATACAGTTATTAGTTTAACATAAGTTCATATACAAATGAAATGAACAGTTTGACTAAAAATGAAATGATATCACTTACCATTTAGCAATAACTGCTCTCGTGGCTTCATCGTATTGAGGATTTTCAGGAGTAGAGTTCTTCGGAATGTGGCTTAACTCCCACACTTTCATTCTTCTGCCACTGGCATCCAATGAGCCATCCGTGGGCAGATATCCCTTTTGCTCCCATTCTGGTACCCTTTGAGCAATACTTTTTCCACCTAAGTGGTGAGGGTACAGATTCTTCTTAGCATTTGCTTGTTGTTGCGCACGGAGAGCCTGCATAAATTAATGGGATCATGTTTAGTGAAATTGAACACAAAAAAACATAAGAAATTAAGATTAATTTATGTATGTATGACAATAAAGTGCACCTGGAACTCCGGTGTGTGACGTGTCTCAACAAATTGTACCCATTGCTCTTCGGTGATGCCCTCGTAAACCTCCCATGGTGGTCTCTCACCGTCTCCACCATGATCTGGAGCATCTGGATCTTCTGGAGCAGGCATCTTGTAGATGTACTTGTCAGCCAACTTATACTTGTGGTCCCGGAACTATTTCGACATCGCTGATAGCACATCCTTTTTAAGTGCGGGATCCACGGAGAAACGAGACTACGTACATGATCATTCAGTTAGTAAAGTAAACATAAATGTTCTATTATTTCACAAAAGATCATAGTAATAATGTAGAGATTTACCTGAAGACGCTGAAACATAGTATCCTTCAATGCTTGAGGCACTTGCTTCCAGTTGTGGTTTATGTTGCAATATGACTTCACCAAATGGCTACCGTAAGCGGTGAAGTCATTCTTCCAATTTCCATGGGGTTGGTTGAATGATTGAAGTCCACTGGTTTTGTAGGAGGGCCCTTGTTAGCCTTCAGCCCACGTGTTGCACCTCTCTTCTTTTGCTTCTTGCCTCTCTGGTGGGACAACTGACTCCTCTTCGGACAACTGACACCTCCATCATTTTGGTACCCGCTCGGTTGTCCACCCACTTGCACCGGAACAACAGAAAGGAATCAATGTCATAGTCTAGTTCCCAGATGTCCTCGATGACACCATAATACCAACTAGAGTTACTAACTGGTTGAGATCGGTTACCGCTGTGGTACTCAGTGGCAGCAGCTTCAATTTTTACCCCACTATTCTGGTTTATCGATTTGGCATCTTGGCGTGCAGTGTAGTATGTATACCCACTAATATCATACCCCTCAAATGATGTAATATTAGTTTCAGGTCCGATTGCCAAACATCTGATCTCTTCGCTTACAGCTTCTGGATCTGATGATGCTAATGTCAACACATGATCTTTGAACCATTGGATAAAAACTCGGTTTTGTTCCTTTGTCAGCCAAATGTGGCCTTTCAAAGGATTTTGATGCCTTAACTCAACCATATGGGTTTCCAAATAAGGTTCAACAACCTCAAGATGTTGTAAGACAAACAAATGTGCTTGATGAATAAGTAGACGCGAAACTTGCACGATCTTTCTACCAATAACACCTTTACCCTTAAACCTGCCATAGTGTCGTGGTTTTGGGATACCAATAGACTCTGCCTCACTCAAATAATCGGTCACAAATTCCGTGACTTCCTCAGTCACTGTTGCTTCAACAATGCTCCCCTCTGGTCGATACCTATTCCTCATTCTACTTTTCAGAATACCCATGTACCGTTCAAAAGGGTACATGTACCGTAAGTATACCGGACCACAGAACTGTATCTCTCGAACGATGTGCACAATTAGATGCACCATTATATCAAAGAAAGATGGTGGGAAATACATCTCAAGTTGACATAATGTGACAACAATTTCACGTTGTAGATCATCTAGAGAGGTTACGTCAATTGCCTTGGAGCAAACAGCGTTGAAAAAGAAACATAACCGAGTTAAAGCATTTCTGACATCAGATGGCAATATCCCTCGAATTGCGACCGGAAGAAGATGTAACATCAGTACATGATAATCGTGAGATTTCATGCCTAAAAGTTTTAAATCCTTCATCGATACAATGTTCTTCCAGTTTGAAGAGTACCCAGACGGTACTTTTACCGAGTGCAGACATTTGCAGAAACTAATCTTTTCAGCCTTTGAGAGCGTGTAGCATGCAGGAGGTAGGTAGATTCGTTTCCCATTCTCTTGTGGGTGTAACTCCTTTCGTATACCCATGGTTTGCATGTCCTTTCTGATTTTCAATCCGTCTTTTGTTTTGTCGGGTATATTGAGTAAAGTCCCACTCACTGCCTCACCAACGTTCTTCACAATGTGCATGATGTCTAAGCAGTGTCTCACAGAAAGATGACGCCAATAAGGTAGTTCCCAAAAGATAGAACACTTTTTCCAAATGTTTTTCGCCGGTTTTGATGTGTTTCCAAATACATTTGCAATGTCCTTAACCTTTTCGTACACTTCCTCAGAGCTCAGAGGTAGACGGGCCACACGAGTTTCGGCTTGACCATTGAACAACTTTCTCTTCGTTACTCGATAAGGGTGATCTTCGGGGAAAGACGTCGATGACACATATAAACATTCTTCCCACAATGTTTTAAACGGTCCGAACAAGTGTCTTCCTCGCATATGGGACATGCAAATGTTCCTTTAACCGTGTAACCGGACAAGTTCCCATACGCAGGGAAGTCATTGACGGTACAGAACAACAAAGCCTTGAGCGTGAAATTCTCTCTTGCATAAGCATCATATACCACGGTCCCCTCATTCCACAATAGCTTCAGATCGTCGATCAGAGGGGCAAGGTACACATCAATGCTATTACCTGGTTGCTTGGGACCAGATATCAGGAGAGATAACATGATGTACTTTCGTTTCATACACAACCATGAGGGCAAATTGTAGATCACTAGCAGAACAGGCCATGTACTGTGTTGACTACTCAATGTGCCGTACGGGTTCATTCCATCAGTACATAACCCAAGCCTCAGATTCCTATCTTCATGTCCGAAATGTTCTTTGTACCGTCTATTGATGTTTCTCCACTGAGGCCCATCTGCTGGATGTCTTAGTTTCTCATCACTCTTTCTACCCTCTGCATGCCATCGTAAGTTCTTTGCATCTTTCGGATTCGCAAACAACCGTTTGAATCTGGGTATAATCGGCAAATACCAAACTAGTTTTGCTGGAGGGCTTTTTTTCTGAACGGAGGAGTACTCACCATCTTTATGCTTAAACCGGGACAACGAACATTTCGGGCAATTGTCCAGATGTTCGTAATCACCCCTGTACAACACACAGTTGTTTGGACACGCGTGAATTTTTTTGTACTCTACTCCCATTGGACACACCCATTTCTTTGCCTCATACGTGGTGGTAGGGAGACCGTTCTCATCCGGTAGCATATCATGAATCAGCTCGAGGAATTCCGTGAAACCTTTGTCACTCAATCCATATCTTCCCTTCAGGTTGAACAATTCAATATAGCTGTCAATTTCGTGTACTTAGTGCAAGTAGGATACAACGCCATTTTGGATGCGTCCACAACCTTTGATACTCATCCGGCCGGTCGACAAATTATCCTCAACGTTATCAAGCATCTCGTCAATTTGTTCATCATGATAACTCGACTCACTGTCAACATTGACTCCGGAAGCGGTTGGGAGTTCTGACTCGTTAATAGTATCGAATGTCTGCTCGGTTCTTGAGTTACACCGATCGTGACTGTAGGAAGCTGAAGCATTATCTTCAACAGGTTCTCCATGAAAAATCCATTTTCTATAATGTGGCATGAAACCACGGGTCTTCACATGGAGTTGTACGACGTTGATGCTTGAATAATGTCTAACCACACCACAATCAACACAAGGACATGGAATTTTCTCCGCCTTTGTCCTGTCCTTGTGTTGCACTGCAGCTTTGCAAAACTCTTTCAGCATTTTGTCAAAATGTTCCCCTCTATCACCATACATCCAGTCACGCTCCATACTATATGTGCAACAGATCACAGGTGTGAGTTAGAGCCTTTGTAGAATATGGTCTGTATTAAGTAGCACATGTTTATTTCTTAATGGAGCATGACTGGGATGATTGTCAATTAGTCTAGCCAAACTCTAAGGTTGCAAACACAAAATAAACTAGCATTTTAAATTTAAGAAATTGTTGCACTTCTAAAACAGAAACCAGTGTTTAAAACAATATTACGAATACTTTTTCTACAAAAAATTCGGCATGACCTTTGCATAATTGTACACATCCCGTGCTTATTATTCAGCACTCACCAAAGTCATCACAACCACAAACATTCCAACAATGGCAGCAACCAACAATTAAAATAAATCAATTCTTTACTAGCTAACTGAAAACCAATTGCAAATTCAGATCATCAAATCAACATTTTCAATTCTCCACTGTATAAGTTCAAACCGGTTTAGAGATTAAAACAGAATCGAGAGTTAAAATACGTACTTGTTTTTTAAGGATTTATGGAGAGGGGAGACTGGTGCCTGAGAGGTAGGCTTCTGTGCGAGAGATGCAGCAATACCACTTCTGATATGTCTCTGCAAGGGAGCAACAAAAAATAAATTACAAAAGAAATGCATCAACAAATATGGAATGAAGCTAAATTATGTACTAGCACTTATATTTAAATACATAATTTCATTTATTAAACAAAAAATAAGGTTTAGTTACTTACTTGTGCACAGAGGAGGAAAGTGCAACAGTAATGGAAGAAGGCGGGAAACAAGAGAGGTGATTCACGGACTTGAATGTAGTGAGACCTGATTAAAAAAATTAGATATTGTTAGACATATACACATACATCAAACAATATTAATTACGAAGAGATTTTGAAAAAAAAATCGGCATGACTTTTGCATAATTTTACCTATCCCATGCTTGTTATTAAGCATTCACAACCATTCATCAACACAAATTTCCATCACAAATCAAACTAATACCAACTTTATCCATCAAACCAAATTTTAATAATTTGTGGAAATCAAATACAAAGTAAAAAAAGACACAACCATGCTTATTATTAAGCATTCACCAATTATTCAACAACACAAATTTCTATCATAAACCAAACTAATATATACCAAATTTATTCATCAAACGAAATTCCAATAATTTGTGGAAATCAAATACAAAGTACAAAAGAGAAAAATGATAAGTTAGATTATATTACCGGTTCGAAAATGAATTGTTCTCCGCTCCGCTTTCAATCTACCATGAAATGGTAAAGAAGCTTCTTAAGTATTTATCTGTAGAGACACAAATACATATAGACACAAGAGAAACTCAGTAGTTGTGTTTGTTCCTTATATGCAGTTAGGTTGCAAATTTACAGTGAGTGAAGAGAATGAAGAGATTGAAGAGTTAAGTTAAAAAAAATTTACCGGTTCCTAAATGAATTGTTTTCAGCCCCTCTTCTCAATCGGGCGTGCGAGACGCATGTAGCAGTACCAATCTCTACAGAGGCAACGCAGACGCAAAATAAATATGAATTGAGGGCGTAAAACTATATTGCTTACAATGTTTATAATTAGCTTATAATTATAAGCACAAATAATGCTCAAACATTGTTCCACCCCATATATAAGCATAATAAATATTAGCACAAATAAGCTAACCTAACTATACTTAAAAGAAGGGCCAAAAACAGCAAAACAATTCACTCGGACATTTCGTCAAACACCTTGTGTGCATACATAAATTTATTAGTTTAACACCAAATCTTGCAAAGATTTCACACACACAATAAATATCAGCATCCACAATCACAATGTGACAACAATCTATCAATTTTAACAACACATTAACAATAATTTAAACAAAAACCGAAACGACATTTGGGGTTTATATTCACCTATGCGCCTCTGTTGCTGGGCGGGAGGAGGGCGGCGACGACCACCGACGCGACGACCACCGACGGCGCGACGTCCGGCGAAGGCGGGAGGAGGAGGAGGGCGGGCGACGACAGTGTGGTGGTGGTGGCGTCGGGGTTTAGCAATTCGCCGTGGAGAACAGAGAGAGAAGAGGGGTTAATTAGGGTTAATGAAATCGTAATTGTGTCGAGGCGGGCTGGGGGGTTAATTAAAACGACCTATTTCGGCGGTTCCTAACAAAGAACCGCCGAAATAGACCCTCTGTAATAATAAAAAAAATAAAAATACCTATTTCGGCGGTTCCTAACAAAGAACCGCCAAAATAGGTCGTTTTAATTAAAAAAAAGAAAAATAGAAACACCTATTTCGGCGGTTTCGTGTAAGGAACCGCCGAAATAGGTCTCTTTTATTTTTTTAATTATTAAATAGGGCCTATTTCGGCGGTTCTTATCTAGGAACCGCCGAAATAGACCCCTTCTTTACAGACCGCATACATCTCGGGCCTCTATTTCGGCGGTTTTATCTACAACCGCCGAAATAGGGGCGCCGAAATAGACGTTTTTTGTACTAGTGATTACATTTGAAAATAACTTTTTTTAGATGTAAATAAAGAAACTACTAACAAATATGTAGAAATATATACATAATTTATAATTAGGAAAAAATAAAATTTTATTACAATAAATAATTGTTAACATTTATATTAAGGTCTATACAAATAACTTCAATATAATCAAACACAACTCTATCAATGGATAACAACAATTGTAACTATACGATGGTTTTAACACACCAGACTACTTGTTCACATTTTAATAAAAGGAAAATATAATAATTAATTAGTGAACTTTATTAATGATTACATCATACAAAAAAACAATTTAGTTATTAAAAATATGACTTATATATTACTATGTAGATATAATTAAATATTCAGATTTTATACCTTATTTTAGCAATAAAGTCAAAAGTGAAACTGATTATTATGTCATTCTTAATAATCATGTACCCTACTATCCATGATACAAATATTTTTTTATTACAGATTCTATAAATTTAAAAATATTAGAATTACTCAAAATAATTTTTAGTATTAGTTTTTAGAAAACACTACTAGTTTAAAACTATTGTTCTGTATTATTGTCATTAACTTATAATTTAGTATACCAATCTTTATAAAAAAACTAAAAAAAGGGAAAACAAACTTTTTTATATTAATTTATATATTTCAATTTTAACTTAATTTTTGTGTCAAATTTAATGTATAATATCATTTTTAAAATATAATTATAAATATTGAAAATTCAAATTAATTTATTACAAATTAATTTTTAAATATTAATTAATATTATTAAAATATTCTCGCCCCCTAATTACAGTTTTCTGGCTCCGCCTCAGTTTACAGTATTTATTCTCTTTGCGGCATAAACTACTGGATGTTTTGTGGTTGTTTTATGCTGGTATATTTGTGGTTGTTTTGAAAATTGTTGTTGGTTAGTGGCGGTTTAACATTTTTGTCAAAAATGTCAAACTCAAAAATACCACATTTATACCACAAGAACACCAACACCGAACGGGGCCATAATATGTATGAGAAACTTTGTACATATCGAGCAATCATAGCTTCTTTGGTTATAATCATCATCCTTTTCTTGTTTCATTTTTGCTTCAATCTCTCTTCTTCTGTCAAGCTAGATTTTCCTTAGAAAATTGAACTAGCTTCCCTTTCTATGTGTTCCTCAGTCATATTTGTGTCACTCGATTTTGAAATTTGATATTACGAAATATTAGAAAAAACAAATAAACAAGAGAATAATTCAGTTTTTCTTGTAGCATATCATGATTCGAGGTTCTTCTAGTTTGATTAATATCAGGTTAAACACGTGAAAAGTGTATTTCATAGTAAGAAAAGAAGTGCAGACACCACAAAAGGAGAAAACAGAGTCCCGCCTGAAGTTCAAAAATTAAAAACAAGGGATTAAAGAAACGTGAACATGAAAAGAAAAAAAATGAAAGAGCTTATGATAAGCCGCAAACTTATCATATTTTAGGTGTTAGATTTAGTATTATATTTATCTAAATTAGGTTATATATAAGTTATTTGTGCTATATTAGGTATTAAAGTGTTTTATTAGTTCAGTCTTATGTTTTTATATGTTTTTCTGTGCAAGGGATGATTTTCTAGCCAAAAGTTCATTGATGCCGGACTCCCTGCCGGATGTCCTCTGCACGGCACAAGTACGGAGCAGAAACATGTTATTGCCGGATCCGATGCCGGGTGGGAACTACCCGGCATAAGGAAAAGTTTTCACGGTTGACCAAACGACATCAGTTATGACCGTTACCACTCCAGGCCCTGCCGGGTATGGTGCCGGACATCTCCTGTCCGGCACAGGCGTCGGTTCGCATTGGTTTGACGGTTTCGGCCGTTAACGGTTGGCACGTGTTTTATTAGGTGCCGGATGACTTCTACCCGGCACTCCACCCCGCATACATGGATTTTGTTGCCTATAAATAGGACGAGAAGGGCTACACTTTCACACACTTCAACACCCCTATACACTCCACTCACAACTCCAATTCCGCCCCACTCCATTGTTGGTGTCCAAGGAAGTTTCTACGGTTCCATCCACGCGAAGAAGAAGAAGATCCTGTCGGGTTAAGGCTATGACCATTCCCTTCTCCCCTTTGTATTCTCTTCTTGTAGTTGTGTGGATGGAGATGTAGAACTCCTTGCTTGTTCTTGGTTAGGGATGAATTCCTTCTTTGTAAACACTATGATCATTTCAATATAATTCAAGCGTTCATTAAGCCTTTGTTCTTCTTGCAAGAGAATGATGTAGGCCACTTTGTTCTCTTTCTTCAAAGTCTACTTGAGGAAGAAAAGCCCAAGAGTAGAATTGGTTGAGAAGCCTTAATGGTCTTCAATGTTTTCATCTATGATTTAGGGTTAACATAAAAGATTTCGAATTAACCCATCTTCCCCCATTTCCTTGTTCATTTCGTGGCATGATATATGCTCGATTTGTTAATAGGGATGAGTTTCTTGTATTCGTACTCCGAAGCAAGAGAGTGGTTTTCACACACGAACGTGCCGGGTGCACTGCCGGGTCTCCTGTGTCCGGCACATTCAACGTCTTCGAATGAGCCGTGCATCTGGTATCCGGCAGGATGTCCGGCGCCTTCAAGTTGTTTGGTTAAGTTCGAGTTTTGAAGTTCATTGCGTGATCATACTGTTACTTGGTGATTTGATCCCGAATCTAGGACAAATTATTAGTAAGTTAGTTTATTTTCTTAGTTTAGAATCAACCTTTACTTTTCCCCCCTTGTCTTAGAATAGGTATTACCGGATTAGGACTAATTTTCTATAAGTCCCTTGGGTTCGATACTCTCGGTCGTAATATATTTACACTATACTCCGACCGGGTTTTATTTTGCTACCCGTAGTAGAGTTGTAGGTTTAGTTATTATTTTATTCTTTTTATGTATATAGTTTTCCTACAATTTCTCTGTTAGCAAATTGGCGCCGTTGCCGGGGACTTGGAATTAGTCCAAGTCCTAATTTCAGTAAAACGCCTTATTCTTTATTCTTTGATTCTTTGATCTTTTGATTCCTTGATTCTTTAATTTATTTTCGCCCTTAGTTTTGCAGACTTGAATGTGCCGTGCGGGATGCCGGGCATATGTCACCCGGCAAACTCGGAGGAAGTCTGATGCCGGATACGTTTTACCCGGCATTGCGTCCGGCATGTTCAAAGTTTTTTAAAATTCCTTACAGTATTGAGTTCTTGGCAATTTAAATTTGTTCTTGCTTACTCCCTTTCATTATTTCTCTCTCCTAATAGTCCCTATACTATGATTCTTTAATTTAAATTTCGAGTTTGAACTTGCCGTGTATTGTGCCGGGTTTTCTACACACGGCATTTCGGAGGAAGTCCTATGCCGGACAGGTTGTATCCGGCTCGTCACCCGGCATGTTCAAATTCTCTCAATATTATTGTCGTAAATAGGAGGGACAGTTAGGAATGATCTCCTCTTGCATCTATATTGATTATCTTCTGCACTTAATGTCTTTAATTAAGTTAATTTTTCGATTTTTGTTCACGCCGGGCAACATGCCGGGTTATATAAGCCCGACAATAGTGGAGGAAGTCCACTGCCGGGTAAGAGTCACCCGGCACTATGTCCGGCAGAACCAAAACTTTATTTTTCCTTGTATTTTCGTAAGTCTAAATATATCTAAATTTTATTTCTTTTATTTTTACGAAATATTATAACATTTTCTTTTGCTCCTCCTGAAGTTATCCAAGTGAATGCTTCTTCGGTCAACGAATTCTCCTGAAAATTTAGCCAACTTTGATCCGGAGATCGAGAGAACCCTGCTTCAAACTTTAAGGCAACAACGAACCCTACAAAAAGCAGATCCTACACCAATGGCTGCACCTACCGTCCGAAATATAAACCGGCCTTCTAACCAAGGCCAAAAGCCCGCAATTAACCTCCCTCTCCTTCCACAAAATGAATACGATGAATGGCAAAAACTTAAGCCATATCATCAAATACGATGCATAAAGGAATTGGGTATGTTCGATGGTACAAACCCGGACGATGCCTTGCTCCACATCACCAAATTCTTGCAACACACAAACAGCCTAACCTCCACAAATAATGTCCTCCAATACGCCAGACTTGCTCTCTTCCCCCATAGCCTTACAGGGAATGCCAACAAATGGTACCACAGTCTAACCCCCAGTACCATCACCACATGGGAGGACATGGCAACCAAGTTTTATGACAAGTTCATGCCTCCAAGTCGCACTCTGGAGATGATCGCCAAGATATACAACTTCAGACAACCCACCTCGGAGAACATCTGTGAGACTTGGGACAGATTCAAGGGGTTGCTGCGCACATGTCCTCACCACGGCCTCACCAAGGAACAACTATCTTTGTTGTTTTACAAGGGATTGGTCAACCAATGCAAGACCATGATCCTTTCCTCCCTTGGTGCAGACATATTGAAGAAGCCTGGAGATCAATTCCTTAGTGGAGTTGAATCTCTTTGCGAAGAGATTAGAGATTGGGCCACAGGTGGAACCAGGGGTGGTACCGCTGGTTTATTTCAAGTGGAAGAGGGCGACTCCAAATTCGACAAATTGATGCAAAGTCATGAGCAGTTATTGGAGAGTAATGCCCAGACGTCAACGAAGGTTAGTGCTCTACAGAAATTGGTGGAGCAAATAGCAATGAACAAACTTCCTCAACAGGCGAACGTGGTTAGTGCACGACCGCACGCTCCAAGCCCTGACATGCCCAACTTTCAGAATGTTGAGGAAGTCAACTATGTGAGTAACCAAGGGTATCGGCAGCCATGGGAACCAACCCCCTCAACACTTTCAGAGTCAAGCCGGCTACCAGGGCGGTCCAAGACAATTCAGACCATCCCATCCTGCATCATCATCAGAGGCTGAAATGGCTGAACTTCGTGACATGATGTCAGCCCTGATGAACAAGACCCAGGATACTCACAACGAGATCTCGACCATTCGCAAGGAGCACAAATCGTTGCAGTTGCAATTACAGCAACTTCTGACGCAACCAAGACAGCAAGGTCAACTCCCATCCCAAACGCAAACAAATCCACGGGAGCATGCGAATTCGGTCACTATCTTGCCACGGATCTCGAATGATGCCAAGTAGCCTAAAAGGCTAAGTGTAGGGCGGTTCCTCCTCATGCATTTTCACCTCAGGGGAGTTCCCTCTATCTTTATTCTTTTTTTATTTGATTTGTTCTTTGTCTTCTCTCTTTATTTTGTTCCTTTTCGGTTAATTCAAGTTTCTTAAAAAAAAAAACACACACACACACACATTTTCTTTTTGAACACTGGGGACAGTGTTCCTGCCAAGTGTAGGGCAGGGACCCCCCTTAAAAAAAATAAGTTTTTTTATAATATACATAAGTTTTGCGTTTTATTCAATGTTTTACTAAACTTTTTTGCATGTTTTTGATTAAGATGAGATTAGGAATGACTAAAAGCTTGTTCTCTCAAGAGGTAAGCTCTCTAATGACTTATAGATTCCTGTTTTTTAACTTTTTGATTCTCTTTATTAACATGAGTACATGATCTTTCTCCTAATTCTTTCCTTTATGTACTTATGGGTGTTATTCTTTTCTTTCCAAATTGTGAAAAATCTTTTGGGAGAAAATCTTAAAAAGGGTTTTTGTGCAAAAGAAAGAAGAAGAAAAAGAAAAAAAGAAAGAAAAAAATTCTCTTCCAAAGGAAAAGCATTATATTCCTAGAGGTTGCAAAAGTGCCTCTGAATAAAAGCAAGAAACGAGAGTTTTTTTTCCTTTTATTTTTCTCCTAAATTCCCCGTTCTTCAATGTAGAAAAAATTCATGGTTGATTCAGAAACCCTTGCAAAATAGGGCTGAATAATAAAAACCATCGATGAGTGTCTTGGCCACATTAAGAAACTCTTGAAAAATAGAGCTGAATGATGGAAACCGGAAAAAGGGGAGATTACAAATCCCTTATGCAAAATAGCCCAAAAGTTTTTGATCGATTTTGAAATTCTTTATTTTATACCCATTAGTATGTTTTGATGGATAAGGAGGTTTAAGTGATACTTGTGAAATAGAGTCAGAGAGTTGAGAATATTTATCTACATTTCATTCTAGAGTTTATCTGTTTTGTGCATGAGTAATTAGTCCTTTCTAATCTTGTTTTGCTCGAGGACTAGCAAAAGGTAAGTGTAGGGCCTTGATAAGCCGCAAACTTATCATATTTTAGGTGTTAGATTTAGTATTATATTTATCTAAATTAGGTTATATATAAGTTATTTGTGCTATATTAGGTATTAAAGTGTTTTATTAGTTCAGTCTTATGTTTTTATATGTTTTTCTGTGCAAGGGATGATTTTCTAGCCAAAAGTTCATTGATGCCGGACTCCCTGCCGGATGTCCTCTACACGGCACAAGTACGGAGCAGAAACATGTTATTGCCGGATCCGATGCCGGGTGGGAACTACCCGGCTTAAGGAAAAGTTTTCACGGTTGACCAAACGACAGCAGTTATGACCGTTACCACTCCAGGCCCTGCCGGGTATGGTGCCGGACATCTCCTGTCCGGCACAGGCGTCGGTTCGCATAGGTTTGACGGTTTCGGCCGTTAACGGTTGGCACGTTGTTTTTATTATGCCGAATGACTTCTACCCGGCACTCCACCCGGCATACATTGGATTTTGTTGCCTATAAATAGGACGAGAAGGCTACACTTTCACACACTTCAAAACCCCTATACACTCCACTCACAACTCCAATTCCGCCCCACTCCATTGTTGGTGTCCAAGGAAGTTTCTACGGTTCCATCCACGCGAAGAAGAAGAAGAAGTCCTGTCGGGTTAAGGCTATGACCATTCCCTTCTCCCCTTTGCATTCTCTTCTTGTAGTTGTGTGGATGGAGATGTAGAACTCCTTGCTTGTTCTTGGTTAGGGATGAATTCCTTCTTTGTAAACACTATGATCATTTCAATATAATTCAAGCGTTCATTAAGCCTTTGTTCTTCTTGCAAGAGAATGATGTAGGCCACTTTGTTCTCTTTCTTCAAAGTCTACTTGAGGAAGAAAAGCCCAAGAGTAGAATTGGTTGAGAAGCCTTAATGATCTTCAATGTTTTCATCTATGATTTAGGGTTAACATAAAAGATTTCGAATTACCCATCTTCCCCCATTTCCTTGTTCATTTCGTGGCATGATATGCTCGATTTGTTAATAGGTGATTTTCTTGTATTCATACTCCGAAGCAAGAGAGTGGTTTTTCACACACGAACGTGCCGGGTGCACTGCCCGGGTCTCCTGTGTCCGGCACATTCAACGTCTTTGAATGAGCCGTGCATCTGGTATCCGGCAGGATGTCCGGTGCCTTCAAGTTGTTTGGTTAAGTTTGAGTTTTGAAGTTCATTGCGTGATCATACTGTTACTTGGTGATTTGATCCCGAATCTAGACAAATTATTAGTAAGTTAGTTTATTTTTTTAGTTTAGAATCAACCTTTACTTTTCCCCCTTGTCTTAGAATAGGTTATTACCGGATTAGGACTAATTTTCTATAAGTCCCTTGGGTTCGATACTCTCGGTCGTAATATATTTACACTATACTCCGACCGGGTTTTATTTTGCTACCCGTAGTAGAGTTGTAGGTTTAGTTATTATTTTATTCTTTTTATGTATATAGTTTTCCTACAATTTCTCTGTTAGCAGCTTACCGCAAGAACTCTCTCACTGATTTCAACATTAAGCGCGAAGAACTAAGAAACTGGAAGAGAATTTTTAGTATGTCGTCTCTCATGCTATTCTAGCAACAAGAACATAAGTTTCCATGCAAACACCTGAACCAAGTGCAGACACAGACATTATTATGCAGATTCTGAGAACACTTGTCTATCATTCAGCAGAGGGAGGGTCTGGTCAGTCAGCAGACCTTTCTTGAAGTTCTTCTCATACTTACCAAGACTGAGATCACTTAGGATGTTCCTTGTATTTGTGTATGATGAATCAACTACTTGTGGTGGTTGAAACTTCTGTCCAAGCTCTCAAACATTTCAGATCTTGAATTGGTTAAAGTCATTAAGAGCAGCTCTTTTCTTCTGGATAATCATTTTCCTGCCCCAGGAAATGTTGTCCCACTTGTTCTTAATATCTGTTTCATCATCAGGAGCACAATTTACATCATAAATTTGACTAATGAAACAAAAAAAGACTCATAACCGCAAGGAAATCATTGTTTTACCTGCAGCCTCCATGGCTTTAATCAAAATCTTCTTCTTGGGAGTCCTAGGAATGTCGATCTTGAAATTATAAGTGAGGGTGAGCCTCTTGAAATTCATTTGACATCCTACCATATCAGGAGCATCGACAAGAGCCTGAGCATCAAAATACAATAAGCATATTCAACCTCAAAGCAAACAAGCGTATCCAAGATCTTGGCACATGAACTCATTATTTTGTCCCTTTTCATCAAATTAAAGGTCAAAATGAGACAAAAAGAAATCAAATACACTGAATTTAGTAAAATTGAAGTAGGAGACAACATGGAAGATTACTAGCGACCATTGGTTGGGTTTTTCTCCGAAGGAAAATGCAGCTGGATGAGAGGAAGGATATGACGTTGGAAAACAGACTAAATTAAAAGAAGCTTTTCTACTTGAGACAAGCATGTCTGCTTGTTTTTGTGGGTGCAGCTAGCCTGAAAACTTTTGATGATGGGAGCACTTCACTCTTTGAACATTGTCAACAGTTTCCTACATCTGTAACCATACATAGCATGTTGAATTCATTATCCATGTGCAACTTTGTTCTTTGAACATTGTCAACAAGAGTAGACAGCATGTTGCTGCTGTGAAACTTTGAATGTTGTACACCATAATTGTCATACATTGATGGGTTTCAAAATCACACTAGTATCACATCAAAAGTTAAATAATTAGCTTATGTGGTGGTTTATTTTGCAACAGAGGTAAAAATTGTTATCATTCACTGTGATTTAAAGAAACTAAGTTCGCACAATCTGCAGTGCAAAATAACACATCCATGAGCAGCCGTGAACATATATTTGTACAGAGCAGCCGTTAGCAAGCTTGTGAGTCAATAAAAAAAAATACCATACCAGAACACATCTAGTTACAAAATCATTACAGAACAGCCGCGAGCAAAATGCTCATTACCTATCAATCTGGTTTGATAATACTATTAGTGGATAATTTGGTACAGGTTAAAAGAAAAATTCTACCAACAACAGTAGTAGTGATTTCAGGCTTACACAAATTGCACACAATCTGCAGTAGTGAATGATTTCACACGTACAAAAATCACACTCAATCAACAACAGTAATGAATTATTTCAGGCGTACAAAAGTCACACACAGTCAGCATTAGTTAATTATTTCAGGAGTACAAAAATCACAGATAACAACATATATAAATGTAATGAAATAAGTAGACACAGGTTCACCATAGCCAGAAATGGAATCTGTAAGCTCAACACTCTCACATACATACACATTGCTGGACAGAAGCAAACCAATGATACATCGATCAAGCTTACTAAGGCTAGTATGTTTAGTCAATATGTATATATGATTAACCAGCTAATAGAGGGACACGATGCAATTTTCAATAACCATAGTGCTTTATACACTTCCTCAACAAATGAACTTCAGAACTACCAAAAAAAATTATTGAGAATAAAATAAATAAATGTTGTTTATTTACACATTTTGAAAAGAAAAAAGGATTGCAAATAAAAAAAATGCACATAGAAAACAATTTCGTAAAGGTTTGGATTTTGTCACTCGAGGAGTCTGTCATGGACAACAGTACAATATATCTGAAATATAAAAACAATCTCTTCCTTTTTGTATCAAACTTCTATCAATTATATTACAGGTGATGAAATCCTTAAGTCAACCCCTTGAATTACAACCGTGGTCCGTCGCTATATATTCTTTTTACACTATATATTTTTACAACTTTGCTCATATATTATAATATCACAAGGTTTAGAACTTAGATTGTTTTAGTACATGTTGGTTATTTCCTAAATAAGAATCAAATTACTAAATTATCAATAACATCTAGCTAGCTAGCTAGCTTATAGTTGTTATAATTATTTTAAACCAATTTTATTAGTTCAATTTTTTTTAAAAAAAATATTTAAAGAGTAAACCACCCCATTCTCTCTTAAGAAAAAAAACATTATTGAGAATAAAAAATAAATGTTGTTTTATTTATATATTTTGGAAAAGAAAAAAAATTATTCCAAATGATAATTTCGTAAAATAAAAGAAAAAATGCACATTCGTAAAACCAGACTTAAAAAAAAAAAAACAATGTCGTTAGTTTGGACCTCCCCCGTCCTCTGAGTTGTGTATATATATGTGCAAGTTTGTAAGGATGGAAAACACAATGCGTTTCTGGTTGTTCTCTTTACTCACCACCACAGCAGTAATAATGGCTTTTTTGCTTATGGCGATCTTGTTCTTGTTGTTTGATTCTAGTTCTTGCTTTGATCTGTCTTCTCCTTCGAACCCAGATTTTCCCCAGAAAATCAAAACCTTCTTTGATCTTTCTTCTTCTTCTTCGAACACAGATTTTCCCCAGAAAATCAAAACCTCTGTATCTCTTCCTTCGTCGGCAACTTCATCACCTTTCTCCCCTTCATCCGACGCCATTCCATTTCCAATACGTACTCCATCACCACCTTTCGCTACTGATTCGTCACCTTCTTGGGCTTCAACGATGATCTTGACTTCACCGCGTCAGCAATCAGACAGTCATCCGTCGTTCTTCTCCAAGAAAGCGATAATAATCGCAGGTGTGGCAATAGAAGCAATTGTGTTACTACTCCTGGTGACATTCTTTGTCCGGAGGCGATACACCCACGGCGGCCGTCGCAGAAGATACTTGAGGCCAGCAACTTCTCTACAGATGACAAAATTTCACAACAGCGATGATGTGGAGGCCTGTCTTCATAATAATAATGAAGAGGTGTTTTACGGAAGCAAGGTTGAAGCATCAAGAAAGAAGAACTCGCCCTCATTGTCTTTGAATACTGATCTGATTGAAATTGTGATTGTCCCCTCGACATCTGGATTGATGTCATCAGCACCACCACCGCCGCTCGCCTTCAAGAAGAAAACCCCACCACCACCATCACAACAACCTGATGCAATGAAAACTCTGTCTCTGTCGGCATCACCAACACTGCCCCTGCTAACACACGGTGCTGTTAATGATGGGTTCTCAGCAAAACCTCTCCTGAATAATCCCCCAGAGTCCAACTACATAATCGAAATCGTGATCGATCAGTACCCTAAAGATCGACAAGAAGATGTATCTTGGAGTAGTGATCGTTCCATGGTTGAATTAGACCAGAGCGGTGACTCTTTCAAGTAAGGAAATCTTGTTTAATTACTGTCTACTCTACTTTATATGAATGATATAGTAATCACGTGTTAATTACTTATCGTCTACTCTGTATGAATGATCAGAGCCTCCCCGACAACAAACGGTGCTACCAGCTCCTTTACATCACCGTCGGTGACTTTTAATACCCAGCTCGCCACACATTCTGAAGGTGGTGAAGACTACCCGGTGGTGAAGCTGAATAAGCCACCTCTGAATTTCACAAGCGAAACAGGGACCCAAGAAGATGAATCTTGGAGAAATCGTTTCATGGTTGAAGACAAACCCGTTGATTCTTTCCAGTAAGTCTGTTATAATATCCTCTTCTTTCGTTTCTTTATGAACACTGCAAGGAAATCTTGTTTCAT
Source organism: Limonium bicolor (assembly GCA_023374045.1). Classification (NCBI taxonomy): domain Eukaryota; kingdom Viridiplantae; phylum Streptophyta; class Magnoliopsida; order Caryophyllales; family Plumbaginaceae; genus Limonium; species Limonium bicolor. The sequence goes on from CM041781.1 coordinate 51,180,228, forward strand.
TAACCAATTAATTACTTAATTGTCGAATTAAATACTTTTTAAAGTAAATTTTTTGGTGTTAATTACAGAGATTAAATTGTCTTGTTTGAACTTATTGTGTTTAGGAATACGGGTGACATGATAGAAGTCTTCCCGGCAGAGATTAAATTGTCTTGTTTGAACTTATTAAGTAATTACTTAATTGCCGCTGGCTCCTCCACATCACCGCCAATGGTGAAGCTGAAACCCCTGCCGCATAGTGATAAAGTCGAACACATAATTTCTGGTCGTTCCATGGTGTGGAACTTAATCAAACTCAGGTATGTATAGTTTAATTCATTTCACTCTCTCTGAAGCTTAATTCGCTTGTCCATGGATAATGATTAATTCGCTGCTTCTTTATTTTGTTTAGGTACTGTAGTACTGAAACTGATTCAAATTCAAGAAGGAAGACCATTTTCATTCTCAATCAAGCTAAATCCCACAACACCTCCATAATTCTGATGAAGTCGCTGGAAATCCCAAGGGAGAGCACGCCCTCAATGAAGGAAAAGAATTGAGTTTAGAAGCTCTCAAGAAACACCCAACTCAGCTTCCTGCACACTTTCTGTATCATCATCATCTTCTGAAATCCATCACACGTGCCAAAGTGATGCTGTTTCGGTGTAACTATAACAATAACAAGATTCTTCGCATCAGGGAGTCTTTACAATCCACCGGCAATGATGAGCAGAATTCCCAAGAAAGAATGTTGATACCGGAAGCAGGGAATAAGCAGACCGGGTCTTGTTACTCTAAGATTAGGATGACATATTTTAAGCATAAATATTCTATAAGTTTAGTAGCCATGAAGCTAGTTCCTTGTATAGTAGCCGGATTTTGTATGTACCGTAGTATGCATGATCAAAGTCTCCCTGAAAGCAGGGAATAATCTAGTTAATTTCTAATGTAACAACTCTCCATCTGTTTCTAGGTTATTAAAACTGGACCAGTCGATATTAATATTTTGCTCCTCATGCGTTGTTCATGAAAATATTAACACTAAAACCATGTCAGTGACATGCCAGGGTATGCTTATGTATGCGCACCATTCGTAGTAGATTTTATTAACACAAAAATTGTGGTCAGTGATAATTAGTCAATTGATAATTGGATGGGTGTTTCAATATTCATCATCTCTCTGTTTCTCTTTCCACGTGTAATAAATTGATAATTGGGTGCTTGTCTCTTAACTTACCTTCATGTTCAATGTTCTGGGTTTCCAATTCCCTTCGCTTCACATTCTGTGATAATTATTAGTACGTTATGAATGAATGCAGAAGAAACTGTCCACCGATGATGGTAGCCAGCTTTTCCCATTCATTCTCTTGGCTTTACTCTGGTCCTTCTCCTTTAATCCGTACGTGCTATACATATAACAATCTTTCTCAGATCAGTCAATCAATCACTTGGTTTTCCTTAAAAAATCTAAGAAAAATCAATCACTTGATCTGCTAGCACAAAAAACCATCAACAATTTCAATGCCAGTTAATCATCATCATCATGATGCTGCATTCTGTTTACTGATTCAAATTCCACAAGGAAGACATTTTTCATTCTCAATCAAGCTAAGTCCTAGAACACCTCCATAATTCTGATGAAAATCGTTGGAAATCCCAAGGGAAGAGCACGTCCTCAATGAACTCCCAACTACGGAAATGGAAGAGATGGGTTATACTCCAGATTTGTCAATGTTTAACAGATTGATATGTGGTTTTGCTCAGAGAAAAGAAAGCAAGAGAGTAGTAAATCTTCTTCAGAAGATGGCAGAGAAGAAAGTGGCTCCCAATTCATCCACAGCTTCCCTCTTGTATTTAATTTGCTGCAGGAGAACAAAGAAGATCACCACTGGCTTAATCTGCTTCCAAGTTTTTCTCCCCAGAGTAAAAGCATTATAGAACACAATCCTAACTGTTAACTACGTCTCTATTGATGTCTCATCAGCTCAGAAAAATAGTAGAGCTTTTGTTTCTCTGCACTAGTCTGAGAATCAGTTTATATCTGAAGTTCACATGACAAATGTGCAATGCTGAGCTCATCATCAGAAGTTGATGTACGTTCTTTCTTGCTGGCTTCATTGTGTGTAAGTAGTTCAGAATTCTCTACACTGAAGATGTTCCATTCCATGGGGCTGGCTGGCTGGCTGTTACTTATTGATTTCCATGGATTTTAGATAACTCACTAACTGGCATTAATTCCTCTAAAATTGAAAAAGGATGAGATAACATCATACTTCTTTAAGAGAGGATGATGGGTGCTGAATAAGTTAAAGGCCATCTCTCATGTCCATTTGTGAGGTTTGTCCTCTTGTGTTTGAAGAGCCTTGTCAGTGATGTTTATCACTCTATGCTACATATTATGCATCGATGTTAATTCTTAAAGATGTTTGAAGAACCTTTTCTAGTTGAAGAGCCTTTTCACCTCATTGGTGGTTGGTATTAATATAATTTAACTTTGTTGCTTCTCTAGAAAGTATACTGAAGTGCATGTTTGATACTACTTTTGGGTCTCATTTTGCAGGTGATTCTGTAAGATTGAGTTCTATCCTTTCAACTTCCAGATTTGGTAGTACATTAGCGGAGAATGAATTGAAGCTCAATCAGTGTCTGCTTACTATGAATAAAGCATACTATGACTGATCCATCTGTTCTTTTGAACGATCAATGTGACATCTAGAATTAAGAAATGCTAACTATCTTCAAGGAATGAAATGCTCTCTCTCCCTGTAGCCTTTTATTCAGGTTTTGAGGAGATTTGTGCCTGACTGAAGGTAATGTAACCAAAGCATTATGTGTTGTTTTGAACTGAGGGAAGTCAAGGAATGGATAACTTTAGTATTCTGCCTACATTCTGTTTCGCTTGCTGTAAATATTAATATTGGTAAAAGTTTGGTTTGAAATGAACTGTGCAGATGTCAAAACAAATGAATGCGTAGATGTCAATGGTGGTGTTGGCAAGACAAGAAAGCTAACATCGCTGCAATTGAGAGGTTTTGACTAAGAAATGACATTCTTTCTTGGTTGGTCATGGCAACTAAGCTCTGAACATTAGTAGTGGTCCATGATATTGCTGTTTAGGATATTGAAAGTTCAGTATCCTCGTATGAATTTTTTCCCCTGAACTAAGATTTAGTCGTTGTTTTTAAACTTGAATTATAATTAGTCATACTCCCATTTGAACTTTCCCCTCATTAATATTCTTTTAATGACGAGATGTTTGCTTTCGATTGAATAAGCTTGTATTTCATGACAATGTTGAATTATATTCACTGATTGCTTTCGCATGGGTTCGTGTGTAAAGGACCAAACCATAAATTTGCCCTGTTCCGTCTTTATTCCTTGATCTTGCCGTTTTTTTACATTTTGATTTTGTAAAATGGTTCAGTTGTGTGGATCTTAGTTTGATCCCCCACCCTTTTTTATTGTGTCTGAGTAGGTGTAAACCTATAGAAGAAGATGCAGGATAAGAGCTCCGTGTTGCAGTGAGGTTTTCCCTTGTCACTACTGTCATAATGAGGTTAAGGTATAAAGGACTTCCCTCTCATGAAACTAAGTAAGTTACCTACAGATCCCTAAGCCATCCTTCTTAGTTTGATTGGTGAAGTTGTGCACTGTGAAGATTTTGTTATGTTAGTTGGTGGTTTCTATTCTAAATTTTATGGTTTGGTTTCTCAGGTTATATGTGCAGTGTGTGACATGGAGCAGCGGGTATGCAAAATTCCCGTTTCAAGTTTCATTTCACTTCATGGAAACCGTGATTAGATGGTGCTCTTGATGTTCGTTTCAGGTTTGAGGTTTCTATTCTAAAATTTTATGGTTTGGATTAGATGGTGCTCTTGATATGTTCCTAGAGGACTTGCACCCTCTTCCTAGTAGACAGCTTTTTTGTAGTGTGATTCAAAGAGTGAGGAAGAACTCAAATCATCTTCTCAGATATTCATGTATTTGGTATACTCTAAATATACATGTAGATGACTTTTGACTTTGTTGTAAAGAAAATTAAAGTAGAAGTTGAATTTATAGATGTAAAGAGTTTACTATTAATGTATTGACATCTACATGTATGTGGTATACTATAAATTTATTTAGAGCTTATAAAGAGTGTATAGTTGAGATTCCATGGATTACGCTTGATATAAAACCAATGAAGGGAGGGACATTGTACATATATGTTGTTATTCATAGGTAATTACCGACAAATGATACTCCTTTAATAATTCCTTGGTAATTACCAATAAATAGAAAATTCCTTGGCAATTACCCATAAATAGAAAATTCCTTGGCAATTACCAATAAATAGAAAATTCTTTGCTAATTACCGATGGATATGAAATCTTGGTAATTACCGATGGATTGAATATCATTGTTAATTGTTAATGAATAGGAAATCTCTTGGTAATTATCGATAAATAGTAACTTTCACTTCATTTATGACAATAACGACGAATGTAACTTTTTTGTTGGTGATAGCTTTCAAATTTATATTATTCATTAGTAAATTTTAGCGACGGGATTCACTTACGAAAATATTTTGATGGTATTCAGTCGGTAAAAAATTTTACCAACGGATTTTCTTATTTTACTAACGATTTTTTTGTTAGCAATCTCTTTTTTTAGTAGTGGAAGCAGAAGAACTCCCGAAAGCAGGGAGGGAATAAGCTAGTTTCTAATATTGTTCTTTCCATTTATTACTTTATTATGCCTTGTGGTTTTATTGCCATGACCAATGTTTTGTATTCAATGTGAAAATTGGTGGAAGTAAAGTGCTTTTGTCTTATTCTAGCTCAGTGAAGTTCATAAAAACTTTCGGCACTACAAACTTTGAACGAATAATCTTATTATCTATTATTCGATCAAATGAATATAGACTAGAAACCTCATATATTATTTTAACAACGGATGACCGGTTCCCTCCGCAATATTCATGAACCTTAAACCGGCTCTCGAAACAACAACTAGAATTTACCCAAATACTAAAAAAATCAAGATGCGATTAAAAGATATAAGTTTTTTTTATAGTTACGGTAGTGGGTAGGTTTCAAACCCAGAACCACTCCTCTACCGACCAAGTCACGGGGGCTTGGTGTGATAAAAAATACAAATGAATATAGACTAGAAACCTCATATATTGTTTTTACAGTTGTGGCTTCAAAGAATGATGGAGAGGTCTTCATCACCAAAATTGACGAGTCATTAAATTTAGCTCATGGTGATTGTTCATGGGTCATTGACTCTGGAGCATCCTTTCATGTTTCCCCAAATCGAGATCTATTCTCAAACTACCAAAGTAGTGACTTTGGAATTGTGAAGATGGGAAATGAAGGAAGAAACAAGATCATTGGCAAAGGAGATGTTGAGATGATGACAAACACATGCTGCAAATTGATATTGATGGATGTTAGACATGTCCCTGACATGCGTCTAAATCTCATGTCAGTCGGTAAACTTGACGATGCCGATATGACCAGCAACTTCGGAGGTGGAAAGTGGAAGCTTGCTATGGGAAATATGATATTTGCTCGTGTACAAAAACAAGGCTCTCTTTACATAATGCATGGTAAAACGAGCAAGGGGGAGATTAATGTAGCTCGTAGTGGTGCAGATTTGGAGTTATGGCACCGGCGACTCGGCCATATGGGTGAGAAGGGATTGCAAATCCTCGCCCGCAAGCAACTACTTCCCAACGTTAAAGGTGAAACTCTGAAGCCATGCACCGACTGTTTGGATGGAAAACAAAATAGAGTTGCTTTCCACACTTCCTACCGACCAAGTAGGAGAAGAAGTATACTGGAATTAGTGCACACTGATGTGTGCTCTATGACAGAGAAATCTTTGGGTGGTGCATTATATTTTGTCACCTTCATTGATGACCACTCAAGAAAAGTATGGTTGTACCTGTTGAGATCTAAGGACCAGGTACTTGATACCTTCAAGGAGTTTCATGCCAAAGTGGAGCGTGAGACTGGTAAAAAGTTGAAGTGTGTTCGTGCCGACAACGGGGGAAAATATCGTGGCCCTTTTGACACCTTTTGTAGGAGCCTAGGTATTAGGCTTGAGAAGACACCACCAAAGACTCCACAATTGAATGGTTTAGCAGAGCGGATGAACCGAACTATTATTGAAAGAGTTCGATGTATGTTGTCACATGCCAAATTGGCCAAGTACTTCTGGGGTGAAGCAGTAAAGACGGCAATAGACATCATCAACTGCTCACCATCAGTTCCATTGTCTGGAGAGATTCCAGAGGAGATATGGTCTGGGAAGAAGGTCAACTACAACACTTTCAAAGTGTTTGGGTGTCGAGCATTCGTCCACATTCCAAGAGATGAACGCTCAAAGTTGGATGCTAAGACCAAGGAATGTATCTACCTTGGATCACCAAAGGATGAGATGGGTTATCGGCTATGGGATCCTAAAGATAAGAAGGTTGTCAGAAGTAGAGATGTAGTCTTCTTCGAAGATCAAACAACCAAGGATCGAGAGCAACCCATCAAAACTATACATGCACCTCTTCATCCCACCAATCAAAGCAGAGATGGAGAAAACTCTGCAATGGCAAAAGAAAAGAAATTTTAGTTTACTATCGGTGTTTCATTTTTGGAGTATTTGAATCAACCTGAAGTTGAGAGGCAAGGGGAAGATTTATTACGATAAACATTCTTTGCGAGTCATTATTAAAAACCTATAGTTATTGTCGTACCTTCTAGTGTTTTGTAATTTTTTCCCATTGGAGTAATACATGTTTGGTTTGGCTGCCCTTATATAGTGATATATTTTCATCATGCATCTAGTTTCTACCCTTTCCGCTCTTCCATCACTTTTACAAGTTTTCATGTTCACAGTGATATGCCAATCTTCCGACTACCCTTGCTCTAGGTTGCCTTCTCTTTTATTTTGATACAGGTGTTTGGCAAACAGATTCTGAATCATAGTTTCCCAGACCAAATGAGCCAAGAGTTACCCCAGATTTTCTTGTACAATACTTCTCGTTCACTGTTCAGACGGCCTAAATTAGCGATGTCACCGGGACATCGATTTTTGCGATGTCACCTGAGCCGCTTCGCTCGGGTGCCATCGCAAAAATCGATGTCCCGGTGACATCGCTAATTTAGGCCGTCAGATCACGTGCTGACGTCATCAAAAATCAGCAAAAATCATCATACGGTCCATAATCATGCGGACGTTTTCAGGGGTATGACGGTAAAATCGTTCATATATTCATATTTTTAACAATCGCACGTGACGATCCCCCTTCTCCCCTCAAGCCCGCCAAATGGCCCGACAATTGACCCCCCCCCACTCTTTCCAGCCCGGCCGCCCGCCCACAATGCCCATCGCCTCCCCTTGTCGTCCTTCCCAAACCCTCAAATCATTAATTGTTTACAGTGAGTTGAATTGAAGCGTTATATCGCCATTGCTGCTGGCCGTATGTAAACGTACTGTCGTTACGGTATCACTTCATTCCCCATTACCCCATTTTCATCCCCTCTAATTACTCTATCTCTTGTTCGTTTGCCACGTTCAATGTCGGCGTCACCGAAACGATGTCCAGGTATACCGAGTTTTAATGTTTTACCGATACAGTAGTATACTTTCAGGTTTTATAAGGTAATGAAGTATTGTGCGATCCAGGTGTTCTGAGCAGTCGTTGCGGTGATGACGTACCAATTGAAGCAACGGATGTTGAGCGCTGGCAATCTCTTAGGTTTGATAGTGTTAGCGATGCTTACGCCTTCTATTCCGCTTATGCAGAGAGGGTTGGTTTTGGGGTACGCAGAAGAGGCAGCAACAAAAGCAGAAGCAAGAAGATAGTACTGACAGTACGACCTTACATTTTGTTTGTCTGTAATCTAGAAGGTTTCAGGCCGGATAGCAAGAGTGACCCTGGATATGCCATGCAATCAGCTCTAGATATCACTAAGCCGCAATACAAGCGCCGGAGGCATAATGTAGAGAAAAGGTGCGGGTGCAAGGCTCGGATGTCTCTGAAATATTGCTGTACCGAAGGACAATATTCAATAACAGAATGGGTCGGCGAGCATAATGGACACGTACTAATGCCAGAACCACTAAGGTATTTAATGCGATCAAACAGACATGTCGATCTTGAAGTTGGACTGCAAGCTGAGTTGAATGCTAATGTTGGGGTTCAGCTAGACACCTCATTCAAGATTCTTGCAACCAGCGCTGGTGGGTTCCAGAACCTTGGTTGTACTAAAGTTGACCTTAAAAACCATCTCCGCACGAAGAGGCAGAAGAATATGCAGCCGTCTGAAGCCACCTGCCTGCAAGAGTACTTTAGGCGTACTGCAATGCAAACTCCTGGATTTCACTATGACATACAGTATGACTGCGAGGACTTGATAGCAAACATTTTGGGCTGATCACAGAATGAAGATGGATTATTCTCTGTTTGGTGATGCTGTCACGTTTGATACAACATTCTGTACCAATAGTGCGTACAGGCCTCTAGGTAATTCAGTATTTATCCTCTTCATCCATATGCTAGCTGTCATATATATCTCGTCACGCAAAAACCTGGCATTGGCCAGGAATCATTGTACCGTGACTCTTTCGTATTCAATGACTATCAATCCTATGTCCCTTGTTGCTCACTACCTTGATGGGTGAGTTTATTCCTGCAATCATTTGATAAACATGAATTTATGTTACAGTTGTTTATAAATTATTATTCCTGCAATCATTTGATAAACATGAATTTATGTTACAGTTGTTTATAAATTATAATTAAACATACCGCTTTCTTTACAGTACTTATTGCTTGCACTATAACGTGCCCTGTCCATTTCTTGCTCAGCTTTGTTTAGTGGGTTTAATCATCACCGACAAATAGTCGTCTTCGGGGCGGCATTGATATTCGACGAGACAATACCTTCATTCGAATGGTTGTTTGAAGCGTTTGTTGGATGCATGGACAACAAGGCACCAGTCACGATATTCACAGACCAGGATGCAGCTATGTCAGCAGCGCTACAGTCTCGACTCCCTGACGCATTTCATGGGCTCTGTTCTTGGCACATCTTGCAGAATGCCAAGAAGAACGTTCATAGTGCTGATGTATGGGATCCAAGACGAGTCAGAATTTGATAAGGTATGGGATGGTTGTATGTCCAGAGTGCAGTCTGCTGGTCAGGGGCCTAAGTATGTTAAGTCCGTGCAGTGGATGCTCCGAATAAAAGAGAAGAGAGAACATTGGTCGGCTGCATGGGTCAACAAGCACTTCACCGCCGGTATGCGCACAACGCAGGCCAGTGAATCTATCAACAGTAGTGTTCGATCATTTCTGAAACCTGACCACGGCCTTACTGAGTTTTTCCCCCATTTTAATAATATGATATACTCCATTCGAGAACGTGAAAATCACGCCGAATTCGAAGCTAGAGCTAAGATCACTGCAAACACGTTCACATCGTGCCCCCTGATGGTACGTGCTGCCGGTGTGTACACACCTACAATATTCAGTGCACTTCATTACGAGAGGGAACACAACATTGGTTACATTGTTGACGCAACTCCTGAACCGACAGAGTGCGGGTTAGACGCTTGGAAAGTGTACAAGTTGGACACAGACAATTCTGAGCTTGATATAAGGGTTGTGCATGCTGGTTTCGGTGAAGATATAGTGATTAAATGTAGTTGTTGTCTGTTTGAGGCAATGGGTATCCTATGCCGTCATATTCTTAAACTCATGGATCTTTTTGGCTCAATGGGCAAATTGAGTTGCAGGACATTATCCGAAGTGTTCATAAAGAGCCGATGGCGGCTAAATGCAAGGTCTACCATTCTTCAAAATGGTAACGAGGTTCACGCAACACTGCCAGAAACATCATCGTTCCTATGTCACTATCAGCGCCTAACAGCACCGTTGTTCATTGGCTGCCACCGCATCTTCGGACCCCGATCTGTACAACTATGTCATTGGTGAGGTTAAAGGTATTCTGAAGTACGCCATAGATTATTATGAAAGCAGACCTCAGGACGATGGTGAACATACAATCACCAGGGACTATGTGAAACTGGGCAGAGGCGATTTACTTTTGGGATAAAGAAGAGGCAAAATCCCCATAGGAATCGAAAGAGAAGACGATCTGAAACTGAAATTAGAAACCAAAGATAACGGGCTTCGCATCTAAGGGAGGAGTTGCCCCACAGAAATGTTGAAACTCAATGCAATGACAACAGTGCACATGCAGATGCCCCTGTACCTTCCACCACCACATATGGATATTTCATAACCTTACTCAATAGTGTATGCAACCCTTCCACACCCCAATGGTTACCGTAGAGCGCCTAGATTACTCGCTAAAACTGAACTTGTCTGCTATTTTGCGGGTCTACTGAAATATGTATTTTACTTGAGCTTGGATTTAGAAGCAAACCTCTTATTATTATTTTGGAGTGGCTAATGTTTGGTGCTTTGAACTGTTGTGGATGTTCATTCAGTTAATATTACATACTAATCCTAGGAGGTACGTAGTTACAGTCCCGGAAAAAAAAATGTTTTTCTGTACCGACTGGTAATATTAGCGTATACTTCAGGTAATCGTGGACATCAATTTGTTCATACAAAATGTAATGGGGTTATATAGTCAAGTCGTTGAATCAATCTCAAGTCATTAAGTAAATGAGTTACTGGCGCAACCCCTCGTCTATCAATTATCATTTTGATTAGCCGGAGTATATTCCATAGTTGGAAAAACAAATATTTTCTAATCATCAGGTAATACGAACTATGAAATCCCGTATGACCAAACCAACTTTTCTGTTGAATAGATCGAAAGTATAATTGTGTTTGTTAAGATATCATCGAATTTGTCAGGTGTATTACTACTTTCTGTAAATTGACCAACGGTTGGTCTATACGGCTCTTTCCGGCAAATTCTACTATACAACCGGAATCACAATGCTCCGTGGTTCCTGTGTACACGTGGAAACAAAAAGTAAACTACAGTTTAATGGATATCACTGACTAAAGTAAACCAAACGGCGTGGTAATGTTAATGTATACCCATCCTTATTCACTCTTAGGTAGCTTCATTCATTATCTTCACACAATGCCGCGTCTTCTCTATCTGTTTCCATCTTATCTACCTGCCCCCTCCCATTGTCTGCCTTCATCATATGCCGTCTATTTATATTTACCACGCCACGCATTATATCATTCCATGTCATCAGAAGGGTTGGAAATAATGCTAAAGTCATCGTTAAGCCTACAGTTTAATGGATATCACTGACTAAAGTAAACCAAACGGCCTGGTAATGTTAATGTATACCCATCCTTATTCACTCTTAGGTAGCTTCATTCATTATCTTCACACAATGCCGCGTCTTCTCTATCTGTTTCCATCTTATCTACCTGCACTCCCATTGTCTGCCTTCATCATATGCGTCTATTTATATTTACCACGCCACGCATTATATCATTCCATGTCATCAGAAGGGTTGGAAATAATGCTAAAGTCATCGTTAAGCCACAGTTTAATTGATATCTCTGACTAAAGTAAACCAAACGGCGTTTTGTTAATGTATACCCATCCGTATTCACCGTTAGGTAGCGTCATTCATTAAATATTCACACATGCCCCGTCTTTCTATCTGTTTCATCCAATCTACCTACCCACCCCCATTGTCTGCCTTCATCCTATGCCGTCTATTTATTTACCACGCCACGCATTATTTCATTCCATGTCATCAGAAGAGTTGGAAATATTGCAAAAAGTCATCGTTAAGCCTACAGGTAATGAATATCACTGACTATCGTAAACAAACGGCGTTTTTGTTAATGTATACCCATCCGTATTCACCATAGGTAGCGTCATTCATTAAATATACACACAATGCCCCGTCTTCTCTATCTGTTCCATCCAATCTACCTGCCCACCCCCATTGTCTGCCTTCATCCTATGCCGTCTATTTATATTTACCACGCCACGCATTATATCATTCCATGTCATCAGAAGAGTTGGAAATAATGCAAAAAGTCATCGTTAAGCCTACAGGTTAATGAATACCACTGACTAAAGTAAACCAAACGGCGTGGTAATGTTAATGTATACCCATCCGTATTCACTCTTAGGTAGCTTCATTCATTATCTTCACACAATGCCCCGTCTTCTCTATCTGTTTCCATCCAATCTACCTGCCCACCCCCATTGTCTGCCTTCATCATATGCCGTCTATTTATATTTACCACGCCACGCATTATTTCATTCCATGTCATCAGAAGAGTTGGAAATATTGCAAAAAGTCATCGTTAAGCCTACAGGTTAATGCATATCACTGACTATAGTAAACCAAACGGCGTGGTAATGTTAATGTATACCCATCCGTATTCACTCTTAGGTAGCTTCATTCATTATCTTCACACAATGCCCCGTCTTCTCTATCTGTTTCCATCTAATCTACCTGCCCACTCCCATTGTCTGCCTTCATCCTATGCCGTCTATTTATATTTACCACGCCACGCATTATATCATTCCATGTCATCAGAAGAGTTGGAAATAATGCTAAAGTCATCGTTAAGCCTACAGTTTATTGATATCTCTGACTAAAGTAAACCAAACGCGTTTTGTTAATGTATACCCATCCGTATTCACGTTAGGTAGCGTCATTCATTAAATATTCACACAATGCCCCGTCTTCTCTATCTGTTTCCATCCAATCTACCTGCCCACCCCCATTGTCTGCCTTCATCCTATGCCGTATTTATATTTACCACGCCACGCATTATATCATTCCATGTCATCAGAAGAGTTGGAAAAATGCAAAAAGTCATCGTTAAGCCTACAGGTAATGAATATCACTGACTAAAGTAAACAAACGGCGGTAATGTTAATGTATACCCATCCGTATTCACTCTTAGGTAGCTTCATTCATTATCTTCACACAATGCCCCGTCTTCTCTATCTGTTTCCATCCAATCTACCTGCCCACCCCCATTTCTGCCTTCATCCTATGCCGTCTATTTATATTTACCACGCCACGCATTATATCATTCCATGTCATCAGAAGAGTTGGAAATAATGCAAAAAGTCATCGTTAAGCCTACAGGTTAATGAATATCACTGACTAAAGTAAACCAAACGGCGTGGTAATGTTAATGTATACCCATCCGTATTCACTCTTAGGTAGCTTCATTCATTATCTTCACACAATGCCCCGTCTTCTCTATCTGTTTCCATCCAATCTACCTGCCCACCCCCATTGTCTGCCTTCATCCTATGCCGTCTATTTATATTTACCACGCCACGCATTATTTCATTCCATGTCATCAGAAGAGTTGGAAATATTGCAAAAAGTCATCGTTAAGCCTACAGGTTAATGCATATCACTGACTATAAAAACCAACGGCGTGGTAATGTTAATGTATACCCATCCGTATTCACTCTTAGGTAGCTTCATTCATTATCTTCACACAATGCCCCGTCTTCTCTATCTGTTTCCATCTAATCTACCTGCCCACTCCCATTGTCTGCCTTCATCCTATGCCGTCTATTTATATTTACCACGCCACGCATTATATCATTCCATGTCATCAGAAGAGTTGGAAATAATGCTAAAGTCATCGTTAAGCCTACAGTTTATTGATATCTGGACTAAAGTAAACCAAACGGCGTTTTGTTAATGTATACCCATCCGTATTCACCGTTAGGTAGCGTCATTCATTAAATATTCACACAATGCCCCGTCTTCTCTATCTGTTTCCATCCAATCTACCTGCCCACCCCCATTGTCTGCCTTCATCCTATGCCGTCTATTTATATTTACCACGCCACGCATTATTTCATTCCATGTCATCAGAATAGTTGGAAATATGCAAAAAGTCATCGTTAAGCCTACAGGTTAATGAATATCACTGACTATCGTAAACTAAACGGCGTTTTGTTAATGTATACCCATCCGTATTCACCATTAGGTAGCGTCATTCATTAAATATACACACAATGCCCCGTCTTCTCTATCTGTTTCCATCCAATCTACCTGCCCACCCCCATTGTCTGCCTTCATCCTATGCCGTCTATTTATATTTACCACGCCACGCATTATATCATTCCATGTCATCAGAAGAGTTGGAAATAATGCAAAAAGTCATCGTTAAGCCTACAGGTTAATGAATATCACTGACTAAAGTAAACCAAACGGCGTGGTAATGTTAATGTATACCCATCCGTATTCACTCTTAGGTAGCTTCATTCATTATCTTCACACAATGCCCCGTCTTCTCTATCTGTTTCCATCCAATCTACCTGCCCACCCCCATTGTCTGCCTTCATCCTATGCCGTCTATTTATATTTACCACGCCACGCATTATTTCATTCCATGTCATCAGAAGAGTTGGAAATATTGCAAAAAGTCATCGTTAAGCATACATGTTAATGCATATCACTGACTATAGTAAACCAAACGGCGTGGTAATGTTAATGTATACCCATCCGTATTCACCTTAGGTAGCGTCATTCATTATATTCACACAATGCCCCGTCTTCTCTATCTGTTTCCATCCAATCTACCTGCCCACCCCCATTGTCTGCATGCCGTCTATTATATTTACCACGCCACGCATTATTTCATTCCATGTCATCAGAAGAGTTGGAAATATTGCAAAAAGTCATCGTTAAGCATACAGTTAATGATATCACTGACTATAGTAAACCAAACGGCGTTGTAATGTTAATGTATACCCATCCGTATTCACTCTTAGGTAGCTTCATTCATTATCTTCACACAATGCCCCGTCTTCTCTATCTGTTTCCATCCAATCTACCTGCCCACCCCCATCGTCTGCCTTCATCCTATGCCGTCTATTTATATTTACCACGCCACGCATTATATCATTCCATGTCATCAGAAGAGTTGGAAATATTGCAAAAGTCATCGTTAAGCCTACAGTTTAATTGATATCACTGACTAAAGTAAACCAAACGGCGTTTTTGTTAATGTATACCCATCCGTATTCACCGTTAGGTAGCGTCATTCATTAAATATTCACACAATGCCCCCGTATTCACCGTTAGGTAGCGTCATTCCTGCATCGTTTTCCTCGCATCATCTTCCTGACATTTTTTTATGTTCGACCACCACGAATTCCTACAAAATCCTTAATCACAACTCTTGCCTAAATCAGAATCGAGCAGGAGAAACAACCAAATGGCGGCGAACCCTAGCTTTCGTGATTTTCCCCAATCAGATCGCGTGAGTTCTTCATGTTCTTTGTTTGTGTCTCAAATCTGTGTCCATGATCTGAAACCCTTGGAATTCGATGAATTGAAATTTATTGTTTTCAGTTATTAACATTTTGATTCTCATCGTTTTAAGATGTATTCACATTTCAGAGTGACAAAATCAAAACTGGAAGATCGAAGGATGAGCATCAGTGGCATTTGAGCTGATATTTGTTTTTCAGGCCGGTCTTTATTATTGCTTACCCTTCACGAGAATTACAATTCAAATGCGTTAGTTTACTTTCTTCATTCGAATCAATTTACCCTCGTATAACACAAATACTACTTATTCTGTTTTTAGTACTGCTTCAATCTACTGTGCTTTGTTTGAAAATCTTCTTCATCCCAATCCTTCTTTTATATTTTGGCTTAAACATGTTACATCGACGACGATTTTCAAACTGGTCTCAGCTTACCCATGAGTAATGCTGTAACTACATACGGAGTAGTATTAATTACCATTAATCTACTATTATAGAAGTTTCTTCAGAGAACAGAACGACCCCTGGTATTTTTTATAAATCATTTCTAACAATCACAGTAATAAAGTCCTGATCAAAATCATCATTTATTCTATATGAAATCTCCACAAAGTAGGGAGTGCTACATCTATGGACAAGCGTATGCAATTTGCAATCATCACAAATGCTTATTACGTACCAATAGTGACTACATTGTTTCCTCACAAGTTCAGATGATGATGCCAAAGGAAAATGGTGATGTAGATGAATGATGCTGACGAATCGGAACTTTAATTCCATATTGAAACGAAACAGTATATTAATCCTAGTATCCTTCGATCTGATCCTAATGAAACATCACATTTATCCTAGCATGATCCAATCTGATCTCCTGTCCTACATTACCTGGTCTCGATTACAAAGTCTCACCAGAATAGAGAGAGAGAGAAAGAGAGCTTCTATTGGAATTGAATGTGAGCTTGACTGTCAAGTGTTGCGTGTCTTATTTCATGGGCTATTTATAGTATTTCGGGCCTGGTTTTTATGGTGCCAGCCTGTATTTTACATGTATAAGTACGGTTCTACCTTTCCCAGTATCTTTGGCTGACCACAGGCGGTCAGCCATATTGTATTTTGCCTTGTCTAAATTCTATTTTCATCCGGCTGGAGCGGCCGGATGTTCTATGCATCTTTATTCTCATCCGGCTAGACTGGCCGGATGCTCTCCGTGTCTTGTTTTGGCCTGGCACTATTTCTTCCCTTCTCATCAGTCCCACAAGTTCTTTCTGAATCCTTGGAGAAGAAAAATAGAACTTCTGTGTGTTATGCCTGTGCTTCGGCGAGAAATTTTGCGACTGCAGCCATTCCTGAGGTTTTTTGGTTTTGCTCTATGCCTCGCCTTTTCCCTATCTCAGTCCCACAAGTTCTTTTCTTCATTCTTGGAGAAAAGGAACTTCTTATTGGCCGCGTGCGAGGCTCGTGACTCGAGCTTGTCGTGTACTGCCCTTTTTTTTTAATTTTTCCGCCTTTTTCTGGTGTTGGATACGTAAGGTCCTCTTAACCAACCGTCGGAAACGTCTTCCTAGGAAGCGCTTCTTTTTCCCTGCGAAAAGGTGCTTTTGCTTGTATACATATATATATTTATATTATATTTTTCCGAGCGAGGGAAAACTTTCAAAGTTTGGGTTTTTAAGCTTCTTTCTCTTTCCCCTCTGCCTGTTCGCTTCAACTGCCTTCTGCTTTCGCCATCCCTGTTATCGCGCTCCCTGCTTCCCTTCACTGCTACTACCTCCGATTTCGTGCTAAGCCCAACAATGTCTTCCTCTTCCGCAAAACAGAGTAAACTTGCTGCCAAATTTCCACCCGCCATCGAGGCGATTCATGGCTCTCGCTCCTCTAACGGCTTTCGCCCCTCGTACCTGAAATCCACAAGACCCTTCCTATCTGTGCGTCAACCCTCTCCCTCCTCTCTCAATTATTCCTCCCTTTGCGATTGTCTCAGGGATGTTGAAATCCCGCTTGGCACGCAGATTTACCTGCCATCCTCCGACTCTCACCCTAACGACGACTTTGGCCGTGGGTACGTCGTTTTCGCTGATTTTTTCCGCTCCGGCCTGACCATTCCCCCGCACCCTTTTGTGCTGGGCTTCCTCCTTCGCCGCTGCTGCACTCTCGCTCACCTTCACCCAAAGGCCATTTCGCACCTCCATGCCTTTGTTTCTCTTTGCGAGGGAATCAAAATTCGGCCGGAGGGTACCGATTTCGTCCGATTCTTCACAGTTAGGGTTGACCCGGATAGCATAACCCTCGTCGCGAAGGCGGATACTCCCTCTTCGACTACAAGAAGGCTCACGATTGGGGGTCACGGTGGTTCGTGATTGTTCCTCCATCCGGCCGAGTCTTGGGCATCCCATACTGCGCTGAGGTTGCTAAAGGTCAGCTAATCAGCCCTCAAACCCCTCCGGCAGAGCAGCCTATTTCGAAGGTTCTGAGGGCGTTAAGCAAGAAATCGCGACTGTCGAGGCGTTTTTTACAAAGGAACGTTTGTCTTCTCTGAAGACATATCACAGTAAGCGCCCTTAACTCTTAGTACAAATTCTGTCATTCCCATCGGTCTTCTTATTGTTTTGACATGTTGTATGTAGATTTCTTACAGAAGGGGGAGAAGATCGGCCCCTTTCATAGCTGGCACTTCGTCACCTTCAAGAATGGGGACGAAAAAATCAATTACTACGACACGCTGGCTGCGGCTACTGATGCGGCCGAGCAGCTTTTGGAGAGTGCTCCTCCGGCAAAGCGCTCCAGGCGAGAAGTTGGGGATGACCAAGCCGGCCACTCAAAGAAAAAGAAGAGGCTAGAATCTCCTGAACGTGCTGACGCCGGGCTGTCAGGTACATGGCACGTGAGCCCCAAGTCTGGGCGCCGTGTCTTCCTTCCCCTCACCCCTGGTTCGGGTTTAGACCTTGGTTCCCGCCTGGGGCGGGAGTCCGGTCATCCGACTCCTATTTGCGAGCAATTTCCTGATTTGACGAGTTACTTTTCCTCAGATCCCGCTCAAGAAAACACCCTGGAGGCCACAGACCTCCGCGTTGGTCCTTCGGCTGAAGAAGGTTTTGGCTGCTTCGCCGCTTTTTCCTGTTCTTTACTCTTCTTCCTTTTAGTATCTTTCCATTTCCAGTTTCAACCTTCTGGTCCTAACTGTTTTTATTATTGCGGCAGTCCCTGCTCCTGCCAAGAAAAGACTAAAAAAGAAAACTACATCAAAGCTGAAGGCCGCAGAGCCAGGGGCATCAGGAGAAGGACAAACCTCTGGTGATCCCGAAGCTTAGGATCATTCTCCATTGATGTTGCTGCGGCCGTGGATGCGGCAAGGGATAGAGCAATGGAGTATCGTCAGGTGCCGGAGGATCCTGAGCTCCGGAGTAAGCAAAGAGAGGACTACATAGCCTCTTCTTTGCCGGAGGGTCCTGAGCTCCGGAGTGAGCAGAGAGAGGACTACATAGCCTCTTCTTTGCCGGAGGGTCCTGAGCTCCGGAGTGAGCAGAGAGAGGGCTACATAGCTTCCTCTTTCTTCCCCTCCCCCTCCTGCTCAGGAGTCCTATACTGGACCCTCCCAAAAGGAAGGGTGGTTCTACCATTGCGGGCACCCTCTTCCTTTGATTACTTGTGATGCTGCCAAGTACTCCTCTGTCTGGAAGGAGGCAATAAAGAGATCTGGTCATCCAGACGGAATCTTTGCTCCTCCGGCAACCTTTACTGCCACCAAAAAAAGGCTGCGGATCGGAGATGGGGGGGCAGATGCTATCATGCGGCATTCCCTCCCAATAAACGAAGTGTTTGACATGATGTGGGGGGGAGTCTTTCAGGTTGGCATGCGTATTTCTTTTGTGTTGTGTTTCTCTTTTGTTCTGGCTTGGTTTTTTCCTTAATTTTATGCATTGTGTTGTTTTTAGGTGATGTCCATGGCCCAAAGTGCTGAGGTTCACTTTGGCAACCTCCAATCTAGGCTTCGCTATGAGGAAAGCCGGGCCAATAGAGTTGAAGAGGAACTGAAGCTGTCCCGCTCTTCTCATGACGCTTACATTGACCAGGTTGAGTATGAGATCGACCGCAAGGCAAAGCAGAGAACTGAGGCAATAAACAAAGACCTGCAGTTGTCCCGGCGAGAATGCGAGAGCAGCGATGTCAGCGTGATGAGTATGAGCTGCAGCTGAAGAAACTCCGGGAAGATAACTTTTCTCTAAGAGGCCGGATCAACGAAGCTGACAATACTTTGATAGAGGTATGAAACCATCTCTTTTTCCCTTGTTAAAGGTAAGCCGGTTCGGTCCTTCTTTGACCTAGATATTATGCTGGACCAGGTGCGCTCTATGCACCGGAACGAGGTGAACAATCTTCAGGCTGAGAAGACCTTTTTCTATCAGGAGAGGAACTCTTTCAAGCAGGAGGCTGAAACGCTCGAGCTGGAGAAGCAAACTCTTCAACGGGAGAATGAAGCCCTTGTGAAGGAAAAAGAAAAGCTTATGCAGGAGCTTGATCGCTTGTCGGAAGAAAAAGCCGCGCTGGAAGAGTAGTCGAGGTCCTCCTTTGATCAAGAGAAACAGTCTCTGCTCCGAGATTGCTCTCTTTTGGAAGAGAGAGAAGAAAACTCTTGCTGCGGATAAAGCTGCCCTGATAGAAGAGAGGACCAGGCTGGAGGAGAGAGTAAAAGAGCTGGAGGAAGCCAAGTCTCGCTCTCAAGCCGAGAATACTGAGCCATCCGGCCATGGTAAACTTTCAAGCCTTCAACTTTTGTTTCTCCTTTCGCCCTTTCTTTTTTTTATTCTTTTTTGTTCCGGCTAGGCTTGAGCTCTGCCAACTTACTGAAGCACGTCACTCAGTTGAGTGGTCGGATAGCCCGTGCTAAGGAGGAGCTGTCATCTGCCAATTCTGAACGTGACAAGTATCGAGCTCAAGTCCTGACCCTTGAATCTCAGGTGGCCAGGCTCAAGTCATTTTCTCGGCAATCTCAGGAGGAAATACAGAAGCAAGGCACCATTAATGCCCATCTAAAGGAGTCCTTTGCTTCCCAGTGTCGCCGGATAGTTGACATTTGCCAGCAGATTGTCTCGGACCACTCTCTCGAGAAAGGAGAGTTACTGGATGATGATCTGTACAACAAGCTGGAATTCAAGGCTGTTGCCCAGAAGTCCAATTTCTTCTTAGAGCTGAGAGGTTCTGCCGCAGTCCTGGAGAGACATGTTTTGGCGCCGGCGAAGCCTCATTCCTTCCAGCTGGAAGCAACATCCTGCCGTCTGCCGGAGGGATGCAGCGTCTTTCCAGGAGGTCCAAGTCTTCTGAGAGTGTGGCTGGTAGCGGCGATAGATTATTAATTTCCGAAAAAGAAGCTGTAGAGAAAGTAGAATAGAAGTTTTTTTTTATCTTTAGAGGAGTTTTGTTTCAGCATGTATTTTCTGTGTTTGCCGAATGATCATATTTTGTAACTGTTTTTACCCCACACCTTTGGGAGAAATATAAGCTATATTTTTACCATCCTTAGTTATTTGTCTACCGGAGCAACTCTTTGGAGCCAAGTTTTCTATTGCCGTGATATTTCTCTCTCTTCTCTTCTTCTTTTCTTTTAAATGGTGCATGTATGGTTATCTTATGCAAGTTATGCCAGTGTGGTATTCTTTTTTATAACACAAGGGGGCTTGCGGCTTTGGACTTTTGTTCTGGCCGGGCCTTTTTTCTTTTTAAAGTATGGTCATCTATGGTTTTTAGCCGGATCTTTTAGGATATGGAGTATCGGAACCTGCGGCCTGTTGGCCGACGCCTATTTTCAAGGCAATATAGCCTGCGGCTTAATGGTCGGATTTTTTTAAGGCATGACAGCCTGCGGCACGTTGGCCGGATGTTTCTTTCAGGGCATGATAGCCTGCGGCTCGTTGGCCGGATGTTTCTTTCAAGGCATGATAGCCTGCGGCTCGTTGGCCGGTGCTTTCTTTTTCTTTCAAGGCATGATAGCCTGCGGCTCGTTGGCCGGTGCTTTCTTTTTCTTTCAAGGCATGATAGCCTGCGGCTCGTTGGCCGGATGTTTCTTTCAAGGCGTGATAGCCTGCGGCTCGTTGGCCGGTTGTTTCTTTCAAGGCATGATAGTCTGTGGCTCGTTGGCCGGTGCTTACTTTCTTTTCAAGGCATGATAGCCTGCGGCTCGTTGGCGGTGCTTTCTTTTTTTCAAGGCATGATAGCATACGGCTCGTTGTGCGGGTATAGCACTCCATCCTCATCCTCGCGGAGAAGAAAATGGAGGAAAACTTTCTTTTTGGCGATTTTTTCTCGGGGAGTTCTTGATGTACTTGATGAATGTGCCTTTTTCTTTCATTAGGGGTTAGTGGTCCTACCTCTGAAAAAAGTCCTGTGAGTTTTCTTAGAGAAAATTTTGTTAGCTTTCTTCTTGGAAAAGAAGGGGGTTGCTAATAGTAAAAAATGCAAAAAGAATGGAAATTTTATTTTCTTTTGGCATTAAAGCAGGTTACAAATTGTAACTCCGAATGTTATCCTGAATAAAAGGAGAAAAACTTTTACTCTCCTTCTTCACAAACCTGTTATCATTCCTACTGACTTGCCGGGATCGAGCCTGGGGTGAACCTCTTCCTCTTGTCGCCCCCGAGGTGCATTCTGGGTACTACCTTGTTGGCCGCCGTATTGCCTTTGTGCTCCGGCTGCCTGCTTTCCTTTCTTCTTATTTTCCTCGATGACTCGAAGTTCTTTGGCCAAGGTAGCACAGTTTACAGTCCGGTGGCTGCGGTTCCCGTGGTACTCACAGAATGCAACCGGAATTTCCCCCTGCGGCGGCTTTCTAGGCCGGGGAAGGTACCCTTCTCTTACTGCTGCGGCATACTTCCCCGGGTCAATGTAGACAACGGTTCTTGCCCCCTGGTGTTGTGCCCCCTGAGAGGAAGATCCGGCGGTAGACTTGTCATAATATGGCTTGTACCTTGACCCTCCCCTTCCGGCATTTCCTCCATGCCCCTCCTTCTTTTCCGGCACCCCTGCAGTTTTGAAGCTGTCCGCTAGCTCCTTAGCCTTCTTTTCCGGCACCCCTGCAGTTTTGATGCGTATGGTGATTCAATGGCGGACGTCTGTATTGTTTGTCTGTTAAAAAAAACAATTGCTGCCGATTGTGTTGGTGGTAATAGCGGACTTTTTTTTTTAATTTGGCTGAGAATAGAGAAATAGATATCAACAGAATATATTCTCCAACAAAATAGGATGAAGTAACTGCCAGTTAATTTGTTTTGATTAATTATTCGTTACTAGTTTAAATCTGGACCCTCTGTACATGATTATCCTAATCTAATGGTTGGCAATCTGTCCAGGATGAATCAGGGAAGTTGTCCAGGATTCATTACCAGCTTATTTTAGATTTTAAAAAAACTTTATATGAATGTGTGTTACATTGTTTGATCGAATAAGACTTTAATATTCTTAATGGCCGCGGTACATGAGTTAACACCATCGACCTTGAGTTCGAAACCCAGCATTGCCCATACAATTTTGGCGCTATTTTTTTTAATTTCGTTAGACTTTAGATTACGATTTCCTTGTAAACCGTAATCTAAAGTCCTTTTAACTAGAACACAAAACAAGCGCCGTGTTGACCGCCGCTTTACGGTAGTTGACTTTAGATTACGGTTTTACAATTAACCGTCATTTAAAGTCCCTCCCAAACGATAGTCAACAACCAACCCACGCTGTCATCCTGAAATCACGTTTGACCAAAACCTAATCCTCCTAGTTATTATCTCCAATGCATTGTGCGTGAGAAATGACACACCCCATATTCAAGAAGAAAAAAAAAAGTGTGTATATGTGTCAAATTACTCTTATAAATTTTAAAAGATACAACATTATATAAAGTTTTAAAGAAAATTCGTGAAATTTTTTTTAAGCCCCACCTAAACAATTTTTGTGTGTCAAAAAAAAATTTAGCTCCCTGTAACAAGATTTCTGGATCCGCCAACTTACATGCTAATAGCAGCACCAGGTTAAAAAATCATGCAGGTGTTAAACAAGGTATTATAATCACTCTAATATCATTTGTTCTTATCAAATCCCGTGTTATGCAGGTGTTACCCGAACATACATTAATAACATCAACTAAACAAGAAATATTAGCGCAATTAACCTCACCTCCTAATACCATCAACTAATTGACACATATATTCAACATTACCACGACATCGCTCCCATATAGTTGATGTTCCTATATTTTAATTCGTTGTTTGATAAAATTATTAACACGCCCGTCCAGTTTCGTAGTAGGCGAAACGGTGCACGTTCCCCAGACAACTGTTGATATACAGCACTTCCTATAAACGGTTACTCATGCTTACAGTCTCTCACATACGTGCCGATTGAAACATAAGGTGTTAAACAGATCAACCGCAACCCTTTTTAGGTTCCGCAAAACCAGAGTTGTCCTATTTAGGTCCCATTTTCCTCGCGGTCGTTTTTCTTTCCTCTATTGCCCGAAAACCACTGTACCGATTTTCCGTGTTTTCTGCCCGGCGTTTGCTTGGTGCCACACCCAAAAAATGCATACCTTTCGCATTGAAAACGCAGTGCTGGCTATGGATCGCTGTCTCATTGGCAAGTCATTCTCATACACCCTGCTAAGCCAACACTCTGTGTGTGCGCCTTATCTTCATGTTGGGGATCGTTTGGAGACATCCGCTGTGCTCGTGTTGGCCTGAACCTGTTTGTGTTCGAGTTCGCTGAGAAGGATGCCATGTACGGTTTGCTGTACAGGGGCCCGTGGACGGTAGAGGGGATGCTATTTGCATTGGAAGAGGTGAGACCTGGTGTGGGTTGGGAGGACTACGAGTTCGAGTGGATCCCTTCCTGGGTCCGTGTTTTTGACGTCCCACGGGCATGGTGCAACATGGACTTCGCTGCCTGATGTCGCCTCAAAAATTGGGAGGTTCGCATTTGTCATTAATGCCCCTGCAAGTACCGCGGGGGCTGGTTACTTCCGGTTTAAGGTCTTCCTCAATACCAGAAAACCATTATGGCGGCAGTGCCTACCGCTGGATGTCGATGGAAAGACTGGTTGTATACTATCAGATATGACGGCATGCCACCCATCTGCAGTATATGTGGTCTTTTCACCCACGCAACCAGCCATTGCCCCACCCCCGAAGTCTAGAAGAAGGGGACACGCCGTATGGAGACTGGCTAAGCACTGAGAAGTTCATGTCCAAACTCCAGGCTGCTGGTGATGAGGAGGAGGAGGAGGACGACTTTGCAATCGTGGGTGTAGGCCACCCTTAAAACTAAAATTGGTTGTCTGGTTTACATTATGTTTTACTGCTAAACCGACGGTTGTACACCCTATGCATCTTCGCTGCTCAATTTAATTCCATAATTGAAGTTTATGTATCAGTAAACAAAAACGACGGTTAAGAAAACATTCAGAAATCTTCGCCGGTGCATGTAACACCACTAGCCTTGTTTTGCATAAGCGATTTTTATTACAGTTTTTCATTTGAACCGGTGAGATGACAGACCTACCATTATCTCATGGGATATCAGAATCTGATAAGTAGTCGATCCTTACAGTTACAATGAAACCAGATGGTGTATTGTTGTTAGAACACGCTGTTAACCAAGTAGTGACATCCTGGGTGATGTCATGGCCCCGACCATTGATCACTAAGATAGTGTCATGAGTATTTTTCCAAATTAAAATTTTTCGCTTGGAGGCCAGGTCCAGCGGCATGCATAACACGCATTTAACACGCAGGCACACTCATCAATCGACAAGGGACAACATTTAGGCAACCAAACAAGCAAACACTCATGATCGGCGTCGGGCCAAGACCTGACCAGCCTAACCGAACCAACCCTTGTGCCACAAGCACGACTAAGGGTGGTCTTGAACCGCCCCAAGGGAGGTGGATATTCTGTGCATCCAGGAAACGATCATGCCATGATGCGTTACATATAAATCGATCCAAACGTGACTTAGTATGACGGGAGTTTGAAGTCTTGTTTGTAAACGTAAAGCAAGAACCCTTATACCCTAAATCACGCAAGCCACATGTTGGTTTACTGACAGAGGAAGAAGAGAAACAACACGAGAGGGGAGAGCAAATGTACAGAGGTAAACAACTCTTCTTTTTAACTTGATGATGAGATGATAGCAGAAACATACGAATAAATAGACTGAAAACAGAATAGACTGCACTAATCCACATCTAACTACATGCCTGAAATTGTGGATCAGTATCTAAAACCTTGTACATTCAAATGTCCATACCGCAGATGCCATAATTTTGCATCTTCGTCTCTTTTCACTGTCAAAGCTTTGCTCACCTTCTTGAGCAAATCCAACGCAAACAAGGTCTGGGCACCTAAGATAGTGCCTGCATGCCCCAATGTGCACACGACAAGGCTCGTGGGCCCTCGACATTGCACCTGTGCCTACGGACAGTGTCCAGATGGGCACTGGGTGCCTGCAGCAGCGTCCAGGCACCATCACCTGCAGCAGCGTCCAGGCACCATCACCTGCAGCATAAGGGACAGGGCGCCCAAGACAAGGTCTGGGCACCTGCGCCACCACACCGTTGCGCCCACAAGGCACACAGCAAGGCTCACGCGGCATCGGCTGCGCACAAACAAGGGTCGTGTGTCCTCGGCATCACGCACTTAGGCTCGACCCTCAGGCCAACCCCCAAAGGGTTGGGCCATGTCCATGGCACTTGCACAAGGCATACCAATTTAATTTTCCATCACATGCATCTACACAAGGCCAACGACGAGGCATGCCGCAGCTGTCAAGCTGCTTGCTCAAAAATATTCGTGACAGATAGCACCTATCCCGACCATTGATCACTAAAGGTTCCAAGTCTTCCATTTCTCAGAAACATTACACCAACCGTGTAAACCAGTATCCTCACATGACAAGTTTGTCCAATGCATAAATAAAAATACTTTACAATAGATAAAATAGGCAAAATCACATGAACCATCCCCGGGAGGGTTAAAACATAATAAATACATATGCGGGATGATCCGAACAAAAATATCAGACATAAATGGCAACCGTCTCAAAATACGGAATGAACGACCTAAAACACGGAACAACATAATAAGATTGCAGGTGTGAAGGAGTCTAGGACTGCAGTTCAGGCCAAGATTAACCTCTTCGTTTTGATCTTTTTTCCCGAAATGTTACCCCCGACGGTAGGGGATACTCTGCACCGGAAGCTTGGTCAACGTTTTAGGTGCCGCCACAGTTATGGCAGGGTGAGCAAGACCCGTCAGATGGGCAATATGGAAAGACACCGCCTGGGCACGCGGATTTGTCAGGACACTGCTCCGTATGATGTTCGAATACACCGCATCGGTGACAGATCGGGGGTAGCCTCTCATATGTGATCCTTAGGGTTGACTCTACACCCTCCGCATATATCTTCAAGCGGCGCAAAATTGGACGATCAGTATGTATCATAACCCTGATTCGAAGAAAGCCACCATTGAATAGACCATTATTAGGGTCGTACTTTATGAAACTTCCGAAACGCGAACTAAGCCTTTCAGCAGAATCGTTATTATGCAGCCTCAGCGGAAAATCATGGATTCTAATCGAAATGGGGAATAATTTAAATTCATGTTCAGCCACATGCTTTGACTTGTCTACAGTGCTAAGTACAAGGAGATATCCATTATACACCCATGGACCATTTTCAAGCACGTATAACATACTCGCCGAGTCTGGGAAGCCAAAAACAACAAACTACTACAGCAATATCGAACCTAGAGCTCACCATCAATACCCCAAATTTCGGCCAACGTTGCCTCCATGTCGTGAATTTGACCCAAAGAGGTCATGTTGCCACCGACTAGTTCACCGAGGAGACAGTAGTCGAATGAGGGGATGCATGGGAACTCAAAGCGATGACTCAAGTGGGTGATAACGCGTTCGTCTTGTGTGAGAGAAGTCTCATCCAACTGCAAGGCGAAATCGTCGACTGGGGCTGATGGGATTTCCATTGCCGTAGGGTTTAGCGAAAAAAGGTGAATGTCAATTTTTCCGGAGCCGTGGTATTATATTATAGGAGCAAACAAAAGTTTCATTGGAGTAGTAAAAAGGACGATTCATAACCAAGCGTCATAAAAAATTTTCGAAACGGATGCTTGTCTCGGTAAGATGGAACAGTAGGAACAGCAAGCGGTCAAATCGAACATTTTTGAAAAAAAAGTAGCTTTAACTTTTGAAAGTCGTAAACGAACGGATAATGTACAAAAGTGTTGTTCACAGCTACTCTTACACGCCTTCTAATGACGTTGGACTTGACAGCTGAGTGCTGACAGTGTGTATCTACTGTTCTATCTTATTTTACCGAGGTGGAGAAAAGCATTTGTTTGGGAAAACGTATATAGGAGTATATAACAGAGCTCATTTCTCTACCATCGTTATTACAAGACGTTTGGAAATGGGTTGTTTTCTGTTTCCTTTCAGCCAATCCCTGTGCCGATGCTTGCATAGGAAATGCAAAAAGTAATTACATCGAGTGATGCAGATCGAGTGATGCAGTATAAGAAACGTGTAAGTAGGGGTACGTGATGGAAATGCTGAGATAAAATATGAAAGCGACAAATAATTAAAGTATACAATCCTAAAACAACTAATAAATAGAATAAAGGGAGTAATTTACTGCGTATAAATGACTCACCGTTAAGAAGCGCTTTTTATCCCTCCACCCAATATGGTCGTATCTCGTAGATGTTTGTCGCCATTTTTATTGTGGGATCTTTCAAACCACTTGCAACTTGCAATGCAGTTAAAGGCAACGATCCTTACAGACAAGGTGACTGCAACTGATTTTATAAATTAATAAAAATGTATATCAAAAATACATGCCTTCTCATGGTCCTGCAACCTACTCTTTAGATCTTCATTACCGTAAACCATGGGGAAGATAATAATAACGATCGATTTGACCGCTTGCGGTGCCTACTGTGAAAAAACTTATTTCCGTCTTTAAATATCGCCTCAAGAAGCGCTCTGGTCGATTATATGTGAAACGTTCTCCTGTCGCATGTTTTTTTTGTTCTTCGTTCTTTCCAGAAGTACTTTTAAATAAAAATGCTTCTAAGGTAAGCGTCGTTAACGATTAAAGACCTTAATCCAATTTAAAAAAATATATCGTCAAAAAGGGATCGTTCTGTAAAACAAATCAAACAATCCCAACGGAATTGAGTGTACACAAATATGGTTTACGTAAAACGAAGATAAATCAAATAATGAGAGAGATCATATTCATTCATATTTAATACACTCGCACGTGAGACCCCCCCCCCCTCCGCTCTCTTTCTAGCGCAAATTCGTATGCACGGAACCGCCGTGTCTTAAAGCATGCGAACCATCTGATATGGCAATCCCGTTGCTTTTTTTATTATGTTAATTTTAAATGCTTGTAACTTTTAATATAAAAGTCCAAAATAAATAAAATATTATCATTGTTCATCTAAATTCAAGATCTTCAAAACAAGACCAGTCATGGATATTTTGACAACTTTTAAATTTTACTTATTTTTACATGTGTATGATGATACACTAAAATCATATATGATTCATTAGTTTTGATATATGATTCATTAACCAATAAGTAGTGAAATAGATTACAAATTTCGAACCCAATAAAACTCATTATTGTTGTGTAGTATATTATTATTGTTGTATGGTGTATTTTAAACCTTATATGGTGAATCATGTAATTTTTTATGTATCAATTTTTTTTTGTGTTGTATTAATATTTTAAAAAAATTCTTTTATATGTGATTGATGATTCACTAAAATGATGTTATGATTCATTAAACTTGATATTACGATTCATTGAAATTGGTGTCATGATTCAATAACTAATAAGTGGTGAATTAGATAACAAACTCCGGAACCGATAAAAAATCATTATTATTTTTAGTGTATTATTATTGTTGTATGGTGTATTTTAAACTTTATATGATGAATCATGTACTTTTTATACATACCATATATTGTTTTGTATTATACTTTGTTTAAAATTTTTATTTTTATATGTTTTCTATGATACAATAAAATGAAGATATTGATTCACTAATTTTAATATTATGACTCATTAAAATTGATATTATGATTCATTAACTAATAAATGGTGAATTAGATAATAAACTTCGGAATCGATAAAAATCATTATTGTTTTGTAGTGTATTACTATTGTTGTATGATGTATTTTAAACCTTATATGGTGAATCATGTATTTTCATACATACCAAATGTTATTTGGGGTTGTATTATTGTGTAAATTTTTTTATTATTATATGTTTGCGATGATACACTGAAATGAAGATATGATTCATTAATTTTGATATTATGATTCATTAAAAGTGATATTATGATACACTAAAATGATGTTATGAATCATAAGTCTCATTGATATGTGTGTATAATATATATATGCATGTAAATAATATAAAATTTAAAAGTTGTCAAAACATATCCATGTATGGTCTTGTTTTGAAGAGTTTGAATTTAGATGAACAATGATATAATTTTTTTAATTTTGGACTTATATTTTAAAAGTTACAACCAATTGAAGTTAATAAAATAAAAGGCAGCCCAGTCAACAAAACAATCCAGTCAGCTGCTGACTGGACTGCCAAATAGACAAGACTGTACATTCTTGGGTGTGGGCGTCCACAGTACTTTTAACCTCGGGTTACCGTCATAGAGCTGTCAAAATTTGACCCTACCCGAAAACCCGTCCGTTTTATCCGAACCCCAAACCCGATCAAAATCCGAAAATATTTAAATATAATAAACCTAAAATCCGATTGGGTAACACCCGAAATGACCCGAACCCAAAATGACCCGAAAAATTTATAATCCGAAACCGACCCGAACCCGAGATGACCCGAAAGTTTAATGACTCGAACGGGTATTGACCTGAAAAGATATGACCCAAAACCCGAACGGATAACCCGTTTAACAGGCCTAGTTACTGAGAGTACAAGGGGAACGTTGGAGTTTACTAAAGTAAGGAATAAAACTATATGCCATCATTCAATAAGTGGTAAATTGTAAGGTTACGAAAATTAGTGGGGCTAACGTATAATTACCGAGTGTCATGTGCTGGAATATGAAATGCGAAAATTTAAGGTTCAGCTTGGGTTTGTGGAAGAAGTTAGAAATAAAATTTTGGTACAAAATAATGGGGGAGGGGGAAACCGTATGCTAGCATGAGGGATTTATTTGTAAACAATTTATGACATCTGGGGACATATTGCATTAAACTGAAGTATACGATGATGATATTTATGCTAGACCAAAACATATCAAAGTAGTTATGTCATTGACAGGAAGTGAGGAATGAAAGCATATTATTATATATGTATAACAGTATATGCATATACATAAGAGTCCTATGGAGACATGCAATCATGTAATTTGTAAATGAATATACATGATACGTGTACAAAGCGTTGTTCACGCATAAAGACCTTAACCTAACAAATATACATATGACGTCAAAAAAGGGATCGTTCTTTGAAGCAAGTTAAACAGTGATGGTAAGTTAGTTTCTTTTTACGGTGCATGAGTACTACAGCGGGTCCTTTCCATGAAACGTCACCTTGCAATGTAACTAATGACGTTGATCCTTACAAAATACAGATACAGACCTGGTCCAAAAGGATCTTAAAATAGAAGATTGCTATCCAGCTGCACTTGTTAAATGTAATTAAAATGTAGCAGTGTATTTGTTCAATTATACACGCCTTGTCGTGGTCGCCAATTCGCTCTGTACGCCATCAGTGTATCTGTTCAATTATACACGTCTTCGAACGACTCTTCGTTAAGAAGCGTTATTTTTATCCACCCACACCTGTTATGGTTGTACGTCTGTCGCCGTTTGTACTGTGGGACCTTTCAAATCACTTGCAACAGGCAATGCAGTGGTGCACAAGATCTTATAAAAAGTGCTATCCAACTGCATCTTATCTGATTAATAAAATGTATGGTCGCCTGCATGATTATTACTACCTACTCTCTAGATCTTCATCGCCGTAAAAACCATGGGGAAGATAATAATAACGTTCGATTTGACCGCTTGCTGTGCCTACTGATCCATTTTTTTTTCAGAGACAAGCATTTATTTCAAAAATTGTGGATAAAAATTTACTGGTCGATTACG
The DNA here is from genome assembly GCA_023374045.1 of Limonium bicolor. Lineage (NCBI taxonomy): Eukaryota > Viridiplantae > Streptophyta > Magnoliopsida > Caryophyllales > Plumbaginaceae > Limonium > Limonium bicolor. The sequence goes on from CM041781.1 coordinate 51,211,669, forward strand.
TGAAACGTTTTCCCGTCAAATATTTGTTTGCTCTTTTTTCTTTTTCCCGACGTACTCTAAAAAAATGCTACTAAGGCAAAGCGTCGTTTACGCTTAAAGACCTTGATCCAATTTCAAAAATATATGTCGTCACAAAAGGGATCGTTCTTTAAAACAAATCAAACAATAATGACAACGTAATTGCTTGAACACTACCCTCGATTTAAGTGAGATGATTCACCTGTTTTTTTTATTAGGTGTAACGTAAAACGAGGATAAATCTAATTATGGCATACCGTATTTCGTTTTATGTGAACTATCTGCCCATCTCTGAGATTACTTCTGGGTCTGAGATAGGTCTGGCCACCTTTTCCTTTTCAAAGTGCATCGGGTCACTACAAAACTTTTCACAGTGTGGTGCGGATCCTTATAAATATTACAATATTAGAGTGACCCACTAGTAGGGCCACTACAATAAATTTGAACACTGTCGTGCATTTGTTCAATCAAGCGATATGATAAAAAAAATTAAATACATCAACAAATTTTGTTCAATAAATGTTGATGTTAAACTATCTGCTCTTTTTGAGTTCGGACGAATGAACAGATAAAGAACGGTGAAGATGCGTGCTCAACACTCTTTCATCAACGGTGTTAAACATTTGAATCGTAATCATGAGTCATGACCTGTCCCGCGCTTGCGCGAAACAATCGCCTATGCTTCATATGTCGATCCGATTGGGTTCGGATTTGGGCTCACATCTAGGTCTGTGCTAGGGTTAGGGACAGTTATTACTTCATAAACCCACTGCTCTCTAACCGACGATTACATCCGTACACCTCTTTTTTTCATACCTTACCCCTGTCCACATTTCGGGACTCTCTATCTTACTCGCTGCAGCCATGACACATCACGATGAGATTCGAGTCCACGACGCAGAGAACACATTGATGGTATCGTACGATCATGTGGAGCACCCTGAATCTCTGATTATGTCTTACCCGGTTGTCGTCGCTCGAATCCTATGCCCTTGCAGGGTAAGCCCAAGTAGGGTCAAACAATATATATATACCAAGTGTGAAATACTCTGCAAGGTAGAGGTCAGAGAAATTTCAAAAACCATTTTGAGTTATGATTCGAAGAGCCGCAAGACATGATTGCGACACTTGACATGGGTCGCTGGCACTACTTCCAGCGGGCAATGATGGTCCAGAGAGCGTCGACAACAACAACCCTCCAAAGGCAAATCCCGGTATCTATGACCGTTTGGGCACGCTTTGTCGGTGTTCCCAAGGAGAAAGAGACCAGGGACATGGCCTATATGCTGGGGGAAAAGATTGGAAGGGTGCTAAAGTGGGAACTTGTTGCCGGCGTCGGATTAGACACGCGTAGATGTCGTGCCTGTGTGAAGTTGAAGTTGAACACACTGGAACCCTTGTGCAGAAGGGTAACGGTTCAGTCGTGGGATATGGACTTTGAAGTGGGAGTATTGTATGAAGACCTACCGATTTTTTGCTATAGTTGTGGGATGCTTGATCACTCACTGAGTGAGTGTGATACTAGTCGTCGGGCACGGCGCCTTCCCTATGAGTTCGGTCCTTGGATGTGATGGAACAGTACCGAGTCCTCTAGTACTGATGTTAGAGCAATTAAAGAGGAGTTGCATACGATATGTCCAATACAAGATTGGATCGACCCTCTTTCAGAACCACCATTCCCAGACATGTTTCCGTCCGGTGATAGAATTGATGTACCTGCTGTACCTAGGTACCCGACTCATGTGGACGACAACTTGATGATTGGTGTCGACGTAAGTCCTAGACTAAATTATTTATACGAGTAATTTATAACCTGGTTCAATTAATTTTATGTACCTCAGTAACCTATACAGCAACTAGTTTGATTGGATAATAACATAATCGATTCTATGCATTTCTCAGCTGTAAAGACGGACAGGACCAGGGTTGAAAGTTGAACCTCTTTGGCAATTGCATACATGGCGGTTGGTACGAGTGCACTGCGCCAGCGTGCGTTTAGATGGTGGTATTGTAATGCTGGTGGTCTTGTAACGCTGGTGGTGTTTAGATGGTGGTCTCGTAACGCTGGTGGTGTTTGTGATGTACTAACTGTTTACATGGTTGAAGTTCTTTGTTCATTCGCATGCCATGCCTGATAGTTATACCTTATTACTAACTTCTAGAGTCTCTTGTTGTTCTTCAGTATTTTCGGGAACCGTCCTGTCTTTATTTAAATAACCATCCACACAAGTTCTACAAGAAATATCCAACGAATTACTGAATGTACGTGCACAAAATGTCTACGAGGTATATGCAGTAACCGGAGTACTGTGCCCTGGCCTGAAAATCTCTTTCCGTGCCACGTAAGGAATGAACACACTTCTTTCATGAACTACACTCTCTTTGGTTAATTTTGTGGACATTGGAATAAACATCCCTTGAGCCAAAAAAAAATGCTGAATAACACTTTAGGTTCTATAAGAATCATTGGTATTAGTTATCTGGTGTAAACGACATCCCCAGTTGACAATCTAGAATGGTTATTGGGAATTCAGTAACGTGTATTGGATGCTCTATTAATGTATTGCACCTTGTGGAAAGTTGAACTGGTCTTGGCCAGATGAAGGGATAACGGACTCATAATGGAGTGGAAGGTAACTCAACTTTGGCACTGGCCATGTCAAGGTTGGGTGATCCTTGAAGCTTTCTAAACTGTGTATAAAAACTGGGTATAAAAAAATGGTGTAATACATATAGAACCTCGCTAAAATAAATATTTAACATACCTGTACCACCAGAAATTCATATTCCCTTGTTCACCCTCACATTTATGTTGTACACAAATCACTTATTCTCTCTACATACAATGCTTCTCCCTCAGTACTAAATCTCCACCCATCTGAGTATTAGTCCCGCATTTTTGCTTATAGATTCCCAAATCGTATACCTCTTAGGGTGCGTTCGCCTGCAGCATATATGCGCATTTTTTGACAGCATAAATATACAGCATATGCTGTTTTGGACTCCTTTATTTGTTTTTGTTGTTCGCCTAAAATAGCATAAATGTCAGCATAAATGACAGCATAAATGCCCGCAGCAAATGATACTTTTCCGTTTTCGTGCTTTCACTTCCGTTTCTTTACTCACTTCATAATGCAATTACTTTTACTATTGATTTAAAATTTTTCAAGTTAATTTTTTATAGTTATTTTTTTTACATATGCTTTACAATTTAATAATTTAATAATTATACAATCTTTAGCCTTTAATTTACAAAAAATCACAAATCATCTATAATATATTACTTGTAATTACCACATAGACTTAATACCAATCTTATTATAAAAACGAATAAATATATACACTTGATAATATAATTAAAATATTAAATAGTATTAGAATATGAATGCATTAAAAATTATATTATAACATACAAGTTATTCAAAAATAATATTAAATTATTTAATATAATTTAACTATCATTCACATCACATTAAGATTTGAATTTGAACGTTTTTCTTTTTTTTACGCTTTATATTTGTAAGAATTATAAAATTTAGATAATAAAAATATATTGTTTAGGAGTTACAAGTTTGCTAAATAATAGAAATACAAATTTTATTGTTTGTGAATTTTTTTATTTATTTTTACTAACAAAAAAAGTTACGTAGTGTAATATATAATAATTATATATTGTAATACGAAAACGGTAAACGCACTACATATAACTACTTAACCAAACATGCTGCATATATGCTGCACTGCCAAACAGTAGTTTTCAAAACAGCTGCATTTATGCCAGTACATTCCTGCCAGCAAATATGCTACATTTATGCCAGCGCATTCCTGCTGTCAAATATGCTGCATTTATGCTGCCAAAAGCCATGCCGAACAGAGCCTTAGTCCTTATGTTCAAAGACCATTTACTTTGTCACTTTCTTCCTTCTACATCTTGTCAACACTTGGTTGTGGTATTGCTTCCCAAATAATTTGTCTGTGTATGAGTTCCCTAATGGTATCCTTGGATCCTCTTTGATTTGTTACATTGATCTGCTGACAATACAACTACATAATTTCAAGCATGTAATCTTCAATTTGTTGTAATTGCTGTTGTCTGTTGATAGTGCATTCACCTGCAGGATAAACTTCACGATGTACAAGAGAGAGTTGAGGATCATGATAAGTCCCCATATGTGCAACACTTAAGATGCCGTGAACACGACAACTTGGGAAGAAGATATCGACAGATGGAAAGTGCCCCTCGGGTCAGAAATATATATGGTAGGGCCTGGAAGCAAGGTCTGACACCTTTTTATACGGTGCATCGGTAACTACAAAACATTTTACTCGGGCCCTTTCAAATCACAGCCGCTCGGCAATCAAGGTTCGAGGTTCATGATTACCGTCTGCGGAGAGTTAAGCGCTACCCACTATAATATATTTGAACATTATATCAGTGCATTTGTTAAATAATTTAAATACATCAACATATTTGTTCAATATTTGGCATATTTGAACGCCTTGTCATGGTCGCCCCGCATGATTACCTACTATGTAGATCTTCATCTCCGTAAACCTTAAGGAAGATACTACTTGTAACACCCCATCCAAACAACATACACACTTAACAACAAACTGCAGCGGAAAACAAACTTCAACAACATTACTTAACTTCTTGGTGTTTACACGCCATTAACCACCCACGTGGCTAACAAGGCTAGTACATATACATTGTACCGGTCTGATGGGCTAAATTCCCGAGCGACTACACATTACTATCCCTTTCCATTACAACAACAACAACAACAGCATACACCTTTCAACTGTACCGAGTATTCACAAACTGATGCCGATAACAGTTTCGGTCTTACTACGCCTACTATATATATACACTTAAATGATTACCCATGTACAACGACTACCCGTCCTACTCTCGAACGGCTTCCAGCACTTCGTACCTGAAATAAGAAAAGAAGAGAAAGGGTGGCCCCAAGGGGCTCAACACCTTTGCTGGTATGGTAATCCCGCAGCCCATATGCTACCGGGCCACGCACAAATAATTGTCGTCTTAGCATGCGATTGATTATATTTAAATCATGCATGCAACTGTAAACGCACAACACATAACATTTCGCCTCAATGGGCTCAACAAACGGATAATACATCCTTACTTGATAAGTCACTCATGGTATTCATTATCCTAGAGTGTTCCTCCTCTGATGGAGCTACTTCCTTAATAGACGACACTTACCCTTAAATCGGGTTATCCTTAAACGCCTCTTATCACAAACTGGGATTCATATCCATGATCCACACTTCATATCTCACAATATATATCATTCCTCACATACAAAACTTAACAACACTTTCACGTATCGACGTGCACATGATAACATCGCAATAGGAATTGCTTACAATAAATCACATAACATAACGGGAACGGTCCTCTTAGGAACCGACCCAAACATTGTTTAATACATGGTGAGCCTAGAGAATGTTGCCAGTCTCATGATAAGCTCGTTACATAACTCGTTACCGTCTCGTTAAATGAACGGATAACTTAACACAAGGTGTCTCGGATATAGTGATCCAAGCACACCGAACAAACATAACATAGTATGCCCTTGTGGCCCGACGTGAGTCAGTAATAGCCTTGGTTAAGCTAAAGGGAAGGTTGGGAACCAAATTGGAAAACAACCATAACATACGGAGAGGATCGAACCTGCTATGACAACGACCCCCATACTCACACGCGTGGCCGGAACAGACCGGACTCCTCACTCCCCCGTTAGCACTTGTCAGAAGTTCATCATTGAACTTAGTTAAAACAATCACAACATTGGGTAAGTCTTGTTAGACACACACAAGGGAAGTGAGAGTCATACTTTCATACACAAACATCACACACAACATCACATGACTAACTCACGCATAGCCGTGGTTAGAACGTTCCTTAGGTCGGAAACGTTTATACCGGATACCGTTCTCTTACGTTTTACCTAATAGTAGTTAACTAGCCCTTCCAAGCGCATTTGAGGTTACCGGTATCGGCACGTAAACATACAACAACAATAATGACTGTAAACTCTCGTTTCATGATTTATCTTATAACGTGTCAAACACACAGAAAACACATGGCATACAAGCCGGTGTAATCTGGTAGGACACAGGTTCAAGCAAGAAAACCATACCTGTCACCGGAGTCCACTTTATCATGTCCATTTATGTTCCTCGAGCAATTCTCGAACAACTGACAACATTACATGTACTTTTATTAACATTGGGGTAGCATGATTATTTAATATCTAATGCTCATAACTTTTCCCGTTAACTTAGTTAAATAACTTGACATTTTTAACTTGTTTTACTTTCACATTTTAATCATCTTTTCCCCACTAAATTATCGTTATAACTCACCTAACATGTCTTAAACAACCTTATAACATCATTACTAATCAATCCCCATCATTACATATCATTTCATAACCTTAAACAACATTTTTTTGGTCCGACCGACCTTACGACCGACCTTGCACAAGGTCGGTCCATTCCAGGAACACTTTACCGTCAAAATTTCTACTCCGACCGACCTTGTAAGTTCGGTCTATTCCCGAGAGTTTCTTCCTTTGAAAATTAGCCCGACCGAACTTGCCAAGTCCGGTCCCATGTTCGGTCGATTCCAGTAACTCAATCCGTACACAAAATACAAGCCCGACCGACCTTGCAAGTCCGGTCCCCAAGGTCGGTCCATTCAGAGAAACAATTCTCGCAGGGTAAACTGGGCTCGACCGAACTTGCAAGTTCGGTCTGCCCCAGACCCTTTTTTCCTTTTCTCATTCAACTCCAAACTTCACCCCATATATCCTAGTACACCCTAACCTCATTTGGGCACTCATCAACACACTTTAGCCATGTGCTAAACTCTTTAAATCACTCACCAAAACCATTTTATCATTCACAAATTTCTTACAAAATTCCTAGCACTTGGGATGTTTTCTCCTTAAGATTTCTAAGTGGTAGTTCACCAATAATGACCACTACACCAAGGTGTTTTCCTCTACACCATAACATCTTCTCAAACTTCTTTTCTTACTAACAAAACCTCCTTTTTCACATCTTACCTATACACCATTCTCTCCTTATTCATCAATCATTACCTAAACCTTATATAAACTTCTCCAAGACTTTGACACACCCTAGAAACACTCATTTGATTTCTAGAACTTCCAAGAGATAACACCTAAATCCTTGCATCACTCTAAATCACCTTAATACAGTTTTATCCCAAGTAAAACATTTGTTCACCAAAAACTTACTTAAAACACTTAGAACTTCTTACACATTTTCCAAATTTTGCCATAGCTTCTCTTGTATATACTCACATCCAAACACTTAGGTTTTACCTTATTTCATCCAAGAACACCTAAAATCCATCAAACACATTTTGATACACAAACTTCACACATTTAGCACTACATCACAATATAGTGCATAACTAAATTGCTTGGCTCTTAGGCCCTTAATGCATGGCTCTTAGGCCCTTAAATTACATAAACCTTAAACACTGAATTTCCACAATATATAAGCCTTTGACCTGCAATTACACACACCAAGACATATGTTCTTTTACTAGTCTCCTTGAGAACACTTTACTACGTCATTCACCATTTGCTCTTTAGGTAGTTTTAGCAGCATTATAAGCTCATTTCTCCTAAGGCATTAAACCACATTGAGATAGCATATTACTCTTTTCCTCACAAACTTCTTTCTTGTTTCCTTGTTTAAAAATCGGCTAAGCTTAGTTGCTTGTCAACTTCTAACATTACACAAAAAATGTGATGAGTATTCAAGCTCCAAGCTTAATCTCATTGTAAACCCTAGGTTTTACATTGTTCAAAGAGCATTAGATAGTTGTTTTACCTTGGTCTTTGAAGGGAATTGGAATATCTACCAAGAGAGGACTCCACCAAGTCCTTGAAAGATTCAAATGGAGCTAGAACAAAGCAACACAATGAGCACCATTAATGGTGATTTTCGGTCAAGTAAAAACATGGAGGAAACTTCATTTTCTTTGAGTTTTTTCCTTACCTTGAGGCAAAGGAGAGTAATAATATGTAGAAACACAAGCTCAAGCTCCTCCCATGGTGATTCCTCTTGGCACCAAAATGGAGCTCTTGGGATTTTGAAAGGATAGAATTGAAGAGCTTGTTGAGAGGAAGAGATTGGTGGTGTTTGTTTTTGATTTGGATAAGTGAGCTAGATTTTACAAGGGGTCAAAGATGGAGTTAATGGTGGTGTGGTGTATTACCGAGAGAGAACAAGAAGAAGAGAGGTTGAAGAAGAGTGGACCGTGTGAAATGAAGAAGGAAAGAGAGAAATGAGATTGGTTTTGCTTTTTGAAGATATTTATAACTTAAAGCAAATAGTAACCTATGAGTCATCTTTATTTACTTAACAAGTTAACATGTTGGTGACTCATTACTACAAAAACGGCCCCCTTTATATCACTAAGGGTATTTAGTCTTTGTTGTCAATTAATTACTTATGATAACATATGTTACAAACTAGCTTTAAAAAATCACTATTCACAAAAACAAGGCACATAGAAGTGAAATTTTTGATTTCCCATTGATATAGACTTCCAAATGTGATACTATATAGTACACATGTTAATTAAAGAGTAATGATGGACATTTAGCCATTCAAAACTCATTTACAAGACAATTTTTCAAAAACGTGCTTTAAGACTCCTTAAAGCACATTTTGTGTTTTAACTTGTTTTCAAGCTTGGTTTTCTTTAGAAATTGATTTAATATGTTCATTAACATATAAATAAGGTATAGTTATGACCATTAGGTCTTATACACATTTATCCCAAGCTTAGAGCACATTTTAGCCATATTGACCTTAAGGTATTTTTTATGTTTTGTTTGGTTTCATTGCTACCAAGGTTTCCTAAGGACTTAATTAGCCTTATTAAATCATAATTAAATATTATTAAGTCTTGGTAGGCTCTTTGGGTCCTAACCAAGTTCACTCCTAGCTTAAAGCATGTTTTTGCTCAAACTGTATCTTAGTGCTTTATTGCATTTACTATGGTTAAATTGTTCACTGATGTTTCTAAGGCACTTTTAGCCTTTACATACCATAGTTTAATATTTAAACCACATATCAAGGTTTGGGGTATTTCAATCTACCCCCTTAAAAGAACTTCGTCCTCGAAGTTCACACTTTCCACACATCATTAGATTAGAACACAGGAATCATGGAAATAAACTTCCATAACCAAACACACTTTACATCACAACCTCGGACTTAATGGTCCGGGCAACACATTCACATCCACACATAACATAACATATTCACATGATAACCTCGGACTCAATGGTCCGGGTATCTTAACAACATTTACACATACATAACAACCCCTTAGACTCTCTGGTCTTGGGTAACATAACACATTTAGACACATAGGTCTTGATAACATAACAGCCTTTAGACAAATAGGTCTATGTAACACAACAACATTTAGACTCATAGGTCTTAATAGCATACACTTTTAGAACTCGAGATCAAAATAACATTTATTACACATACCACACAACATGTCATAGCATGTATAACAATCAAAAATATCTTTGATATACACTGTGATCCCGCAGAACCGGTCGCGATGGACACCTTCCGTCCCCGTGCCTTTGGGAGATCAAAACAATCACTTAATTTGAAATTTTTCCTTGTGAGGTTAAGTAAGAGAACTTTAATTATGCTAAAGTATCTATCGACGTTTATAAATACCAATCCAAAATCCTTTTTGAAAACACACACAACTCCAAGTCCAACTTATGCTTTTGCTTCTTTTCTTAGCGTGGTTATTTGTGACCACTTATAGGGAGAGCTTCAAGAATCATTCAACCCTGATGTGATCAGCATCAGTGTTGAACTATCCTTCCACCCAATTTGTGTTCGGCTTCCCTTGATCGCATGCAAATCAAGTTCCACCTCCCACTTCATTTTCAAGCATCAAATAAATCACTCATTTCAATTTTCTATCTTTTAAATCATTCTAGTCATGATCATAACATCTCCAAGGGATAGAACTTCGTCTATCAGTTATTTCCATTCACTTTAATGTTGTTACCTAGGGAATCTCATTCTCACTAGGTTCTATGTCAGTTTCGTATTCTTTCATGAATCACTATATAGTATATATATACATATATATTTTATCAAAATACAACACACCATTTCACATTTATACACTGTCGGGGTTTTTGTTCCCCGGGAGTTTCTCTACTCCCCACACTTGTACTATCACACACAACTGTTAATAAATCAACACACTTATCACAATGGTATTCGCATCATCTGTGCGCAATTACCACAATTAAACCATGAATGGATGTATATGTTTACGTAACACACACACCAATCATCAAAACAAATTATTAAATCACGTACACTTGTACGATAATACACACTAAGTGGTTTTGCGCTCTACCCCCCTTAAAAGGGATTACGCCCACGTAATCAATCACTAAACATTGCTTAAAATGTTCTGCCGTCGTGAAGTGTTTTAACTTCCACGCGGTCTATTACACAATGGATTCTGATTAGAGGATCTTAACCATATTGGCGGTTTAGTTCCTAAACCAAGAATTCTCATTGGAGTTTGTTTAAACTCTTAGTTGGTTTCGATTCTGGCCTGTTAGGCTTCTAGGCGTTAATAATTAGCCATTCACTCATGTTCACCATGTACATTCAACACTTGAATCACTGGCTCACTAGTTTCTGCTGCGAAACTCTAGTAACTGTAGAGCTTAATTGCCCCTTTTTGTTATTCTTACTGTATTGTACATCCCCAATTGTCACCTTCATCTTGGTAACAATGGTTTCTCAACCGACGCGTGGTATCTTTTACCGTTAGCGAATTTGGTGAGTTATAAACTTTCTATCCACTTCCATAGTAATTTACTGTATATACAGCTGTGTATTTCACAATGATTGACTTGTTTCCTTCCGACTTACTGTCGGTTGAGATTGAGCTACTACCTAGTGTGTAGTGCTCTCTCAGCTATTTACAACATTTGTGGTATATTCCATACCGCTATTTGGCAGTTAGTGCTACGTAGTCACTTACTGTTAATCATGTGCTCCACATTTGGTTTTGTACAAGTACTTTTATTGGTGCGGCTTTGCATTTCCTATGCATCGGCCATTATAACATTATTTGTCCACAATCAACATGTTTCCAATTCCTAGCTATCCCACTCGATCATTACTGCGCAAGTGCAATACCAAAACACTCAGTCATACAGAGTGCAGAGGCGTAAACTCTTGACAGTAAATCCCTTATGCGATTCGCCATGGAATTCACACTGAACTTCTCATCACACAGTACCTATCACTGGCTTATTGCCCAGTCTGTTTAATATCGCTTATCTTGCATCTCCACAGAGTTTAACTCATAACTGGTCTTATCTGCTACATTATCGTTTAACAATACTTATACAACGGTCGCTTACTGCGCACCGTGCTCTTACTCCTGTATAACATCAGCTTACATAGTATTTACTGTCACATTAACTTCCACACATATACTTGTATTATTCACATTATGGTTCATCACTCATTTGGATGACTACTGAATGCTCCTTGAGCATCGATCATTCGAGTCACAAGCCGGCATTATTCAGCTCGGTGTTTCACTTTATACACACATACTACTAAGCTAACTGCTCTCTTTCAATAATAACATCGTCCATCCTTAACATATTTCTTGAACTTGATTCACATAACTACCGCTCCTGCGGTCTCACAATATCGAGAGGTATCCCCACTCTTAATGCAGTGGTTCGTTTACCACTCTATTCACTTATACAACATAAACTTCTACAATCAATCGAGTTATATAACATACCTGCTTATGGCTTATAAGCCTTATTTGCCTTGAGCTGGGCTCATTGTAGGCTGTCCACACACATGTACTTCTCTGTACAACATTATATGGTTTGGATATTCTATTGAGCTCCATGACAAGGTCGTTGCATCACGTTTCCTTTTACGGGATGCCCTTAGGATTGCAGTCCGTCTCCTGACAACTTATGTCTAAACTGGGTGTTGGTTTCAAACCTCGTGTTTCTATCACGTTATCTTGTTCAATTATCGTTGATGCAAACACCCTTCAAGGATCGCTCCTGGGTGTTGCTAAGTTATGCCTTTACATCTAGTTCACACTTATTGGTATATTCAGTTAGCCACGCCGTTTGCGTTCTTAACTGTCTTATTATCCTCTTCTGTGAAGATCAACATTTCCTGATGGTGTAGGTACTCATTCTGGGAGTTTCATCCCGTTCATTGCACATTAATGTGTCCACATCAGGCATCTGCCTTGCCATGCACAGGCTGGGTCACCGTTCCAGCTAACATGTTTATCCCTGAGGATCCTTAAGACATATGCTATGTCTTTATTAACAGTTTGTGCACTTCGCACTTCCTGACTCTAAAACATTCCTTGAAAGGAATTCACTAATCCTTTTAATCTCGTTAACTTAACTGAGTTCCTTAACTTCAACCATTCTTGGTAATCTCTAGTTCTTGTTTGACTTATACTGCTGACCGTAGAACGGAGTCGACTACTTCCCGTGTTTCGGACTCTACTCGTATACTTATGTGGGGTACCATACTGATACATTGCTACTTACCTAACTAACCCATAAGTAGGTCTGTCAGGCCCACAAGCTCCTATCGGAGTGCGGTCGTCCCACATTACAGTTGGTACACTCGTAGTGTCCGTCACACGCCTAGGTGAAGTATTCTGTTGTCAACTCCCTTATATTGTCCCTTGACAATATGCGTCCCGTGCTTCCCGAACTTAATCGAGGAGAAGTTTATCCACTGTTGTATCTTATCACTGCCCTTGGTTTTACTGGTTTGGTTTAAAAGAAGGTTGGAAAGAAGTGTTGGTTTGAAAGAAAATCTGGTTTTGAAAAGAAAGGGTTTGAGTAAATCTGGGTTTGAAAGAAAATTTCATGGTTTCACAACATCTTCTTACCTTAACCAAGTCTAGCTTCTTGCTGACTGGTGTACTTCCAATTACAGGGTTAGGCTAACAGGCCCTTCCACTGTTATGACGATCACATTTAACTTTCTAGTACTTTACTAAGTACTTGTAGTGGTATAAGTTTCCCGAACAGCCCTGTTATAGCAGCACTTGCTATGGCAAGTGCGCCATGCTAACTGGCTATCGGTTTAACACATACCGGTTGTGGTATTGTTCTTACCCGCACTGTCATCGGTGGCCTTGTTGGCCCCCACTGATCTTACTGCCTTGATAACAACTCTCTAGGTGACTTTCACTGTCCTCACATGACGATCATCAACTAGGGTGTTTCCCATTCTGGGAGACCCCTTTTTACTTACTAGTATGCATCCTCTTCGTAGCCCGTTCCACGCACTTGTCGTGGTCACTGAGACTTGCCTCTTGTTTGGGCACTACGTTGTAGTTCCTTATCGGTGTTGTATACCGTTGGTGTATTATTGCAACTGTGGTTCCGTAGACACTCGTCTCGGGTTTCATAATCCATTCTTGCCTGTTGCACGGTTGGTGCGTTGCAAGCTGGTTGTCTCGACTGCTCAGCATGTCGACCCAGGTTGCCGGAAATTCTATTCCCTATACACAAAATTCCTCATTCTTCGCTATTAAATGCGGTTAACATTGTTCAGATGGAGACCGTCTCCGGGATTCCCAGTTTTCGGGATCTACCGTATGACAGGTTCTCCGTACCCTAAAGGTATTTAATAACAGCCAGATCGGGTATTCCCGAGTAAGAGTGGACTTCCATCTCTCTGGCGTTCTTTCCCAAGTTATAAAACAGGGATTGTGGAGAGCGGGTAGGATATTGTAGGTTTCCAGTACACACTGGTAATTCCTATCTAGCGTATCTCTCACGCTATCACTCAACCCTTAACCCAAAGTACTTAAATCCTAACTCGGTACTTCCTAAGCTCGGTAATTCAGTCATCAGAGCGATACTTCGCTCTGATACCACGTTTTGTAACACCCCATCCAAACAACATACACACTTAACAACAAACTGCAGCGGAAAACAAACTTCAACACATTACTTAACTTTTGGTGTTACACGCCGTTAACCACCCACGTGGCTAACAAGGCTAGTACATATACATTGTACCGGTCTGATGGGCTAAATTCCCGAGCGAACACATTACTATCCCTTTCCATTAACAACAACAACAACAACAACATACACCTTTCAACTGTACCGAGTATTCACAAACTGATGCCGATAACATTTCGGTCTTACTACACCTACTATATATATACACTTAAATGATTACCCATGTACAACGACTAACCCGTCCTACTCTCGAACGGCTTCCAGCACTTCGTACCTGAAATAAGAAAAGAAGAGAAAGGGTGGCCCCAAGGGGCTCAGCACCTTTGCTGGTATGGTAATCCCGCAGCCCACATGCTACCGGGCCACACACAACTAATTGTCGTCTTAGCATGCGTTGATTATATTTAAATCATGCATGCAACTGTAAAACACAACACATAACATTTCGCCTCAATGGGCTCAACAAACGGATAATACATCCTTACTTGATAAGTCACTCATGGTATTCATTATCCCTAGAGTGTTCCTCCTCTAATGGAGCTACTTCCTTAATAGACGACACTTACCCTTAAATCGGGTTATCCTTAAACGCCTCTTATCACAAACTGGGATTCATATCCATGATCCACACACTTCATATCTTACAATATATATCATTCCTCACATACAAAACTTAACAACACTTTCACGTATCGACGTGCACATGATAACATCGCAATAGGAATTGCTTACAATAACATCACATAACATAACGGGAACGGTCCTCTTAGGAACCGACCCAAACATTGTTAATACACTGGTGAGCCTAGAGAATGTTGCCAGTCTCATGATAAGCTCGTTACATAACTCGTTACCGTCTCGTTAAATGAACGGATAACTTAACACAAGGTGTCTCGGATATAGTGATCCAAGCACACCGAACAAACATAACATAGTATGCCCCTGTGGCCCGACGTGAGTCAGTAATAGCCTTGGTTAAGCTAAAGGGAAGGTTGGGAACCAAATTGGAAAACAACCATAACATACGGAGAGGATCGAACCTGCTATGACAACGACCCCCATACTCACACACGTGGCCGGAACAGACCGGACTCCTCACTTCCCCCGTTAGCACTTGTCAGAAGTTCATCATTGAACTTAGTTAAACAATCACAACATTGGTTAAGTCTTGTTAGACACACACAAGGGAAGGGAGAGTCATACATTCACACACAAACATCACACACAAACATCACATAACTAACTCACGCATAGCCGTGGTTAGAACGTTCCTTAGGTCGGAAACGTTATTACCGGATACCGTTCTCTTACGTTTACCTAATAGTAGTTAACTAGCCCTTCAAGCGCATTTGAGGTTACCGGTATCGGCACGTAAACATACAACAACAATAACGACTGTAAACTCGTTTCATGATTTATCTTATAACGTGGCAAACACACAGAAAAAACACATTGGCATACAAGCCGGTGTAATCCGGTAGGACACAGGTTGCAAGAAAACCATACCTGTCACCGGAGTCCACTTTATCATGTCCACTTATGTTCCTCGAGCAATTCTCGAACAACTGACAACATTACATGTACTTTTATTAACATTGGGGTAGCATGATTATTAATATCTAATGCTCATAACTTTTCCCCGTTAACTTAGTTAAATAACTTGACATTTTAACTTGTTTTACTTTCACATTTTAATTCATCTTTTCCCCCACTAAATTATCGTTATAACTCACCTAACATGTCTTAAACAACCTTATAACATCATTACTAATCAATCCTCATCATTACATATCATTTCATAACCTTAAAAACATTTTTTGGTCCGACCGACCTTACCGACCGACCTTGCACAAGGTCGGTCCATTCCAGAACACTTTACCGTCAAAATTTCTACTCCGACCGACCTTGTAAGTTTAGTCGCATGTTCGGTCTATTCCCGAGAGTTTCTTCCCTTTGAAAAATTTAGCCCGACCGAACTTGCCAAGTCCGGTCCCATGTTCGGTCGATTCCAGTAACTCAATCCGTACACAAAATACAAGCCCGACCGACCTTGCAAGTCCGGTCCCCAAGGTCGGTCCATTCCAGAAACCAATTCTCGCAGGGTAAACTGGGCTCGACGAACTTGCAAGTTCGGTCGCAAGTTCGGTCTGCCCAGACCCTTGTTTCCTTTCTCATTCAACTCCAAACTTCACCCCATATATCCTAGTACACCCTAACCTCATTTGGGCACTTCAAACACACCTTTAGCCATGTGAAACTCTTTAAATCACTCACCAAAACCATTTTATCATTCCCAAAATTTCTTACAAAATTCCTAGCACTTGGGATGTTTTCTCTTAAGATTTCTAAGTGGTAGTTCACCAATAATGACCACTACACCAAGGTGTTCCTCTACACCTTAACATCTTCTCTCAACTTCTTTTCTTACTAACTAAACCTCCTTTTTCACATCTTACCTATACACCATTCTCTCCTTATTCATCAATCATTCCTAAACCTTATATAAACTTCTCCAAGACTTTGACACACCCTAGAAAACACTCATTTGATTTCTAGAACTTCCAAGATAACACCTAAATCCTTGCATCACTCTAAATCACCTTAATACATGTTTTCTTCCAAGTAAAACATTTGTTCACCAAAACTTACTTAAAACACTTAGAACTTCTTACACATTTTCCAAATTTTGCCATAGCTTCTCTTGTATATACTCACATCCAAACACTTAGGTTTTTACCTTATTTCATCCAAGAACACCTAAAATCCATCAAACACATTTTTATACACAAACTTCACACATTTAGCACTACATCACAATATAGTGCATAACTTAAATTGCTTGGCTCTTAGGCCCTTAAATGCATGGCTCTTAGGCCCTTAAATTGCATAAACCTTAAACACTGAATTTCCACAATATATAAGCCTTTGACCTGCAATTACACACACCAAGACATATGTTCTTTTACTAGTCTCCTTGAGAACACTTTACTAAGTCATTCACCATTTGCTCTTTAGGTAGTTTTAGCAAGCATTATAAGCTCATTTCTCCTAAGGCATTAAACCACATTGAGATAGCATATTTACCTCTTTTCCTCACAAACTTCTTTCTTGTTCCTTGTTTAAAAATCGGCTAAGCTTAGTTGCTTGTCAACTTCTAAACATTACACAAACAATGTGATGAGTATTCAAGCTCCAAGCTTAATCTCATTGTAAACCCTAGGTTTTACATTGTTCAAAGAGCATTAAGATAGTTGTTTTACCTTGGTCTTTGATGGAATTGGAATATCTACCAAGAGAGGACTCCACCAAGTCCTTGAAAGATTCAAATGGAGCTAGAACAAAGCAACACAATGAGCACCATTAATGGTGATTTTCGGTCAAGGTAAAAAACATGGAGGAAACTTCATTTTTCTTTGAGTTTCCTTACCTTGAGGCAAAGGAGAGTAATAATATGTAGAAACACAAGCTCAAGCTCCTCCATGGTGATTCCTCTTGGCACCAAAATGGAGCTCTTGGATTTTGAAAGGATAGAATGAAGAGCTTGATGAGAGGAAGAGATTGGTGGTGTT